>NQII01000099.1:904064-1004064 GCA_002778355.1 Clitarchus hookeri | reverse complement strand
TGCTATTCAGGTAGGTTTTGATTTGGGACAGGTTTATTCTAAAGCTTTCCCAAACCAAGGGGGGTAATGTAATGTTGCAGTATATAGTAATTGATATATTAAGGAATTGTTTAATTTTTCTATATTTTGTAAAGGTTAGTAACTAATTCAATAGTTAGAATATTGTGGCAGTAATAATTTGTTTGTATTCTATATATTTTCATTTTCCCAAATTTATAATTTTATTTGAGTCATTCAACAGTAGTAGCAGACGTCATAGGATGACAATGCACTTTTTCGTTGGGTTAGTAAACTTGACACGTAGCTGTTGTGTTGTGATACATGATGAAATAAGGAAAGAGGAGGTGGTCACATTTGCCTGACGTGACTGTTGAATAAAAACAAGAAGTTGCTGGTATAACTAATGAGCTTACTTTCCTCAACATAGGTGCAATAATTTTTTAATAATATCTTAATAGCTGCGTTAGTAGGTAGGACTTGTCATCTTGTTGAAAGTGATATGAAGAGATTGACCCAGAAACATATGTAACAGTAGTGAGAGAATTACAAATACACACATGCCTTGCACGGGACTCGAACACAAAAAAACCTTGTACCATAAGCAAGTGTGCTATCAACTGCATTACGAAGGTTGGATTCAAGCATCAACTCTGAATTTAATAAGTCACATGTTTCAAATGATAGGGTTTACTAACCTAAAATATTTACGTGGCAGTCATTTTGAAAATAAATGACTGAGCAACTTAAAACATGTAAGTTTACATGGCTTACCATACCATTACTTGTGTGAAGAATTGAATGAAAATGTGTTGATTATTCTCTGAGATATGGCATAAAACCTCCATATTTTTCATTTGACGATCTTCATAAATGGGGGTTAAAAAAGTTATGTTTTAGCACATTCGATGATTGTATACTACAAGTATACAAAGTTACGTTAAAATAGATTACATAGGTTTTGTAGATATAGCACACTAAGCTAGAATGATTTTATAGCCACCATTCTGAAAATAAGTGTAACACTTAAAAATACATATAGTTATATGGCCTACCACAGTACAACTTCTTCGCCAAATTTGGAAAGAATGGGTTGATTTTCCTCGAGATACGACAAAAACTTAATTTATATTGTTGGGATAAATTACAAAATGGCAGAGAAATGGGGNGTTGATTTTCCTCGAGATACGACAAAAACTTAATTTATATTGTTGGGATAAATTACAAAATGGCAGAGAAATGGGGCTCTATATAGACCAATTTGATGGTTTTAATTTATACTGCCAGCATACAACCTTGTTGGAATTTGTTTAGTTNGGGGGCTCTATATAGACCAATTTGATGGTTTTAATTTATACTGCCAGCATACAACCTTGTTGGAATTTGTTTAGTTAATAAAAGGCACTGAGCTAAAATATTTATATAGCCACCATTTTGAAAATAACTGCCTGACCTACTTAAAACATAGCAGTTTACACCACCTGCTGTTTTGCAAATTGTTTGATAATTTGGGTAGGAATCTGTCAATTGTTTCCCGAGATGTTACGTAAAAACTTATTTTTTTTCTGAGGCATATCTTACAAAATAACTGACAAAGATGGTCCGTGTAGATGCACTTGATAGTTGTAATGTATACTGCCAGCATACATAATAACGTTGCAATTAATTACATGGTTTCGACAATAAAGTATACTAAGCTAAGATGTCTATGTGGTCGTCATTTTGAAAATAAGTGTCTGACATAGGTCTACTTAAAACATGTCATTTTACATCATCTGGCGAAGTACTACAGTACACTCCTATTTATTCGTGCTTCGTCTAACCGGTTTTCGACATTCCTCAAAGTCTACTGTAACTTTTGTGGTAAGGTGATGCTGTAATGTGTGTCGTTAAACAAGCAGCAGTACCATGTACGTCTATCGCTGTGCCGCGTGAGCTGATTTTTATCTCTTTGAACTGTAAGCCTGTCGCAGAGACCAGCGTGAGTCATCCATTTCTGCCCATTGAAGCGCTTATCTGATCGCACTCATTCCAACACCACGTCTAGCAAGTTTATCTATCATTCGGGCATGGTTGTTGTTCGCTGTTTGTAGTGTCATTTTCGCAACATGTCAACAAAGCGTAAAAGGATAGTTTAACTATCGCGGAAAAGTTATAAATAATAAAAAAATTTGAGCAAGGTGTGTTATAAACAAAAACATAAATTCCAATGCCAACAAAAACAACAAGAATTTTTTTCAAGAAAGGCATGGTGTAACTTTTATTACGTTTTTTCTAAATGTTTACAAAAATACTTAACATTTCAAAACGTTTCAACTTTTGTGTATGTGTGTTTGTGTCTGTAAGTCAGTAAAAGCTCCTAGTAATTTAAATGTATATAAATCTAAGACTTGTTTCAACCCAGCCTATTGAGACTGAATGAGAAAGCAGCCTACACTTATTGCTAGAGGTGATTGCTTACGGTTTTGTAAAATTAGTTATGATTGTCACAAACTTTGAAATNGCAGCCTACACTTATTGCTAGAGGTGATTGCTTACGGTTTTGTAAAATTAGTTATGATTGTCACAAACTTTGAAATGAATAAATTTATAATTTTTGGAAATGTGTTTTCCTTGTTTTAACAAAACTTAATGTTAGGTTCTGCTTTGGACTGTAAGGGTTATTTTTTTAATGGGGAGTGTTCGGTANCTTGTTTTAACAAAACTTAATGTTAGGTTCTGCTTTGGACTGTAAGGGTTATTTTTTTAATGGGGAGTGTTCGGTATTGTTTAAATGCTAGGTTGCCTAATTTAAAATCCTGTTATTGTCTTTACTGCATTGCATTCTAAACTTTCAACTCACTCTGTCATTTCAAGGGCGGGTCTGTGTGCACGTTATCGTTCCGTGCCGCCCGGTGCCAGTGCAGGTATAAGCTGTGTCTACTCGGATGTGCCATGAATTAAACTACATTCGGTGCAACATAAATATCAGTTTAAGTATCGTGTACTATACTACATACAGCACAGTACTTTAAATCCTGCTCATACATTGCGTGATTTGTGTTTGCTTTAAATTTTTAATAGGTACTGTGTTTTATCGTTATTTTCGGAGCCAATATCATTTTCATTAATAGTAAAAATTTGTAAATTCGATTATCCAGTTTTTTTTAAAAATACAAATTTGCTTATTTGTGTTTTCTCTTGTCCCAATTAACATGGTTAATCANCGATTATCCAGTTTTTTTTAAAAATACAAATTTGCTTATTTGTGTTTTCTCTTGTCCCAATTAACATGGTTAATCAAGAGTTTACTGTACAATTTTTGTCAAATTTGGTATAAATTGGTTCAGTGTTTACTGGGATACGGCAAAACTTTAATTTATTCATGTGGATTTATCTTACAAAATGGCTGAAAAAAGTGGTTGTGTGTTGGCATATTCNCGGCAAAACTTTAATTTATTCATGTGGATTTATCTTACAAAATGGCTGAAAAAAGTGGTTGTGTGTTGGCATATTCGATGCTTGTAATAGATACTTTCAGCGTACAAAATTTAGTTGAAATTGGTTAAATGGTATAGTAGATATACCAAATGAACCTAAAATATTTGTATGGCTGCCATTTTGAAAATAAGTATCTAATAAAGTTAATCGCTTAAGTTTACCTGAGCTGTCATAGTATAACTTACATGCCAAATTGGGTAATAACAGCTTTGATAGTTTTATGGATATAATATAAATATTTATATTTTAATGTGGTTCTATCTTACAAAATGGCGTACTAACATTAGTATCCATTTCAGAATTTATGCTTACATGATGCTCTGTCGGCATACAAAATTTGGTTTAAATCAGTTGAATGGTTCCTGAGATATGACAACCCTAATTATGAAATGGCCGCCATTTCAAAAGTAAGTTCCCGGCGTGGTTGAAAACTTTTAAAGTCGGACGTCCTTACTCAGTACTATATATGCACCAAGTAGGTTAAATTCTGTTGGCACATTCAGAAATTGAAAGGAGAAGTACACACACACCGACATGCACACCGACATGCACACCAACACACGCACACAGGGGGGCACACACCGACACACTCTCACATAGACGCACGCATATACACACACACATGTACATATACAGCATACATACACACACCGATACACCCAAGCACACCCATACACAAAAGCATACACATACACACACTGACACATGCATACACATCCCGACACGCATACACAGTCACATGCACACACACCCCGACAGGCACACACCCCCGACACGCACACACACCCCGACACGCACACACACGGTCACATGCATACAGACACACGCACTCACCGACACGCGCACACACTGAAACACGTGCACACACCGAAACACGTGCACACACCAAAACACACGCGCACATGCCGAAACACGCGCACACGTGAAACATATGCACGCACACGCCAAAACATATGCGTGCACACTGAAACATATGCACGCACACCAAAACATGCGCACACACCAAAAAATATGCGCACACACCGAAACATATGCACACATCCCTACATGCATTCACACACGGTCACATGCACACACGGTCACATGCACACACAGAGACACGCACACACAAATACACGCATTCACCGACACATGCACGCACACATACACGCACTCGCCGACACACGCACGCACACGCACTCGCCGACACATGCACCGATACATGCATACACTGACATGCACTGATACATGCACCGATACACTCACACACTGACACACACCGACACATGCACACACACGGACACATGCACACACACGGACACATGCACACACACGGACACATGCACACACACGGACACATGCACACACACCGACACATGCACACACACCGACACATGCACACACACCGACACATGCACACACACCGACACACGCACACACACAGACACACATGCTGACACACACTGACATACAGGAAAGGGATCTCAAGCCCTTCTTTCCTTTGGAATGTAGGCTAAATACGTTAGGTGACTTAGCACATCTCAGGTTTATTAATCACAAGTCAACCCATCATTAAAATCGCTGAGGGGTTCGAGACATCCAGCTGGGTTGTGTAGTGTTAAACCTGAAGGCTTCACAAGATGTTGGTGATGGTGCACTTGCCCTTATGAAGTGTGTGTAAGAGGGGGAGATGCCCGTGGATGGAAATATCATGGGTGCCACTAAATGGAGACCCTGGTAGTGAGCTGGCAGTACATGATGCCACTGCAAAGTCGCCATCCTGATGAGAGGTAGATGCAGATGTCTTTGTAGAACTTCTCCCTTCTTATGTAGCAGGTAGCACAGCAGCATCCCCCAACATAGCTATAGAAGGGTGATCTGAAGCTGTGGAATTGACATGCATCTTGATGTAGGGTTCTCCTGATGGGCAGCCTGTACCACTTGGGAAGGCATGTTTTGAGCAATGGTTCCATTAATTAGCTGTAATAATTCTTAAGTTTCAGCTTCACAGTTAGGCATTTGTGACTTGTCATGAACAGATGATTCAGGAACATGTTCAGTAGATTCTGGGGTGAATCTTGGACACATGTCATCAGTAAAATTGTTCTTGTCTATTGCACCATTGTCAGGCTTGATGTTGTAAGCTCGAGTACCTGAATGACCACAAATCACTCCTGGTAGCCAAATAGACATGCTTCATCATCCAGATCAACTCATAAACTTGAAACTTTAGAGAGGAGTAGGTTTGAGAGCAGGGTGTAGCTGGGTAATGTGAGTGTAAAACATCCTACCCAGGGCCTCTGCAGGGGTTTTGCCAGTAGGAGGAGGATGGGCGTGTCCGCATAGCCCTTAAGATATGAACCACACGAACATATCTGGATCTTCTAATTTTAACATCAACTTTTTAACTGTTTGCACCATATGCACTGCCATACTATTCCAAGAAGGGTGCCAAGGTGGTGTATACAGGTGATATGTACCATTTCTATGAAGAAAGTCATTGAACTAATCTAACGTGAACTGCCGTCTGTTGTCCATCATTATCACCACGGGTTTACCAAAATCTTCCAGGATGTATCTTATGTGTGTAACAAGGAAGGACTGCAGCTATTAAACTTGACACCATTTTCATTATTGGCCATTTAGAATATGCATCTATCGCAATGAGCAAATTATGTCCAAGGAGGGGCCTTGCATAATCCAGACTCACTCATTCTCAGGCCTTCTCATCCCAAGACCATGGACTGATGACTAACCTTGGGGATGCATTAGCCACCATTTGGCAGACTTCATACAGTTTGTGTCTATATTCGGCCATCAAACTATGTTCACGGCCATAGCAGTGCAGTTCTCACCTCAATGTGTTGAGTGGATTAGGTGTAACATGGCTTCTTGCAATACTGATGGAATCACTACATGCTCATGCCATAAGATACAGTCAGTGTAATGATAAAGCCACTCTTTTGGAGTGAAATGGAAGTAACTCATTACATACCTTACCTGGCCTTCCTTGATGTAAGCAGACCTTAACTTGTTGAAGCATCATATCACTGTCTGTAGCTGTTGCAAAATCTTGTGGCAGTTGCAAACACAGATTTCTAGTGTGGAGGTGCATGCTAGCTGGAAATCCATCCTCACGGGGAGAAGGGTTAGGTAATCTACTCAAACAGTTTGCATGACCAACCACTGTACCAGGTTTATGATCATAACTTATAGTCAGAAGGTTGAGGCATGCCACATATTGTTAGTATTCTGAAGCGCCGCTGTCACACCCTCCACCATCTTACCCCCGCTAGGGCCACCCAGTAGACACGTGCCGCGAGGCCAGGCGGCCCGAGGGGGGGGGGGATAGGCAGTTAATACGTGCCGAGGTAATGCTGAGTTAAGCTAGCAAATCGCTGAAGCACCGAGTAAAACACGTGAGAACATGGACACGTGCCGAGGTGAGATATATGAGAAAAGGGCTGACAGTGTTCGGAATATGCCGCGGGCCTCCCCCCTCCCCGAGCAAAACGTGTGAGAACATGGACACGTGCTGAGGTAATGCAGAGGGAAGCTAGAGTTTTGCTGACACACCTCTAGTTGGATGAGTAAGAAGGGCTGACAGTGTTTGGCAGTATGGCCGCAGGCCCCCCTTTCCTCCCCCACCAACGAGTGAGACACTTGCGGAAAAAGGAGGGGATCAATCGGATTGTGAGGTCGCCAGAGTCAGTTGTATCGTGGAGTCGTCGAGGAGAGAACCCAGAATACCTAGTCGTGGAGAGCAGTTATCAAGGCCGAAGGGTCAGCCCAAAGCAGGAAACCAGCTGAGTCCACCACGCCAACTAGACTGAACCGAGGGCTCGTGAAGGGCCGCCCAGCTTACTAGACCTCAACCTACTGCTGGAACACCCAGAACTACAAATACAGCTAAGTACAAGCGTCGTCGCTCAAGGCACATTCCCCGACGCCTAGCGTTTCCCCCACAACGTCGGCAGTAGTTAGCACGAGTACTTTAAAGCCGCCCTTCAGGCTCACAACTTGCAGGGAACCGTCTCGGAGGTGTCTATGTTTGTATTGTTCTTTTAAGCCAAATATAAATTTTGTATACTGAGATACTGAGAGACGTTATTGTTTACCCCCTATTCAACACCCAAGGCGCCCGTAGTCTGCGCCAGAGAGGTAACTAGTACCCTACGAAGCACTCTGTATACCACAGGTGGCGAGTAGCGTCAAGGTCTCAAAATGAGTGTTCTTTGCAACATACATGTAGATGAATGCAGTAGCGTTAGCCCATCGGGAGAAAATATGCCAAACAAGAATTTGTGATAAATAATTATTGTAAACTGAGAAAAGAATAAGTAGGGAGCCAATTTTTTAACTGCAAAAATTATAGCAAGTCGTTCCTGGTCTAGTTGTGAGTAAGCTCACTCAGTAGCAGACAGTATTTGTGATGCATAGGCAATGAGTATCTCTCTTTCACCAGGCTGTGCACATAGTATGACATGTGCCAGCACTGTGCCAACCCCAACTGGTGAAGCTTTAGCAGTAACAAACATGCATAAATCAGGATTATAATGAGCTAGCACTTGTTGGCTGGTTAATGTAAATTTGACTATCTGAAGTGCCTCTTGTTGCTTTGTGGTCCAAGCCCATTCCAAGCCCATTCCAATTTTTGAATCTAACCAGCAGTGTAAGGGCTCTTATATGGTAGCTTTATTCTTGAAGAATCTATTATAAGATGAGATCAAACCCAATAACAAATTAAGTTCCTTTTTTGTACCTAGACTGGGAGCATTGGTAATAGCAGCAGTTTTATCAGTGGTAGGGTGGCTACACTCAGCATCAAACATAAATCCCAAAACTTCAATAGATGTAGTTTACCATACACATTTGTCAGAATTAACCTTGAATCCAGCATCACCCATGATGCGCAAAACTCTAAGAAGCCTTGCCCGATATTCTGCTACCGTTGTACCTTTAACTTATATGTTGTATTGCTATGCGATAACACTTTTAACGGGTTCCAACAAATCATCAATGATACTTTGAAATGCAGAATATGCAATCTTATTACCAAAAGGTAACCGTGTAACTCTGTGCAGGCTTTGATTGAACAGTGATCATTGTCAGTACTTGGGAAGTTTCTTTGAGTGTACACTTCTTACAAATCAATAGTTCCACAGAAGCGACCACTTGCCAACTATGACAATACAGGCATGTTTCATTGGAATCCATATCTTATCACCTTTGCCTCAATCTTTTCTTCCATCTTAGTAGTGAAGGCAAATGCAATANGTTTCATTGGAATCCATATCTTATCACCTTTGCCTCAATCTTTTCTTCCATCTTAGTAGTGAAGGCAAATGCAATAAATGAAGCTCACTGATACACGGGAGCAACAGCAGGGTTTATATCTTTTTGAAGGGGAGGTCGTGAAAAGGCTTCATTAGACATGCTAGCATATGAAATATCTAGAGATAGAAAGTATACAGTATACGCCTTGAATGGAGGATCTCCAAGGCCTGAAACCAGTTATGACCAAGAAGGTTTGGTCCAATGCCATCCACGACAAAAATAGGAAGATCGCAAGTAAAGTGCTTGTATTTAACAGCAGCTTGGAATTCTCCAATAATGGTCAAAGATTGTGAAGCCTTTGTTAAGTCCAACTGGTATTTAATGCAAAACAGGGCCACAATCGGAGTTTGGAAAATTTATAGTATAAATGTTTAGGATTATAAGTGTCTTAGAACAACCAGAATCTATTTAAAAGTGCATGAAAACACTGTAACTTGTACTTGAACAGAATAGGGCTTTGTATGCAGACCCAATGCCCAATAAGATAACAGAAATAAGCTTTTATTGTACAGTGATTAGGCACGGAAACTTGGGGCATGGTGACATATCCACATTCAGTGGGGCAACTGCAGGAGAGTGAACTCCAGATGAGGCAACTGTAGCAGCAACACTGTCAACAAAAATTGTATGATCAGCTGTTGTGGATTGCAACGAGGACTTGTCCCTTTGCTTTCAAGCTTTCGTAACATGTCCGATTTTATCACATTTTTGGCATGGGGATATTTTTTTAGCAGTATGTCCTACCTCAGCACATCTGAAACAAGTAACTTTTTCATTGAATGCGGAACCAAAACTGGGAGGCAAAATTACCTGGCTGCCTGATTCAGTAGCATGAAATTTGTGTACATTTTCAATGTGAAAATTTCTAACCTCCACATCATTTGCTTCAGAGTGTTTGACTAAATCCCTCACCGCAGTTAACACCTTTTTTGAAAATAATTTGTCTTGTAATTCTGCATTGTGTAAGTCGCAAACAAATTGGTATAACACAATTGTTGTCATACCCTCAAAGTTACAGGAAGATGCCAATTGCTTTAATTCAGACATGTCTTTTCTGTTAACAAATTTACTGTAGCAAACCATGAAGTTGATCTTAGGTGTAATGTTTTTGTTTAAAATGTCTATTAACTCAACATAGATATGGTCTGAAAGGGGCTTCAGTGCAGTCCAGTCCTTCAAATTGCGAATTGTATGATCATCTGGCATTTCAATCAGAAGTCCCCATTTCTGATCATTCATAATTTGCCCTTTTGAATCCAGCCAAAACTGAAATCTTTCCATATGTTTAGCCCAGGTCTCGTGAAGGACATCATATTAATGCACAGTCACTACCCGAATGAAGAGAGCGAAAGAAAGCAATTTTACAATAACACACAGCATGCGTGTACAGTTTTTCACACATCCTTATAACCATTATTATGTTCTGTGAATGAACTACACACATTATACAGTTTTATTATGAAAACAGCATACATTTCAGTAGCTAGAAAATAGCGGTTTAAAGACAGCTTCGTGACAGGGAGCCGGGGAGCCACCGAACCTTGGTAAGAAAATATCAACAGCATGCTCTTGCATTCCACTTATATTATGTGTTTTTTCCTGTTTTTCCCTTGAAATATCCCTTTTTCTTAAAAAAAAANATGCTCTTGCATTCCACTTATATTATGTGTTTTTTCCTGTTTTTCCCTTGAAATATCCCTTTTTCTTAAAAAAAAACTCCAAAATTTCCCTTTTTCCCTAAAAATTTCCTAATTTCCCAAAAAAATTTTCAAAATTTTTTCCATGACCCCACAATCTGGCTTAGTGACTCCTTTTTGGGCAGTGAGGATTGAGGATTCATGAAGGGTTTTCTCAGAGTCTATGGTAAGCCGGGAGGGTTATCTCAGTGCCTTCCCAAAATCAATTAACATTTAATACCTTCCTACGAGATGATATACTTCACGCTCTGAAATGCTAAGCCGGGAGGGTTATCTCAGAGTCTTCCCAAATTAGATTATCATTTAAGTCCTTCCTACGAGATGATATACTTCACATTTTTCATATTCCATTATAGGCCCTGGCTATGTCCTCGAGAAAATGACGGTTTCATAAAAATGCAACAACACACACATAGGCTTGAGCGATGTGGGAAGAATTGACATTTAAACATGTTTAAATAATAATCTTTAATATTCTGTTATAGCCCCAGGCCCTGGAGGTGTCCCAGAGAAAATGACTGTTTCGTAAAAATACAACACACTTATAGGCTTGGGCTATGCGAGAAGTATTACAAGAAACATGTTTAAATAATCTTACATATTCCGCTATAGCCGAAGGCTCTGACCAGAGTCCTAGAGAAATGTCAGTTTCGAAAACACCTATAGGCTTGGACTACGCCGGAGAAGTAGTAATATTAAAAAAAAACTTGTATGTTTAAACAATAATAATCATTCATATACCGTTATAGCCCCGTCTCACCGAGAGCAAATACGTTAAATGTTGTTACCGTCACTCCCCTGACGTGAGTGATGGAAATATATATTTAAAGAGTTAGGAAGAATATTAATCGTAGCCAGGCGGTGTGTTTGTGTGCGAGAAAAAACATGTTGTACGCTCAGTCAGTACGCAAAAGAAGTCGTGCACATACTTTATGCAGCGTTGTCCTACTTACCATCTGCATAGCATAACCACNAAAAAAAATATTTAAAATTTAAATTAAATTTTTTATTAACTGATTAGCTACTCGAGGCTCTCGAAACTGACAAGTCAGTACCATTCATATTAGCTGAAAAATGTTTGTGTTCATTACCTCCCTAGCATACAACTACTCAAAGAATACAAGCATAGTTGACATGAAATGTTTTAAAAAATTAATTTTAGTTTCAAAAATTTATTTTTGAATTTAGTGTTATTTTCAAATTAATGTTTTTTTTCTTTCAATTTACGTCACACGAGGCTCTCGAAGGAGGGTGAATCTGGATGACTGCGTAAGATAGGCTATGTTGCAATCTGACTGTTTGAACGCTCTTGTTGGCGTGGCTGGACCTAATAAGTTTTTAACGACGCGCTGTTTACTTCATGTCTTTTGTGCGGGGAGATAATGCGTTTTTTTAAAGTAGTTCCTTTGGGTAAATGACTATTGAACAGTGTCCCAATAACTTGACTGCCTGCTGTGAAAGGACCTAACTATTTTTTAACGGCCACCTAATGGCAGGTGATTTTTGGAAACGCGCCGTTTATGTGTTTTTTGGGCTATAGGCGCTTAGCAGAGCGAGTTATAAACACCTGACATTACTTCCAGACTACAACTATAAAAATCGATGGGGTGCCACAGTGAAGCAACGGATAGATGACACGTTAAACCTCACACTTTTGCATGCCAAGCCAGGAGGGTTATCTCAGAGTCTTCCCAAATTCGATTACCATTTAAGCCCTACAAGCACATGTGCTCGTAATTTCCGAACTGTTTAACATACAGGCGACAAATCCAAAATATATATATAGTTCCTGACAACACAAATCATTGTTGAGTTATTTATGTCCTATATGTATAAAAAATTATCACAGATTCATTTAAGTCCTACAAGCATAGGTGCACAGTTCCGTATCTTGTAAGATACGTTCCGCAACTTCATAACATCACTCCCGTCATCTCGAAAGGGTTAAGTCTTCCCAAATTAGATTATTATTTAAGTCCTTCCCATCAGATGATCATGCTCTTGCATGCCAAGCCGGAAGGTTTATCTCAGTGTCTTCCTAACATATGCACGAGGGTTATCTCAGAGTCTTCCCAACCATACACAATGATAAAGCATTAAAGGCAAAGCACACTACTATGAAAACAATGGCGGGAACAGTCACGTCACTACTGTAACATATAATTTTCATATGCCTACAATGCGAAGAGACATATGAAGCATAAATGCAAGCTATCAATGTAATAAAGAGAGAACACCACTGCGCACAAAGGAGCCTAACAGGTTATGCGAGGCTCTCGCAGGCCTAACATAAAGGGCGCTGTCACACACAACGATAAAGAAGCATAACATGTCTCAAAAGCGTCTCGCCACTAACAAAGCTGACATAAAGGTCAATGCCGCACATAATGATAAAGGGACTCTAACATGTTACGCAAGGCTCTCGTAACTGGCGAAACGAGCAGCCTATTATAAATTACATCACCATACACAAGGATGAAGGAACCTAACATGCTATGCTAGGTTTGCGAAAGTATTTCATCATCGGTGACCTAACATAAAGGACAACGATGAAGTAGCCTAACATGTTACGCGAGGCTTTTGAAAGTGTCTCGGCACTAGCGAAGCTGGTAGCATATCATAAACCACCAGTCTTCCACTGAGGAAAGCCGCCGTGCAGTATATTTGAATAAGGGTGGCTTGAATGCTCACGGAAGATATTGTTCCTCTTTCAAAAACAGTCAGCATGAAGGTTTCTCTCGAATGAACACTATGTCGAGCATGTATCAAATATGATTATATATTCATATTATGTCAAGTCTGTAAATAAAGGTAAAAGTATGTAAATTATTTTTGTGTTATTCATTTTTCTTAACCCTCGCTAATATTAAGTTCACCTCCACCACTGAGAAAAAAACACAGATTTTGTCAAAAGTCTGAAATATAATTAATATTTTTTTGTATAGTGTCAAGTCTCGAACACAGGTCCCTATCGATGGGTTGCTTGAGCAATACGTACAGAAGCTCCCACCATCGACAATGAAAATAGCTACATGCGCATATAGATATATATATATATATGCTGTGTATATATATACTATATATATATATACACACACATATATCCTAAGCATGCTTATAAGCATAGTTAGACATAATTTTCAAACCAAGTAAATATGAAACATATACGTAAATAAAATTCAGGAACGATAACTTACAACAAACTGAGTTATGCAAACAGCAAGATATATACAAATGTAATACATACATGTAGNATATACGTAAATAAAATTCAGGAACGATAACTTACAACAAACTGAGTTATGCAAACAGCAAGATATATACAAATGTAATACATACATGTAGCACATAGTAATGGTAACAGTAAAAAAATATTAATATATTAATATAAACAATTACCATCACTCCTACATAAGGACGACAGCTCGACACATCGCTAACATGGCCAGCTGTTAACAACCAGACATAGAATGAAAAAAAAAAATGGTTGCCTGTAAAGTCGGTTTTACGGGCGAAGATTTTACGTGACAACGTAGTGCTGCGCGCGCGGCAGACCGATCATAGTTGAGTGGGAGAGAGACGCAAGGCATTCGGCGGGCCTCTCTCTCGTTCGGTGACTCATCGTAACGTTACCGAGCGTTACACTTTTTCATAAGTGACTCCCAGCCGCAACCTAATTTAAGACGTTGTCACGTCAAAAAAAAAAAAAAATGAACGATGCTATACAATACTAGACTGTTCTGGACAGTATAATAGACTAGCAAATAATTTCCTTACAAACCAACTGAAACGGCCCAATACAATCAGTGTACATCACTAGCAGCAGAACACTACTGTTGTCATATGCTAGGGAATATGTGAGACAGTTCAGATGGTTGGGTGACGACGCAAGTGCCGTGCAGACCTTGTCAAGTTTAATGAATAACACTAGTCGAGTGATTGTTATGTAAGGCTCCAAGGTCACACAGCACCTGCTAGGGCCATGATTACCTTCAGACAATATGATTGAATTCCTACATACAGAACACTCACCTTTGCGTATAGTATACTCATACAGATACAAAACAGATATTAAAAAAAAAGAAAATGTAAATGAAACGAGTTATAATCATGCACCAACCAGCACATATTACACAAGAGTCAGGGGCTGTAGGATGCTTTAGATAACNATGAAACGAGTTATAATCATGCACCAACCAGCACATATTACACAAGAGTCAGGGGCTGTAGGATGCTTTAGATAACGATGTCAGACAAGACTAGACCGTCCCAATCAGTACAACAGACATTATGCTCATCAGTGTTACTATTGCGACGAGAACTTTAGTAAACAGCTGGAATGACCACCAACAGGAAAAAGAACTTGTGTTCACACGAACCAACCTAAAAAATCTACAATATTGGTGTATACTATCTATCACCAAAGTTAATGTAACATTACATTATACTTTGCTTGCTACTAAACATTGTGTATGAAAACCAGTGGTCATGCAAGAATCTGTCGCAAATATATATTGATGATTAGATATTTAAAAAAAATGTAAGGGTAAATAGTTATAAACCCCCACCGACCACTGCATATTGCACATGCAACTAACACTATACATTACGTTAGACCGGAAAAAAATACACTCTTGANTCCCACCGACCACTGCATATTGCACATGCAACTAACACTATACATTACGTTAGACCGGAAAAAAATACACTCTTGAAACACTGATACTAGCAGGCATAAAAATAAAAGAAAAGTAGTTATAATCGTCTACCAACATATATTGTACAAGTGACGAGCACTGTACAACACATCATGCGTTGATAGACAACACTGTGCGTCTGAAAAAAACANTGTACAAGTGACGAGCACTGTACAACACATCATGCGTTGATAGACAACACTGTGCGTCTGAAAAAAACAGTCGTTGCAGCCTTGGCTAGTACAGCAAAATAAATAGTAAAATTATCTTTCTTACATACATCCTACATCCGAGCTATGCTACAGAGAGAGACAAATTTGACCAAGCGACGAACAACATATGTAACGTTAGACTAAAGTAAAATTCTATGACAGAGTCGTGAAGTATGGATAACGATAAGGTTAACACTACCACATACCATCACAAACAAATATAAAAAATCTAAAGTAAACAACTTATAAGTACTTACCAACCAACCAGCACATATTGCACAAGTGTTAGATACTCTACGAGACTTTAGATAGTACGAGACAAGACTAGACCATCCTGGTCAGTACAACAGTTATTCCACCTTGATTTTCTCAAATTCCTTCTAACAACCTTCTACCTGGTACCCTGACGGAGACATGTCTCGTGCTCTACCATTCCACTTCGGTTTTCTCATATTCCGTCCAGCATCCTTTCACCGGACATAAAGTCTAAATAGTAACTGAGACAGACAGAATGATAACAATTACAATATACTCTACAGAGAGATAGGGATAGGGATAGGGATAGAGATAGGGAGGGGGAGAGGGAGGGAGAAAGGGTAGGTGAGAGGGGGAGGGAGAGGGAGGGGGGATGTAGAGGTCGTTGTGTATGTAGGGTGAGAGACGGATCATAGCAACTAGACGAGTCATACACAGACTGCAAGTAACATGTATGCACACACGCACGCAACCTACACGCTGGAATAATTATGTTTAATGAGACTGTATGACTCGTCTCTCACATCTGTTAAAGAAAGATAAAATATATAAATTATTATTATTACTTCAGTGTCATTCATTTATCATAACCATATTAATATTAGGCTCACGTACATCACTAGGAAAAGTAAGTTGCCAGATTTTGTCAAAGTCTGAAAGAGAATTAATAGCCAAAGTACCAAAGAGTATTAATAGTTTGTATAGTTCCAAGGCTCGAACTCAGTTCTCTATCGAGCTGTCTNAATAGCCAAAGTACCAAAGAGTATTAATAGTTTGTATAGTTCCAAGGCTCGAACTCAGTTCTCTATCGAGCTGTCTCTTGCTCTCTCTTGAGTTAGGAGATGCAATTTGGATATTTAGAAATTTGGTTGGTACTAATGGCGATGTTCGTGTATTAGGTCATGTACAGTATGTGTATTGTGCTTTCATGTACAGTATGTGTATTGTGCTTAATAAAANGATGTTCGTGTATTAGGTCATGTACAGTATGTGTATTGTGCTTTCATGTACAGTATGTGTATTGTGCTTAATAAAAATGTATTATGTGACAAGTAGTTTTATTTCCCCACTCCAGATCCCTTTAACACATCCGAAAACAGGTTTGACCTTGAACGTTAGTTGCAAGCTGTGACGTGCCAGCATGCTCCAGGAAGTACTCCCGGAAGTTGTTATCAGTTGTTGTGGATGTACATCCTTTGATTATTTAACATTGCGTTTATAGCCCTGTATTGCAACTAAATGTATTACTGAACACAAACTGGCATGTGCGAAAGGTAAAATATTTTGTAATTTTGCACACTGTGATTGCAGAAGTCCAAGGTGTTTAACATAAAAAGGAGCAAGCACAGAAAACCTGCAGCCTTGTTATGTGTTATTTTCAAGGAAGACCAGTGCATCATTCACATTGACCTCATTACAATAAATAACAAACATTGTTTAGGAAACATTTGCTGTGATAGGCATGTGCACACAATTCGTAGTAACACTTTGCTTTCTCCACAACAATTTCCCAGCAATATCACCAGTGCACAATTCAAAGCATCATTCATGTTTTCACAACAGGAAAAATAGTGTGCAATACATCGTAGGAAACACAAAAACTGTAACATACTAGTTGCACCAGGATAGAAATACTAAACAAAGCAGCTAGTGAGGCATCCACTTATTGACCTAACATAGTCCACTGCCACACTTATACAATGTGCACTTCCCAAAGTGGACGAACATTTTGACTCTAAGCCACAAACTACATCCAAAATTTAGTATGCAATCATTGAATTTGCAAACATCAATATTAAAGGTTATATTTAGAAAGTGCATTGGAAATCTCCTATTTGGGTGTCAGCTCTGCTTTTCAGAAACATATAAAGTATATTCAATATCATGGAGGCTTCCATCATAAACTTAAATTCATGCGGACACGACCAATACATTGCCACATCTACCATTGGCACAGATTGGTGGCTCAGTAATCCCGTAACACTGTAGTCAAAAGGATTAAGGTGCACGATTATCATTTCATTCAAACAAATCTTTCGTGCAACAAACAAAAGTTATATTTTTCCCCAAAACAATTTTGCCGAACATTTATTTGAAGACATTGTCTTACTTCACATTCAGTTGAGACCTACCTCCACTCTACCGCCATGGGAGTTGCCGGCCCATCACATACATATACAAGTCTCCTTGTCCCCGTACATGCGAACTGACATGATGTGAACCTGAAGGAAAAGTGAACAATACCCCACATGGCACTTGACTACCAGACAACAAAGTAAGAAGAAAGTATCAGATATGGAGTGAGAACAAAGTTGCCAACCTTGCTGACTAGCCTGGTGCTGCCACCTGTCCAACGCCATCTTGGACTTACAGCTCATGTTGCACAATCGGCGCAATCTTCCCTCACCCCAAATCTTTCCTTATAGTTCAGTTGTACAGTTATAAGGGGCGACACACTGTTTCAATTTCATGTACCTTCTGCCCAACACCAGCTCACAAAATACGCAAACAGTACAGCACAGTAGAACATAGTANGTTTCAATTTCATGTACCTTCTGCCCAACACCAGCTCACAAAATACGCAAACAGTACAGCACAGTAGAACATAGTAGAACATAGTAAGTCAGGATAGAATGTAATTGGAGCAAAGAAGTCTTCACACACAAGAAGAGGAAAAAGGATNCTATTTTTGAATTTTAATTAACCCACACACGTATTATTTACAACATTAAACTATCTATCACCTTGTTATTCTCAGTAAGTGCAATATTTAATATCTATTTCAGTTAATTCAAATCCTTATCAATGTTTCTCTATTTGTTACACTCACTTAATTCACATTGAACCAGTTCAATAATACCTCCCATCAGTCTTGCTCTCCACTTTACCAATGCTCACAATCCGCAGACTTCACTCCCACTGGTCACTCTTGCCGCTACTCTACGCTCTGCTGGCTCGTCTTTGCTGTCTTCGCACACCTGTTGCCTAAGGTTGCACAATCCTCCAAACTCTCAACTTGTCAGCTCAGAGACACGTACCAGGTTAAATAGTCTCGGTGGCCCAATCTGGAAGGTTCCCCCGCCCTCCAAGTCTTGCTGAAAGAGGCAAAGGCAATGAACCAGAACATTCTTTCTCAGATAACTGTAGAAATTCAATCTGCTGAAGGTCAGGAGCTCGTGAGTTGCAGTAGGCTTATCGCGGTGGCTTGCCTTTGTGAATTGCTGCCGCTTCTTGGATTACTGCTCGCCTGACACACACACACTCCTTCGTTCTCGCAAGTCGCTCTCGCAAACAGGTTGGGGCAAGGGAAGCGATGAAGAGTAGCGACTAGTTACAAGTTGAAGTATGTAGTTAACCGAGTGGCAAAATTGTGTGAAAATGTTGGTGCAGGGGCAATCGCAAGATGTGNTACAAGTTGAAGTATGTAGTTAACCGAGTGGCAAAATTGTGTGAAAATGTTGGTGCAGGGGCAATCGCAAGATGTGTGCAGGAAGACCAGAATAAAGAAGAGGAATTTCCAAAGAATTTGCCTGATGAAAATGAGCCACTTACAGTTGCAGAAAGTGCTGATGATTCTATACTTCTTCTACTGCAGTAAAGCCCTGGTTGTGAAGGTAAAATGTAATCAACAATGTGAAGTGACAGATGGTGAAATCATTGAACTTGTAAATGATGAAAGGGGCAATTTTGATGAGCAACAGAGGATGACGAAACTGTTAAAATTTCTCATTAAAATGGGTTAAATAANTACAAGTTGAAGTATGTAGTTAACCGAGTGGCAAAATTGTGTGAAAATGTTGGTGCAGGGGCAATCGCAAGATGTGGAAAGTTTTGGTGCAGGAAGACCAGAATAAAGAAGAGGAATTTCCAAAGAAATTCCCTGATGAAAATGAGCCACTTACAGTTGCAGAAAGTGCTGATGATTCTATACTTCTTCTACTGCAGTAAAAGTGAAGGTAAAATGTAATCAACAATGTGAAGTGACAGATGGTGAAATCATTGAACTTGTAAATAATGAAAGGGGCAATTTTGATGAGCAACAGAGGATGACGAAACTGTTAAAATTTCTCATTAAAATGGGTTAAATAANAATGAAAGGGGCAATTTTGATGAGCAACAGAGGATGACGAAACTGTTAAAATTTCTCATTAAAATGGGTTAAATAATATTGAAGCTACAGTAAAATACATTGAGCAGCAGGAGGAATGAAATGGCATGACATTGCGGCCAGGAAACTATGTGCAGGCAAGCGCTTGACAATCAAAAAATTTTAAGTTGTCCTGTTTTATGGGCTGTATTTTAACTTCTCTGTATTATTGTAAATTAACTATACTGTATTTTTAAGGAATTTTTTTCTATAGGGTACTTTATACTATATATATGATAATAGGTCATTATAATACATTATGTATAAATTAAGGCAAGCTATTAAAATTTTTTTTATAAATTTTAATTTATCTTGTTTTATGGCCTTGTATTATTGTAAGTTTTCTTCATTTTAAGAATTTTTTTTTATAGGTTACTTTATATATAATAATACTAATATGTCATTGCAATACATTATGTACAAAATAATAAATTGTGTGCAACTGAAAAATGAAAAAATTTAGTTAAGTTTCCGTATTATCCAACATTACATAGTATGTGCATTTATACCACCAACAATAATTTAACATTAAAATTGTCTTTATGAAAAAATATATAACAAATTAAGTTATTCACATATTTGTAAATTTTTCATTTATCTGTATAATTTGTAAAAACAGGTACCGTGCATAAAGGTTTACGCAAAATTGTCTATGAATTCAATTAAAATCTTAAGCTTCAGTTTGACACACACAGTTATATTAACAATGAACATTGCACCAATTACTAAAGATAAGCTCAGAAATGTTATTTAGCACAGCACAAATGTTATTTGTACCAATACATATTTCAAAGTATACTTCATTAATTGCATAAATTTAGAATGGCGAAGTGTGTTAAAAATGTCCTCAAAATTAATTTTTTTAATATTCATTATCTTATTAAAGGTACATGTTAAATTATGTATTCATGCAATTTTACATCCTATTAAAACATTTTATAAATAATTTAGTATTTTAGATGTTATTTTGTTATGTAAATCCTCTGTTTAATTATTTTTCTGTATATTTATCCTTTCTGAAAGGGATAAATGTTAACATGAACATGTTCATTCCAATATACTGACTTAAAATGATAGGTTAAATTTGTTAATTGTAAAACCATAGGAATAACAAATAATTTTTTCTTTATTGTGAAATTTTAAATGTTGTATGATTTTGGAATTAAATAAAACCATGCCCTTTAACTTCCTTTTAAAACTTATCGACAGCAGCAATTTCTCTCATATCTTGCTTGTTTAGTTAACTGTCATTGTGACAAAATATACTATCTCATCAAATTTTACTTCATAAGGTGCGATATTTGCATTGCCTCTGAAGGTGTTATTTTATTTATTAACCTGTGTATAAATTCGTTTTACGTATTTCAGTCACTTCAGGGTTATTAGAAACATATTCTTTGTTACGTGTATAATTCAGCGAAGACAGGNTTACGTATTTCAGTCACTTCAGGGTTATTAGAAACATATTCTTTGTTACGTGTATAATTCAGCGAAGACAGGTGGGGAATAAAAAGTGTTTTGCAAATGACCAAGGGATTCTGAACATTACCAGATAATCGTGGGGCCGCGGTGGCGAGTGGTTAACCTGCTCGCCTCCCACCAAGGCGAACCTGGTTCAATCCCCGGCCGGGTGACTCCCAAATTTTTGCATGTGGGAATTGTGCCGGACGATGCCTCTGGTCGGCGGGTTTTCTCAGGGATCTCCCATTTCCCCTGCCCTTTCATTCTGGTGCTTTTCCATACTCACTTAAATTACCCTCATTGGCTCTCAATACCTAGCTGTTAAGAGCCACCCAAATCTCTTCATTCACTCACCAGACAATGGCAGAAAACAAGAGTTTATGTTTGTATCTTGAAGACCCCAGTTGGTTGTCTTTGAATCCATATCAACATTTTGCTCATCTAATTTACCATGGTTTGTTACTGTCTCAGCTGGTTTAGGGCATGTATGGTGATAAGTAAGGCATGTTAGTATTAAGTAACTGTTCTTCCCACCTTGTGAAGGTGACAACCCCATCCAACTTTGTTTTCCACTGTTGCCACCCAGCTGGCTGCCCTACATTTTCCATGGATAATGTAACAGCTGGAAGTGTTCTCTACATTCTACAAAAAAAACTAATTTTAACAGCAGCTTAAAACTTTGTATGTGTTTGTGTGTGCAGTATATTACTTTGTAGCAGTTTTTTGGAAGACATTAATCTGGCTAGACTAAGGAATGGTTCATGTGGTCTAGTATTCCAATAAAATATAAACTTTGCAAATTAATTTTGTTTCATCACAAGGTTCGACACCTTTGAAATTATCATGTTTGTGTTATAATAAGTGTTGTGAATGGAAATAATTGTACAGAGACAAATATAAGATGTCTTTATAGTATACAATAAATATTATTCTAAGTTTCCCTTTGTACCATGCCCATGAGATAAAGGTAAAAAAGCATTTATAATTGTAGAAAAAATTTTTTCTCATCAACCCAAAAATACTATTTAGCTATGTCCACAATTGTGCAACTTTTAGGCATCCAACAGGAGCATACCCCAAATAACATTGTCCACACTTGTGTGCTTTCATCTTCAACATTCATCTTCTTTTATGTTTGACTTTCAACACATTCATCATGATGCATGCTTTAGTTGTATGCCTCAACTCAAGCTGCTTGCCCCAAAATGACCATACTAGTTTATCATCAAGAAGGCAACATGGACATATTTGATGTCTTATGGTAGGCATTTGTACTATACATTTATTACAGCAACATAATGGATAAAAATAAACAAACTGCACCAAACACATTATTTAAAGTTCCATAATGTTAAAATAGTAATGGAATTATAATTTGAAGTAGAGCTTCACTTGGCAGTAGACTTTTGTTGAAGGTGTCAAGTTACTTCTCCCCCTGAGAGCCAGGAAGCTGAGCCTCTCCATATGAGGTCTGACTGAGGGTTGATTCGGTAGCAGAGCATCAGATTAATGATGTGCTGGGAGGGTTTTGGTAGGATTGGTTTGTTAAATCTCTGATCGAGGTGAAGTAGATGGCATTAGAGATGCAAGGATGAAACTAAAGTTGGCAGGCAAACTGTCAGAGGTGGAATAAATTGTTGCTGGCGGTTGTCCTTTGTTACCTGACTACCTGGGAATGCGATCATGCCAAATTTCTTTGGGAAGGTTCGCAAGTGGCATCTCTATGAAGGCTACTAGGAGCACTGAAAAAGGGCAGAACTACCACCAGCAGTGCTCTGCCGTTTAGGTGAGTGAAGGTTTACACCCTCCTTCCCCATGGTAACAGACAAGACCACACCCCAGTCCCCAGCAATATGGGGAATGCTGCTTTATCCATTAGCTAGGACAGAGGTGGGGGGCGCTACATGCCTGAGCCTGGAAGTATTGTTAGGGGTTCTTGATTTAAAAAGGAAGAAAGAAGGGATAAGGTGAGTAGAAAGAGAGTGAACTGGTAGCGAAAATACACTGCTATTACGTGTGGTTGTTTTTATTGGTCTAGCCAATAGGACACACTCATCCTTCCCAGGACGCAGGCAAAGGCCTTGCGAGTTTCGTCTGCTCTCGCACAGGACGTCTTGTGGAACTCGGGGTGCCGGGGATCGGAGAAAAACATGCTAATTCCCCCATCTGCACGATGTGATTGTGTTAGCCCATCAGCAAATGAAGTATCACAAAGACCTGTAGATATTTAGTAAATAAAATATAGTAAAGCCTCTGTTTACCAGATTAATTGGCTGGGGAGGGGGGAGGTTAAGTCTGGTAAACCAGAAAGTCCGATAAATGGATAAGTACCAAAAAATCTACAGGTATGAATATTTAAGTAGGTAAGTTTAGCGTTGATGTTTTCAACATGGTAAAGATGTTTGTGCAGCCAGGAGGAACTATAAGCCACAAGTATTTCTGGTAGTTTACAATCAACTCTTAGCTTTCCAAGGGAAAGGAAGGAACAACGTGAGCTTGTGTAGTCCACATATTTTCTTGGTCTCTGCTGAGTAGTACGTATTTGCAGTGAGCACATCAACATGCACTGCAACATTATTTTTTTTATCATGTTGCGTCCCCGACCTGTTAACATTTCCATTCCTGTGCCTTTCTTTTCTGTTTTTCATAATTTCCTCTTTTCTAAATGTGTGTGTGTGTCGTTTAAATGTTGTATTTACCCGTTTACCACTTTCACAATTTTTTCTCAGAAATGAGAAAATTACTTGTTTGGGTCACCTTTTAGCTGAAATAATACAAAAATAGGCATGCTGTATACGTAGGTGATATGAATAGCGGTGCCATCTGCCATGCAATGAGCCGTTTCACATTTGACCATGCTCTCTAAGTTCCGACTGTACATGCTGACCTTGACATTCCGCCTGCTTGTCCTTTCTCGTGCCTCTCGCAGCTTGCAGGCGACTAAAAATGCCTCCTGACAGGCAGATATTCTGTTTGTGTCATCATTCTCTGTATTTAAAGCACTTTTTCTACTATTCTATAAATTGTGGCATTTAGATTGCTGTGATGTGGCGTGTAGCCTTGTCACTGAAACACCTGCTTCTAGTTTTTCTCGTGAAGGGGAAACTATTTCACACAACAAACATGCACAATCTTTAACTTAAATGTAGGAACAACTATAATAAGTCGCAAGTGGTATTTTCCAAAAAAATGTAGACTGTGTTACACGTGAGCAACACCATGCTCAATGACCATATAACCACACTGTTACACGATTCTAAAAATAACTTTCTTCCCCCTGCCTTTCAAGTTGGGCTCTTATGTCGTGGGGGAGAGGGGAGGGGCAGAGGGGGAGGGAGAGACATGCAAGAAATACTTGAACATTTGATCTGAGAAACAATTCATTGAAATGAAAAACAATTGAACCAGTTTGGCTACTTCAGAAAAGAAAATGCTTTAAAAGCAACCAGTTTTAAGTATATATTTCCTTCATCTTGCTTCTAAGTTTGCATTCAATGTTATTAGTTCTCTGGTTGAGTTCTCTTACCCTTATGTATTATCGTGTTGTGACAAGTATTTTACAAGATGCCTGAGGGGTATATCTTAGTTCGTAAGGGATGGAGGTCTTAATAAAAATGAAATAACTAAATTTGGTTTTAATTTATTTACATTGCTATTATTTACAGCATTAATTTATCTATATCCACCATTATGCTTTTATTTCTCAATGAGTGCAGTATTTAAGGTTTATCTCAACTCTAATTAAAGTACTCCTCAATGTCTCCGTTTGGTTATAGTCAATTAAGTCACATTCATCATTAATACATGTTCAGTCTTGCCATAATTTGAAATGTCTTTCACTATGCATCCAGTCCATTAGTCCAGCCTGCCAGTTGTACTTTTCACTGCATCAATGCTCGCAGTCACCGATTTTCCTCCCGCTGGTCACTTCCGTATTCACTCGTTGCTTTTCTGGTTCATCGTCTTATTACTTACGGCAGCATAATCGCTCAATTTCCCAGACACTAATAAACTCATAGCTTGGAAGCCACATGCACTTTTATAGTATCAGCAGCCAAGATCTGGATTTTATAGTATCAGCAGCCAAGATCGGAACATTATCAGCACCCCGAGTCACGCTGAGAGGCAAGGACGATCAAAACCAGAAAATTGTTCAGATAAATGCAGAAATTCTATCCGCAGATGGTCAGGAGCGTGTGAGCCGCAAAAGACTTACCACGTCGGCAGGCAGAAGAATGCGTAACAGCATGCCTTATAACTTAAAACCTTGGTAGGATTTTCGCTCGCCTGTCATTCAAACATCCCGTTGTGAATCGCCGCCCAGCTATCATATCACTACTTTTGTCATTATGTCATCTCTAATCAAGTTAAATATATTGTGACATTTGCAGAAGCAATCTCTGTGCATAGTCACAAAACTTTTTTTGGAATTTAAAATAGCATTAAGAAGTTAAGGTTCTGGATTAATTAGGCCACCCCAAGAAATTCTGGTTACTTATTTCTGAAACAATATTCAATGTAACCCACCATGAGAAGTCCTCGTGCAGTATTCTGAATCTGTTGGGTAAAACATAACACAACCATTTGTAGACGCTGCTCTTCCCATGTTTGGTAGTTTTGAAATTGCATCAATTTACTTTTGAAGGAGCAGTTTCGAATTTTGTGTATGTCATGTTATGTTTTTTGAATTTTTTGTACTTGTTTTTTTAAAGCATGTCACGTCTAGACTATCTTCTCTTTTTGCTTTTGATGAGAAAACTGCAGAAGTGCGTTTACCTGTTAAGAAATTCCATATTCTGTACTTAAAGTCAATGGGGTTTGATTGGTTATTCTGATGCCCCATATCTTTTATACAAGAAGAAATTTTACTCATACATCCTGATTTAACTTGATGTTGTGATATACTGATTCTTTAAAAATTTATTCTAGTAGTCACATAAGTTTGGTAATGATTTATTTGTATTTGTGCACCATATTGAAAAGGCAGCTTACTTTTTATCCCTTTGCTTTGTTCCGTCAGGGCTACCATTTTGTTGTTTACCATATCTTGTTGTTCTTTTTATTGAGCTGTATCCATCGGCAGGTTGCGAAGAATTTATGACGTTGAACGATTCATTATAGGTATTAATAAAATCTGCAGTGGTGTCGGAATTTGGTAGGTCTATTTAATTTTTATCTAAATAAACCAATGCCTGGTAAACTATGTTAGAAAAGAGCTAAGTGGCTGTTTTCACTTTTTGTCTTGCACTTTCTCTTACATCTAAATTATGTGTTGATTTGGGAACTAATTTCAAATCATGTGCCAATTTTTGGACTAGGGGGGGTGAACATAAATTTTGTCTACAGTCACGCAATCCTTTGCAACAAATCCTCCATCTACAAAATAATTTCTTGCCAATTTTAGTAAAAGTGAGACATCGGCAAATACAAACATTTGTTTAGTATTGTCGTTTGTATTGGAAAAATAGGTGTTCTCAGTATTGAAACATAGCTGCTTCCCCTCACCTATATAACTAACAACTGCCACAACATGAAAATCATTATTTGTACTTAGTTATTATATGCTTCAGTGTGTGCTTAGTCAAGGTCATAGTAGATCAGCTGCTTTATTTTGCTAAGCATACCATGCGTCTTAACAACTTTTTCAAACTTAAGGGGTCCTAATGTGTCTCCAGATTTTCTGTCAATACAAATATTTTTAATTTTGTCTCGGTCAAAAAATAAAACAGTGATTTTTTTCAAACTCATTGAAGTTTTTGCCTTATTTCTTATTAGATTGATTCCATTAAGCAATATACCAACATTGCAGTCGAATTGCCGAACCCATTTTCTGTAAGTACTGATGTAAGGTAATGGATACTGAAAGTTTGTTGTGTATATATCTGTAGGCTTTGGCGCTGACACTTTTAAGGGAAGTAACAACTGCTATATCTTCCGGTAACCAATAAATGTGCTATATCTTCCGGTAACCAACAAATGTTCTTTTCTTCCCTAAGCTGTAGAAATCATGCCGTTTCCACTTGGTGACTGTGTGAAAGTCACCTCGATACCAGACTTCTTATTGTTAATTGGTGGGCGTCAAAAAAGAAAAAATAACAGTTGTGGTGCTTGGGATTTTGTAACAGCCTGCAAAAATCAATATTATTTTTACAGTAACTTGGGGCTGCAATGGTCTAGTGGTTAAATTACATGCCTCCCACCTAGACAAACCGGGTTTGATTCCCAGCTGGGTCACTCCCAGATTTTTGCATGTGGGAATCGTGCTGGACGATGCCGCTGGTTGGTTTTCTTGGGGATCTTTCATTTCCCTCGCCCCTTCATTCCAGCACTGCTCCACACTCACCTCACTTCACCCTCATCCGCTCCCAAGACAATGCTAAGAGCCTTCCAAATCTCATCACTCACTCTTGTACAGTAACTTCCGGTTAACAATGCAATGAGACGAGACTAGCACCAAAGTAGAAATTACTGTTTATCTGAGGGAAAGAGCTAACGTGTTTGATTAGATTGTTACTTAAGAATATTAATGCTGTTTAAAGGTACAACTACTTAAATTTTTGCCTATCAAGCAATTTTGCAAAAAATAATACCTAGATCAATAACAATATATTTTTTATCTAGTAATTTTGTGACTTTGAAGTAATTTTTTTAATTTCCCTGCGTTTAGTACAAATTATTTTGTAAAAAGAGCAAACATACCAGCTTGATATGTTCTCGTAACATTTCTCGCAAAATATTCTTTCTTGCTTGTATTTTCTGACATTCTTGACATTCTTCACGTCAAGTTCTCTCGGATTTTAGGCAACAACAAACTAGAAATAGCATCTTTCTGCAACTTTCTTGAGTTAACTGGGAAATACTGAAGGAGTTCTTCCTGTAGGTCTTTAAAGTATGAGTCTTTTTCAAAATGTACAGAACACGTGCTTAAATAAAAAAAAAAAGCAAAAATTGCAGCCAAACACAGCACAGCGAGACATTTCCTTTCACCTTTACTGCCTTTGTGTTGTTAACACATTTTTCACCAACCTCTAATTATTTCCCTCAATATTGGTGCCATGACTCCTGACTGAAGCATCTTTGGGAGAGCTGCCACCCTCACTCGAAACCTGTTTGTGTTTCACGTGACATGTGGCAGGCTAGGGAAGGGAGAAGATGTGCACACCTGTACCTTCTAGTCTTCCTAATACCATACGCCCTGCCAATACCTTGATCAGTGCCTGAAGGGCAGATCCTTGATTGCCAAGGCAGGTAGGGGAAGCACGAATGTCTTACTACAGATGTTTTGGGTAAGTGTGACCCCGGTACTGTCTGGCTCGATGACATGTGGGTGAGCCAACATGTACAAGTGCAAGGTACCTCTGTTGTGATGGAGATATAACTGAGATGTAACTAAAGTGAACAAACACATCAGGTATGCTGGATTTGTGGTCGGTAGACTTAAACACATTGACTTTAGGGAAGGGGGGGGGGGCAAGGGATTAGAAGTTGAAGGGAGAAAGAGTCAGATACACTTTCTGTATGGCTAGGGTACATGCTGCATGATGTACTTTCTGCATGCCTCTAGCAGTAACGAGGTTAGAGGGGTGGAAATAATGCAAATGCATTATTGGCAAGTGCTTGTGCATTGTGGGTAACTTCAATACAGGGCAGCAGGCTGAGTACTCTAGTGACTTGAGAAATGTGGTGTATGGCATAACTGTTTTTCTCTGGGAGGTTGCAACTTTGATGGAGGGTACAAAAGGGTAGCGATAGCATCCATATGGCCTCAAATGATGGTGTAATATATTAAAGAACTTTACTTGGATGTCTAAATCAAATTTTTATTCACTTCTGAACATTATGAAACCAGCTACTGCCAAACAGAATACGAAATTTAGAAATACAGTGCCTGCCAAATGTCGACTGGTGATTTCTCCAAGATATTTGGCCACTGGTGATTCTTTAATGTAGCTAATGCACACATGTAAAGTTTCCGAGAAGAGCATCTCACAAATGCTGCCAGAAGTTTTCAAATCTATTGCAGAGGGTTTGAACGATGATAATTTTTCTTTTTGCGAAATTTGGTATTATATTTTAAACTATTAACATGTTGAATCTTACATCATACAAATTCCTTTAAAAATGTATAAACTGCTTCCCATATAGTAAAAAAAGTAAACAGCATAAGGAAGGTAATCAAAATAATTAAAAATAAAATCGATTATTTAATAAAAATACTAGCAATAATTTAACAAAAGTAAAAGCAATAATTTAATAAAAGTAAAAGTGTTACTGTGCTTTATGATACTGTTTGAACTCAATGTTGCTTGAGTTGTTAAACTGAAGAAATTGTGAGTTGGTCTAGCAATGTTTCAGCAGTATTTAATTTAGGGTGATCAGCTTTTTCATTATTTGCCATAAGGGACACTTCTGACAACTCGACACACATAATCTGTCCCTAATAAAATTATCACGGATAAAAAAATAACAGTTTTAAATGCTATCTGTAATGTGCAAAATTCAGTATTGTACATCAGTGAACATTTTCTCTGAACATATACATTAACAAAATATTAGTTGCAATTATTAGTCATAATCCAGTGTGATTTAATTTTCTGATTTAATTGACTTTAAAACAAATAGCACCAACACACTAGAAGAAAAGATACTGTCTACACTTTGGCAAGCGTTTCTTCCATGAATGCACATATTGATGAATGCAATCTGTGTTAATTATAACTATCTGTAGCCATTTGGTTAGAACGTCGGAATAAATGTACTCATAATCATAGAAGTGGTCAACCACTGACATTGTGTTTATTAACATTCAGTTTATTTTCAAAGAAGTCTGAGATATGGGATCTATAACATCTCATCTTCTGTTCATATGGGATAATTCTTTTATTCCCAGGATATGGGAAATCCCATACAGTATGGGAGAGTGGGCGAACATAATTTAAATTAACGTGAGGAAGTGTATCTGAGGAATCGTGGTTTTTTGACGTCAAGGCCAGGGACATATATAAAGTGCATGGAACATTGTGGAATGTGTGCAGGGACATATAATTTCCACAGACATGTGCTGTAGCAGGTTGAACCAAAGGAACGTTTACTGGTGCACTCTTCAATTCCAGCATTTCCATTTGAAACGGATATTTTGTAATTTGGTTTTGAGCGATACCTGATTATATGAACAAGGTTTTGAATCTTTACAGCAATAATTTCACTAAAAATAAAGGTCTCATCGTGATTCAAAATCACACCTTGCCATATTCAAGAAATTGTATGCTTCCTGTTTCCATTTGTGTTCTAAAAATGTCTGTTTAGGCTTTATGTTCCTTTTTTTCCTTATTGACTGAGCATGTATATGTTTGGCTGTAGCCTGTGGAGCTGGGGTTATTTGGTTATCTTGAGGATGCTGAAACAAAATAGGCATAGATATAAGTTACAAACAACAAGTTTGCAATAGGTGAACTCCTTTTTTATTTTGTTTATTTTTCAAAATTTTGTATTTTATATATTTTTTAAAATATTGTTAATTTTTTAATTATAAATATTTATTAATAATTTTTACAATTATCAACAATGCAAGAACAAGTGATTTAACAGACAAGGGCATTTTCCTTATTGCATTGGTGAATTGGACTGGAAACATGCACAGACTCAACATCCAGAAAATACTGTGGGCGAACATCACAGTTACAAATCATTTGATAGCATTGTGCTTCTTGCAATTTCTTCACATAAGTTAATGTCATGTGTAAAGGTCATATTTCTGATGGAGATGTGTGTAATAGCTCTGCATTGTATCATTTACATTTACCACATGATGAACCACTAAAAAAAATCACACAAAGCTGGTTTGTTACATGCCAATTGGTGATGGTACCTTTCCTTTGTCATGCTGTGTTAAGCTGTGTGTATTTTCGCAATTTCATTCATCTGCAGCCAGATTTCCTGGTGGGATCTTTGGACAGTGAAGATGTAAGCACAGGAACAATTCCCAGAACATTGCGGGATGCAACTACAAACGACACTATTATTGCACCTCTTTAAAGTGTTCCACGAAGGTCCTCTCAGATCGCAACTCACTCAAATGAGGGATCAATCTATGGAATATTTCATGTCAAAAGAAGGTTGTTTACCTTATCAAAATATGTATTTATAAAAACATATTTACAAAACTGATATCAGTTGTAAATAGCTATTTCTTTCACCACACTTGTGAAAAAATATTTTTTACCGCAGTGCTAGTGTTAATTATTATTAATTACAGTATTATTAATATTTCTTGGTTAAATGCTAACCAGAACCACCATATGCATCAATTTTATTAGAGCTCCAATAGCCATTTTTAAATAGCTCATTATTACACCAAATTTGGGTTGTTTTCTTCATAACTTTATGCTGCTCCTGAGAAAAATATGAACAGAGGCTTTAGATTTTATTCTTCACAGTCATCATATCCATGGAAGTCTTCTTCCAAAAGTATCCCTCTCTTCCCCTTATTTCCTTGATCCTTTTTTGTAGCATCCCACAATAGCAAGTGAGATTTATAATATTTGATAAAAGCCAATATTTTTCATGTTGTAAAGGGTGTTGCACCAAAATTCTCTGCACATGGGAACACCGTCAACTGATGCATGCCTTTTGATTTGACTAACTAGTCTCTGATTTGAGGCATGCGTGTGTCATGTCCCCCCTGTTCAACAGTTTGGTTGGTGCCGCTGACGACCAAAATTGTACGAGTGTGTTCATACCTTTCTGGTAACCATACCCCTGCGTGGCAGTCACTTAGATGTACTTAAAAAAGTAAAACATTGGCATTGAAATATGCGTATGTATTTTTACAAAAATGTGAATTCCAATGTTTTTAAGCAGTTATTTTTAATTTTTGGCTTTATAAATATATTTGGTTCAACACATTTCCATGTTATCTCACAAACTGGCAACATAACTCCCAAAGTGACATCAATGGTGATAGACATTTATTCATATTCCGTTATTTGACAAGTCTACCAAAAATCAAATTGTCATAGTTAAGTAAACTTGTTTGGTAGTAATCAGTTCAATCCATGTGGTTTTAACAGTTGTGTTGGCAGAATGACAGTTTGGTGTTGGCACTACTACATGACTGGTGTGCCATTTCTGCTGAGTGTTTCCTGTACAATTAACATGACTGATGCTTTGCAGGTGGACACAACTGTTTTATGGTGCTGTAGAGGATGGCAGCTCTGTGACAGAAGTGGACTCGCTGACCTCTGTGGACTCCAGCCTGCAAACAGATAAAGGATTCTGCTCTTTGTTCTCCTGCACCCTCAAGTAAGTGCCCTTTTCTGCACTCATATCTCAAGTGATTTGTGTATCTGGGTGGTGATTCCAAACACCTCTCATCAAGTGTTTGATAGAAGAGTAACGGTATAGTTTATTGGCTATATTCTAGTGATTGTGATCATTGAGCACCATACATAATTTCTCTTCACTTACTGATGTCATTACATTAAGTGTCATTACACATGTCAGTTCAGTTTATTATTTTGGTTATTGTATATACCTTACTTTCACCTTCACTGCAAAACACTGTAATGATGCAGTATTCATAATTTTTCGGGACACGGGTGTAAAATTCTTTTGTGTGCATGAAGCTTTGGAAAGCTTCTTAATATTTTTTATTGGTTTCAAGTTTAAAGCCGTGGTGACTCGTTTCCCGTGATAGGTTATCCGGCAGACGTTTGCCGTTTTACGGTTATCGGACGGACGTCTGCTGTTTACGTTTTATCAGTAGTCCGGTTACAGTTTCGTTTCGAACTTTGGTGTTTTGTTATGCGTCAGCATTACTTAGATTAGTTTGTTTCTGTGGATCAGGCGACGTCGACAAGTTTTAGTTCCTCCGGCGCAGTTTTGTTGTACGAGAGGTTAGTTTATCGGGATGTTGACTGTTTCAACAGTTTTAGTTCCTACAACGCAGTTTCCTGCGACACAGTTTTAATATCGATAACGTGTTGAGAGCGGGACACGCGCAGTTTTAGATGATGCTGCTGGCAGATGCCGGATGCCAAGCGCTTATCGCAGGAGAGGGGGGTGCGAGACAGAACAAAAGGCGCGTCTGTCTGGCGCCCTTCACTTATTCAAGTCAGTCATCAGAGAGAGTCACTTCACGTCGCCCGTGAGGGCAGGTCAGTGCAGTCGTGAGAAGCATCATACAATGCTAGCCTAGGCCGCGTTTGGGCAGGACGAAAACCCCCACATCGGCAACTAGACTTTATTATTTCATTTCTCAGCCAGTGTGGGAGGTAGCAGCAGGTATTATTTCTTCGGGTCAGTTTTTTTTAAGAACATAATTAAGTAAACTACTGTGGCGCTGCTGTTCTGTACTTGTATATTTATCTCTGAACGGTTCGTACTCTGCATACTGGACATTCGTATGTGAACGGTGTCATTCAAATGATAAATAAAGTATAGAGCAAACTAATCTGGAACTTCTTTTTTTAATTAATCAGCGTCCATTCACTGAGTCTCGTGTTTCTACCTCTGAGCAAGCCGAGGCAACGTAAACATTCGGCAGTGTAAGCGGCGGAACTTTACAAGATGGCGCCTAACTGTGAGGCTGCAATATATGTAAATTGTAAGTGTAACGAGCCGCGGGAACATTACAACACAATAATGGAAAACGGTGGCAGGTTCCGGAAATTCTCTGTTTGCCACAAAAGCAGTTGAACTGTTGCGTGTGTATTAAAATAAGAAAAATACAAAAGCTGGTGAATTCCTATTTTTTATTTTTTTTTATTGCGGCAGCAAAATAAGTGCACATGCTTAACATTTCAGAATTTTTTTAACGTGCCATGGAGAAGGGGGGGTTGGGCGATTTTAATATTAATATTACCACAATTGAATTTCTTATCTCTACCATGTTAGATGAGCATTGATAGGACATGTAGCATTTATCTATTTATCTATGACTTATGATGTGTAACATTTCTTATCTGTATGAGGGGCCACGGTGACTAAGCGGTTAGACTGCTTGCCTCCCACCTAGTCAAACCGAGCTCAATCCCCAGCCGGTTCACTTCGGATTTTCGCAAGTGGGAATTGTGTTGGACAGTGCCACTGTTCGGCGGGCTTTCTCAAGGATCTCCCGTTTTCCCCATCGTTTCATTCCTGTGCTACTCCATACTTAGCTCACTTCACCCTCATCGGCTCTCAAGACCTCAATGTTAAAAACAGCCCAAATCTCTTAACTCAATCACTTATCTGTATGAGCTCTGTGCAAGAGTGGCATAACTCAGTCAGATTTGTGCCCTGGAAAAAATACACAGCAACACACAACCCTGCTGATGCCCCTTGTACCAAACTTATAAAAGCTGTAGCAACCATCAGTGAGCTTCCTTAGGATAGCTGACTGAGAAATGCTGCAAAGACACAGAAGAAGGAGATATTATCAGTACAAGATATTTTGTAACATTGGTAGTTTCAATGCCAATATTAGCATGGAAGACACTATGTTTTGCAAGCAAATTACATTAAATTGTTGGAATTATTTGATAGGTCCTGAGAATGACTTCATAAAATCATAAAATTTGTAAAATTTAGGGTTTACTATACAATGAAATAGTGATGTATTGTTAGAAGTTCCAGTGTGAGTGCATTGCAATACAGTTCTAGTGACATGCTTTTGGTACAGTCTTAGAAAACAGAGGGTTGTCTTATTTTCATGATAGTGATGTTCACTATTTGTTATTGGCATCAAGTGGTGAGGAGTTAATTGAAGGCAGAGTTGTTGTTGTAACCCCAGGGCAACAGGATGTGATTTTACGCACAGCCATGCGGTGAGCAGAAACACTTACCAGGGTCATGACCTCGTCATGTTGCTAATTAATTGATACCAATAATTAACACATACTCTTCTGCTCCACTGTTGGTCACGGAACACGCGAAACGCAAGTACAGGGGTTGCTAGGTGACTTAAGCATAAGAATTAAGGGCCGCCACACGCATGTTAAATCAGAAGACATCCGGCATTTATTACACAACAAAACACTCCAATATGCATAGGGTGCTACGTAAATCCAGTTACAATGAGAAAACAGTACAAAACCGCTGAGGCGTGAATCATATTACTTTAAACCACGTCTGAACCAGCTCAAGGTAGAACACTTGTTCTACATGTGGAAAGCCCAAGGCAACATAAATATTTACGGGCCCTCCATACGATGGGAGGGCCTAGCCGACTGAGAGGGTAAACAAAAAATATTTCAGAAAGATTTACATAAGAGAATTACCAGATCAGTGAAAGGTAAGTTGAAGCCCTTGCAGGCCACGCGACAGGCACCCGTCCAGCTTGAGCTCCGAGAAGAGACTGCCTAATGGCTGTCGGAAGCAGGGTTACATGCCCATGCCGGAAATGGTGGCCCCGTAGCAAAGCACATGTGCGAAGGATGGAGTGTGATTGGAATGGAAGGGCCACAAAATTAACACTAGTTTTCAAAAATGTGCCTAGGAGTGCAAGGCAAAATAAAGACTAAGCATCCCTACTTACTAATGTAAACCCTTTTTACTATTCTCTCTGGATGTGCGGTCACACTGAACATACACATCACACCACCCTGCACCTTGTGCGTGCATGGTCCAGTACGGGCTTTTGCCGGCTGTGGAATGAGGTAAGATGACAAACATCTCTCCCCCCTCACTAGGCATCATGGATGTGAGCGCGCGAGACAAAAACATGTGCATCATGATGTACGGGGACAGTGCAGCGCTAGGCACTCTCAACTTGTGCGTGACGTGGACCTGAACAAGGAGAAAAAAAAATGGGGAGGGGGGGTTGCAGCAGGAGTGTGAATGCCTATGGCTGTAAGTGTCTAGATTGTAGTACCTTGGTCCTGTGTTCCCCGAGGTAGGGGATCTGGTGTTCTCCCTGCTCTGCGTAGGGTGCCTACGGGTCCTCTTAAAACTACATGGAAGTAGGGTTACCTTTGTGTCGTCTATTACTAGCCCGAGTTCCATCACTTGAGATTCTGGCGGCCAATATTGCCAGGGCAGGGCGTCTCCTGAGTTTCAAGGTGTGACAGAGGTTGCTCGACAATAGGCACCGGGTTCCCTAGAGAGAAACCTGCGAAACCTGTGGATGTGGTTAGTGAACAGTCTGTTTCACACAGGGTCCCTACACAAGTGGGGGTGGCGGTCGCAGTGTCTCTGGGCATGAAGCTGTTGAGTGGGAACCTCACAAAGTCTGGGCATAACAGATGGGCATAACAGATGTTTTGACCATGTTGTTCTGTGACTCAGTGTGGATGGTGGTTGCAAATACTGTAACTAAGTCCATATCGCCATCTTGCTCGTGCAGCCTGGTGGGGACGCCTGCATCCGGCACAGCGTGATTGCTGTCTAGGTTGCTCACTGTACGTAGGTTGTTACGGTGAATTTTCTGTGGCTTGCAGCTGCAGAAACGTATGAGGTAAGATGAATTGCCTACACGATCTAAGAGTTCCAGGCCCCGTCCAACAAGAAGCTGACTCCATGCAAAACTGTATCCGCTGCTGACAGGGAGTGTGCGTGCACGTACACAAGCTGCCCAGGTTGTAACTTGGGATGAGGGTGGGAGGTGGTTGGTCATGTGGCCTGTAATATATGCTGCCTGATGGGGTGCATGCCAAGTCCCTTTCATGCTGTATCCTCTCGCTGCAGTGTATGGGCATTTTCCTCTGGCTCTTCCTGTTCTTACACCTCTAACTGACCCGGCATCAGCAGGTCCCATCCTTGCAACAACTGCGCAAGCGATACCCTGGTCAGGGCATGGGCATGCATACATAAACAGAACTATGACCAAGGCAGATGTACATCCCACTTCATATGGTCTTTCTAAATGCATACCTACAACTGGGCCGTCACCTCCTGGTTCCAGCACTCGATTTTGTTGCCCTGTGGGTGGTAACCCTGTGGGTGGTAACCCTGTGGGTGGTAACCCACAAGGCAATCACCACCCACAGGGCAATCTGCCCACCATCTTCTGCCCAAGAATTGTGTGCCGTTGTCAGTAAGGAGCACCCAGTGGTAACCCCACCGGGGGAAAAACCCTTCCAACAGTTGTGCAATGGTGCCAACCTAGTTTGACCTGTGCAATTATGCATGACACTTATGGAGGCTTGGGGGTTGGTCTGTTTGTTCACTGTGGCAGAATGGGGCAAGGATGTTGCCCCAGGTGGTGTTGTCATGAGCCTGATGGTTAAGGTTCGGGTGGCAGGACAGCTAGTTAGCTGGCTCGTACTTGCCGAGGACATGTTTGACAAAGTTCACCGCCAGAGTCCACCAAGTAAATTTGGACTTCCGCTTGAGCCTTCTGCAGCCAGAGCAAGCATTGATTATCTATCCTCACTGTGAATTCGCTGCCCTCCAGGTGGTGGTGGTAGCTCTGTAGTGCCCACACGATTATGAGGCATTTGCACTCGTTTTTGCTGTACTGTCTCTGTCTTTCCAAATTTCTTGCTCGCGTAGTCTACGAGGTGCTTACCTTGGTCGTTTAACTGGTACAATATCACACCCAAGCCCTCCTGGCTCACATCAGTCTGCATGTAGAAGAAACTGTTCCTTTAGATACAGCTATAATTTTTATGGATTTCAGTGAGAACTAAAATTTAAAAATCTAGGACGAGGCCCAGAGCTATCATTGGATGCTTGAGTTGCTGGATGCTTGAGTTGTGCACTGTTATCCTGTAGTAATACATTGCAGAAACTCAGAAAAACATAGAACTGTTTTATCATACTGTGCTATCAGGGTGGCTACAGACAGGGAAAACCTGGAAAACAGGGAAAAGTCAGAGAATTTTAAAATAAGGGAAAAACAGTGAATTTTTGTGCATGTTAAAATGTTTTTAATTTTTCTGTGCATTAATCTTTGATGTCCCGGCTATTGGTGTCTTTGTGAAAGGGAGATTTGCTGAATTTCCAAGAAATGTTTTGTTTTTATAACAAGTTCCTTGTAAAATAGGTTCCTTATGTGCAAGCAGCTAATTTTGTAATGTACATTAAAACCCCCATTTTACGAGTGTCCATGGTTCCCAAGAAATATAAGTAATATGTATTTGTATTTTAAAATGTGATGTATGCAATTGTATTAACAAACATTTTTTTCGTATTTCTTTTCTCTCTTTTCTTTGAAGCTTCTTACTTCTTATGTAGCTTTTTCTCTGATGTGATGCATTTTGTTGTTCTCGGTGAAGTGACCAGCAGTGATCACCCATCATGCTGACATTCTACCTTCCCTGATAATGTTTTTCCATCACTTTGATGTCCTGGTGAAACCGCTCCCCCTGCTCTTCACTCACATCACCCAAGTTGTCAGGGAAAAAGTCAAGATGGTTGTGTAAGAAGTAGACTTTAAGGCTCATCAGGCATCCCAGATTTTTGAACTTGTCTATCATATTAGCTACAATAAGCTCATAGTTTGGGTCTTTAACATTGCCCAAAAACTTAGTCACAACTTGCTTAAATGATATCCAAGCCTCCTTTTCCTTTGTAGTCATTTTTGTTTCAAAGTTGAAATCGAACATCATTTTACGAATGTCAGGCCCAACAAAAACCCCTTCTTTCAGTTTGGCTCCTGATAAATGAGGAAACTTTTCACATAAATACTTAAAACATTCACCATCTTTAGGCAAGGCTTTTACAAACTGTTTCATTAAACTTAATTTAATGTGAAGAGGTAGTAGAAGAATTTTTTTTGGATCTATTAAAGTTTTATGGAAAATGTTCTTCTTTCCAGGTGTTAAGGTTTTTATTGGAGGCCAATGTTTTGTGGACCAGTGTCGATCCCTTGCTCTGCTGTCCCACTCACATATAAAACATGGAAATTTAGTAAATCCCTTTTGTTCGCCTAGGAGCATGCAAACAACTTACAAATCTCCACACATCATCCAATCGTGAGCAGGATAGTTAATTTCCTTTTAAATAATGTCTAGATTTTCGTAAGTTTCCTTCATATGGACTGAATGAGCCACAGGCAGTGAAGCATAAGTATTACCATTGTATAAAAGAACAGCTTTTAAGCTAGTTTTTGATGAGTCTATAAAAAGCCTCCATTCTTCATTTTTGTTTTCAATTCCAAATTCTTTCATTAGATGACCAGTATCATGGCAGGACAGTAGAGCCTCGCTAATCCGTCCTTTACGGGACCGGCGGCATGGCCGGATCACTGAAAAGGACGGATTATCGGGGGAGCACAAAAAAGTCGGATTATAGGCGGAAAATAATTTATTTTACGTACATTAAATTATGAATATACATATGTACTGTATAAAATAAAATAAAACAAAACATTTATTTACACATTAGTTTTAATTAAAATTCACAAAAATAAAAAAAATAATAATGGCAACAGAAATAATAATACGTATTTACAAGTCTTAAAAATTATGTACCTATGTACATACATACATGTTTACGAAATTGAAACAATTCACTAACGACGAAAGAAATCAATAATGCTCGTCTGTTTAGGTGATGACAATCTAGATTTTGCCACAATCTCTCTCCATTTCCTCACCCACAATATATCCGTTGGTGTGGAAGACTCATTCTGCTCGATGTGCTGAAGTGCCGTGTCGAACGTGTCGAAAGCCTTCTTTGCGTCTGCATGTGATACATGGCCAGGCAGAGCTTCATTATCATCGTCATCTTCGTCCTTCTCGCTGTCGTCTGTAGTTTGTGTTATGGCAGAGATGATTTGGTCGTCATCCAAGTCCTCTTCTGTACAATCAGAGTCTACATTGTTTATCCACACACATACGTCAGTGGATTGAATTTCTGGGTGTAATATTTGAATTTGTTCCACAATTGCTGGAGTGTCAGCGTTTTGATCATCCTCTATCTCCATTGTCAGCCAAAGTTTCCGCCAAGCGTTGAACTTTCTAATTCTGCCCAAGCATCAGCAATCGTATAAATGACATCTTTAATATTTATTGTTTTCATAGCTTCAAAGAGATTGCTGCCTTCTTTTGTCTTCTCTAATATTGATCCAATATATTTTCGGTGATATCGTCTCTTTAGCCACTCGAACACACCTTGATCCATAGATTGAATCGGAGAAGTAACGTTAGCAGGAAGAAATACAGCTTTAATTTCTCCCTTTACCAGTTTATTTTCAGACGGATGAGACGGTGCATTATCCAGCAACAATATAGCACGTGAAGGAAGATTTTTAGCTTTTAAATTTTTTTTCGACTTGAACAAACTGTTTAAAAAACCAAGTTTTAGAAAGGAAGCAGTCCATCCAAGCGGATTTTTGATTTTGATAGCAAGCCGGTAGTGAGGACATATTAATATTTTTAAAAGCCCTTGTTTTTTAGATTTCCCTATTATAAGAAGGGGCAATTCATGACATCCGCTAGCATTGCTACATGCAGCAATAGTCAGCCTGTCCTTAGCAAGTTTCATGCCTTTTACAGCTTCTCCCTGTGCAGCCGGCATTCTTGTTGGCAGCATCTTATAATTTAACCCTGTCTCATCAATGTTATACACTTGATCAGGAGTTAAATTATTTTCCTGGACCAAAGACTCAAACTTAGAAACAAATCCAGTTGAAGCTGTCTCATCAGCAGACAGTTTTTTGCCTGAAATGATTACATTTCTGATGCCATGGCGTTTCTTCCAGCGGTCTAGCCAGCCTTCACTAGCTGTAAACTTGTCGTCTTCCCCCAATTTTTTATTTAAGGTAACAGCCTTTTCTTTTAAAATTGGGCCAGATAATGGAGTTCCTTTTCTTCTTTCTTGCTCAAACCATAACCACAAAGCATTATCTAAAAGTTCAGATTTTGGTTTTTTTAAAGTTTTCTNTTTTCTTCTTTCTTGCTCAAACCATAACCACAAAGCATTATCTAAAAGTTCAGATTTCGGTTTTTTTAAAGTTTTCCGAACTTTCAGACTTTTTTCATTCATAATCAACAGTGCTTGGCTTTGTAGATCTTTATTATTTTTTCTCCAGTCTTTCACTGTACACACACCCACTCCCACTTCACTTGAAACTTTCTGTAGAGATTCTCCTTTGTCTAATCTTGCAAGCACTTCTAATTTCTCCTCCAAAGACAGTGGAATATGTTTACGTTTCTGTGTTGACATAATGAACGTTTATAAAAGCTCGCAGTTAGCCAGACACACTAAAACGCTAGAATAAAAGAGCTCGAAAATGCACTCGTGAAAACTCAAAGGTCTACTGAGCTTTTGTTTACGCTAGTGACTGAAAATCGGGTAGGGCGCAGGCGCGTGGGCCGGCCACCATCCCGTGCCTGTCCTCAGTCAGATGGCACTCCTGACTAGCTGGATTAACCGGAGAGCCGGACTAGTGGGGGACGGATTAGCGGGGTTCTACTGTACACTAAATCCTGTTCTTGCTTAAAAAACTCTTAGCGAACTGTTGATCTCTTGTTCTAAATTGATAAATAGATTCTCCAGGTGCCAACAAATGTTTTTTTTTAGCCTAGAGTCAAGCAATTCAGCTTTATCTTTAGTCAAACCCAAATCTCTTACCAAATCATTTAACTCAGCCTGTGTAAACAACTGAGGTTCTAAATTTTCTGGAGAACATTGGAACTCATCATCTAGTTTACCTTCATCAGATTCAGTTTCACTGGACTGATCAAGTAAAACGTCATCAATAGCCTGACCATGACCGACTGGCCTAATAGCTGAAGGAAGATTAGGGTATACAATTACTTTCTTATTTTTGGAGTTATATCCAGTAACATCAATACTACAAAAATAACAATCATCTGAATGATTTTTGGTTCTCTCCATATCATGGGTACTGCAAATCTAAAAGCTGTCTTTTCTTTTTTTGACTATTTTTTAAGGTCTTCAACACAAACATAGCATACCTTTTGTAGAGCCCAAGGTTTCTTGATCACTGAGTTTTTTTCCAAAATATACCAAGTACACTTTTTTAACAAACTCTGTAATGGTTCTTTGATGTTTTTTAATTACAACTGTTAGGAAAGTTTTTACAATCACTGTTAGCCATCATAAAGCACATGGGCAAAAAGCTGAAAAGTGAGGTTGTGTTGACTGAAAGAAAACAAACAGTTGTACCACCACTGCCAACCCTAATTTCATTTAGATATAGTGTATGTTTTAGTATATTAATAATGTATATCAAGTATATAAAAATGTATATTAAAAACATATAAATAATGTATATAAAAATGCACAGATATTAGATAAAAAATGAATTTCTCACATTTCGTATATTCAAATGTGAAAAAATAGTGGGTGTTATGACTTTTTAATTATTATTTTCGGACTCAGCACACCAAAAAACATAAGAATCCTGCAGAATCATTAAAAAAGTTTTTTTATCGTCGACCTGTGTAATTTAAAACCACATCCTAGGATAGTCAGGTAAGATATCACTTGCACATGCCATGATTCAGCGCTCAGACTCTGTTTACGTATTAGTAAGTGATAAAGGAGTATGCCGTTCCAGGATACCAGTTTATTCAGAAGATGTGTATCTATTAAAATAAATAAGTATTTCAATAACAAATCCTCTTTTTATTCTGCAAGAAGCTACTGAAAATCGACTTTGTATTCTGCAAAACTTGATGCAGCTTGGTGCTTCTCAAAATTTTTGGCAACAAGGGAGATCAGAGCTTCTAGGGTATATATTATGTTTAGGAAGATATCTTTCTATTGAATTAAATTCAGTAGTTTCATACATGGTCACTACTGTTTGAGTTTGAAGGGCTACAAATCTTTCATGAATAACTTCGTCCTAAACATTTTTAAATTGGTGTAATTTCCATTGAAAACTATTTATCATAATGTTTACAATTAGTAAATAGTTAAAAAATATTCATTAAAGTATGTATTATTTTATGGTTTTATTACATGTTTCAGGTGTTGGTATTGCAGTGAAGTAAATCTTTGAAAGATAAGATTTTTTACACAGAAAATAATGGGTGTCAGTTATTGTGCATTGTATCGGAACATTTCATAATATTGGTATCGCTATTACATATCGGGCCATCACTACAGAGTACAATCATGACTTGGTTGCCACTCATCTGGAAAACCAGGAAATGTCATATACTTGTAATTTTGGAAAATGGTAGCTAAGTATCAGATAATTCTTTGATATGCAAGCTAAAAATAGCTGTTCTGTTTCTAATTGTGCACCTATGAAAACCAAATGTGTATGCAATGCAAGAATACATTTTTTTAATATTTGTGATTGTCATTTGTCAATCAGCTTAAATTTATATGTTACTTCAGTGGCACAGCTAGCTGCTGTGTTGCCATATGATCGACTAGGCACCCAGTTTCTTATGTCGTAGTTACAGTATTCTCTTGCCACCTATATAGTTTTATTTTGGACAAGATGAAAACGTGTTTCAATTTAACTATATTTTTTGTTTCTTTCCAATGTGATTGATTAGTGTGTTTGGAGCAGGTGCATTAAGTGGTCTTTTCTGTTGTAAGTTCAAAGTGTAGCTATTTTTATGTGGAAAAGTGTGCTGCAGTGTGGAGTCTGTGGTGTTAGAAAAGTATCTTAAACAGAAGTTTGAAAACAAAATTATTTAGTCTATAAGTTAAGGAAATGTGAGGGAATTTTGAAATAAAAATGAATGGAATCCCCATACGATTACATTAATGGGTGTAGGCATAAACTAAATATGAAGCTGACAGATTGCTCTCATCTGCAAATGTCCTGGCCATGGTAACATTTATTGTCTGTAGAAGTGAGAAAGTCACACACTCAAACACCTGCAGACATGTCTTTCATTAAAATAAACAGGGTTTTCCATAAATTGAATATATCCTAGTAATGTTAAAAACTTTAGTGTAGGAAGCAGGTACTTGTCTAAATAGCATTATAAAAGTAAGTGTAAGCAATATGGCTGTGTTTTCAACAGTTCAAAAGTTGACAGCTGGTATGTATGCTCAGACCATTGTTTCCTGTACAGGAGTATGGGCAACATAGTCTTTGTACTTGCAGTGGAAAGCTGGTTTATTGCATTACAAGTATTCTAGCTTGTAAAAAAGGTTCTCAGAAGTCTGAGAGCTGCTTTTAGGGCTCAACCCCACATTCTGCCATATGTACAGGACATCTCGAGTATGCTGAGGTAACCTTTGTAGTGCAGAACTCTACAAGTATTATTACAAACTAAGGGTTCTTTTGTTGATGGGATTTTCATGGGATGATGCAATTATGATAAATGGTTTATGGCTATATCTGCCAGGTAAGAAGGAACCTGAAACTTGTAACTATAAAACTGTTTAATGTGAAGAGTATTTGGACATGGAATAACATTAAACAAGTTAACTGAAGTCTACAGAGTTTTGGGAACTAATATAAGTAACTACAAAATGACATATTTTTCCAGATAGGTGCAATTACTTTATATATAATTTGGAACCACAGCATAAGGAAGAGCTCAACAGATATGTATTACTCTAGCAAAATATTGGCTCACAATGTGGTGAAAATTGTACCTATTTCATTTACCAAATTTTTTTGGTTTTACACGTTTGTCTTCCAAATCCTGTAGACTTCAATCAAATTGTAACTGCTGTGGTTGTGTGGCTGGCACTGCAACCTTCCACAAAGGTGATATATGTTTAATTCCTGGCAGGGTCACTCTTGTCTCTCTCTCAAAGGGAAACATGGTGGATGTTGCTATTGACTTGTGGGTTTTCTGGGGGTGCTCCTTTTTTCTGTACCATTGCATTCCATCACTGCTTCATCTTCAGGTTACTTTTATTTTCATCAGAGCAAAATGGGCTTGTTGGATGGCCTACATGTGTTCACTGTTATCAGCACCACCCACCTGACTTTGTTTTGAACACCTCGGCTGCTTGTCTAGGGACGGAAACATCCTGAGCAAGTCCGGCCCAGATGCAGTGCAGTACCTGTCCTTCCAGAGGCACATCTTGTTCCTGATGACAGTCATCATGGTGGTGTCGGTGGGCATAGTGCTGCCTGTCAACTTCCAGGGAGACCTGCAAGGAGACCAGACCACCTTCGGACACACCACCGTCAGCAATCTTGATCCCAAGTGAGTAAAATCCCACCAACCTCTATACATGTATTTGAGTACACTAAAACCTTGGCATGACAAATACACATGAGCAGAAAAATTACTGGGTTTATTAATAGGTAAATAGGTACATAATTGGTAAATACACTCCCTGACAGAAAAATGCCATCATGAAGGCGTGAATGCATTGCCACGAAACATACAGAGTGGATTTACATGTGCCTGTTATGCATTTGATTACCATTTCTGGCCAATCACACTAATCGCACGCATGATGTGAGCAGCAAATAATCATGTGAAACAATCATTCAAGATTTCACGGCCGCGTGAAGTGAGTGGTTTGGCTGTTACTGTGTTTGGAGAATTAACAAGTTGGTGTAATGAATTTAGGATGCCATTGTAAACACTTTTGTCAAACAGATGAGTTCACGAGAGTTTTCATTGTAGGTTTCCATACTGCCGGTTGGCCATTGTGCCAGATTGCAGAAGAAATGCAACGTGATGTTATAACCATCTTTCACATTCAGCAACAGTGGTCCCAGGAAGGAAACGTGCATCAACTTAGTGGGAATGGAGTTCGGAGACGAAAGTCGGAGGGCACAGATCATTGCATTGGATACCATGCCATGGCATACCCACAATCCATGACTGGCAACATTTTGCGAAGTGTACCAGGCAGTTTGAATGCCCCAATATCAACACTGACAGTGTCATGCTGATTGGCAAAGGCTGGTTTGTTGTACAGTCATCCATTGTGAAGGCTACCCTTAACAGTGAGCCATCGTCGTCGTTGTCACCCCACTTGGAATGGTGTCGCACCAGAGCTGCACTAGGTGCAGAATGGAACAGTGTTATCTTTAGCAACGAATCACATTTCTGTCTCACAGATAATGATCACTATGTGAGAGTCTGTCAGCAACAGCGCTATCTGGCAGATTTCTCTGCCACACAACCAATCAGCATGGGGCCATGGTATGGGGTGCTATCAGCACAGAGAGCTGCTGACCCCTAGGATGCATTATAGGCACATTAGCAGCACATTACTATGTTGGTGAGGTGCTGCACTCCGTGTCAACACCATATCTGCAGGGCATCCTAAACACGTTTTCAACAGGATAATGCCCGACCACTTCAGAGCTTTGCAGTATGTGCAGATGCTTCCTTGACCTGCTCAATCTCTTGATCTCTCACCAGTTGAAAATCTGTGGGACACGAACATAATTTTAATACTTCCCCATCCCCATGAAATGAAGATGAACTGTGGACTCAGATCAACAACACATTCTCCACGATACCCCAGGACGTTATTAGGACACTAATTGAATTAATGCCACATTAGGTTCAGCAATTTATTGCCCAACATAGAGGTCCCACTACTTACTGATCATCCTGTATTTTGGGCTACTCGAAATTAAATAATTTGTTCTGCACCTGTTTGGCTATTTATTAGGGGTAGATGAGATCCTGAAGGTTTGTACAGTATTTGGAAAAAAACACTTCCCGATCTTCCATAAAACTGTGCCATCTCCACAGGAAAATAATTCAAGAAAATGAAATAATTTAGTGTGTATCATAATTAAGGACACCTGTTTTTATACATGGGATGTAATCATGAAATTTTTCATGAAATTTGGTTTAGTTATATTTGAAATCATTAAATAAGCAAATGCTTTGCAAAACACAGGATAACTGTATATGATTGATTGTGAAGCAGTAAAAACATATTTGGTTTGAGTGTTTATTTGCAATAGTTTGTGCTCAATCAATTTTTTGAATGATTGGGTAATTGATCATTCATAGAAACTACACTTGGTTATATTATACGAGATGTTAGAAGAGCATAAAATGGAGTTCGCTTAGGTTATAGAAAAATATGCCAATTTAACTAAACTGGGTGTTAAAGTTTTGGATACGACAGTATGAGTTGCAAAGGGTGAATTTTACATTTTTCATAATGCAAGTATTAAAATTAAATATAAAGAGAATACATGTACTGTAAACATAGAAACAGCAAAACAGTAACACACATAAACAAGGAATAATATTGGTCCAGCACATCTAAACATTTCGCGAACCTCAATAGCATCGGCAGCGAAAACCCAAACTCTAAAAGTATGGATACGTTATTTCAACTAAACTGTCTTTTATAATGGGAAGTGTAAATAAATAATGTTGATGTTATTCAATGGAATCTTTCATTATATTTTAATAACCTAGAAATTATGTATCTGAAAAGCTACACAAATAAATTTAATCAATTTTTAAAAGTTAAAGAGTAAGTTTTTACTGTCAAATTGTTGGACTGATGCAAAATGGGGCATTCTACCTAAATGTCTTACAGCTATCTTTTGCAGAATATTTCTTTTTATGTTTGCATTTCTTTCTCAGTAGTTTTCTATTATGTTTGGGAATCATGCTGGTGAATCATGTCTTTGCTTATATTTTATACATTCTTATCAACTGTCTAATTTATATGTACACACATGTACAGCATACATAGACTGATAAGTATTATTTTTTCATTTATTTAACAAATTTTAGCCATTAAAAATAACATATTTTATAAATTTGAGCACTTCAATTTAATATTTTGCTGAAGAAGAATTAATTGTACACGTGCTTTATTGTTTGAAATGTTGTATTAAATTAAAAAAATTGCCAACATTTTTGGAAGTGGGACACTTTACTGCCTAAAATGTTGGATTTGGAAAAATTTTTTCTGATGTAGTCTGGGAGCACCTGAAAGGATGGTGGCATCAGAGAAACACTGGCTGAAGAATGAGCGGTAGTTAAATATTTTTTCTGCGTATCTTAACAAAATTAATTTTGTAGACAGTCTTGTCTAATTAATGTTGTTTATAAATCATTTTGAATTTTCCCCTCAGTTTTTGAGATAACTCAATTATAAATTTTGATAATTTACGGCTGTTCAATAAAGAAGCCTGAAAGGTCTCACAGCTGAGGCACTATATATACAAAAATAAAGTTTTCATTGTGATAGGCGCTATAATTCTGTGAAATAAATTGTGAACCTCTACATAATATAAATGTGCAGACTTCCATGGAATTGCATCTTGTGCATTTCATACACCTTGGAAAGGGATTATATCAGCTATGGAAAGATGCGAAGTATCACGGAATAATGTATTGGCCAATGCATCGGAACCATAACTGGGAAAGCCAAACTAAAATCAGTTAATAGTAACAATTTTCATTCACAATGAGTGCAGGTTTCTAGAAATAGAAATTAGAAAGAGCCGCAGAAAAAATAATGCTGAATAGTTTGCTACCTAACACACATCTGGTAGTGTCCTGGCAAGACACTAGGGGTCCGGGTAGTACTCTGGCCAGACCACATGCTTAGTAATCTGAGTACGAGGGTCTCAGGCCTTGTGGTAGGGTGCTCCTGGTGGAGCTTGTGTATCAAGTCAGGACTTAGGGCTTGGTTACCTCATGTGAATAGCTGGGACACCTGCATTGAGAGGGCGTGATCCCTCTTCCCCGCCGAGTGGGCGGCCGAAGCGCGGTATGGCCGAATGGCTAAGAGCGCTACGTAAAAATAACGAAAGTATGGCCGAGAGGCTGTATGTTTCCTTATACCTGCCCAGGCTGCAGGATCATCATTTGCTTCTGAGGATGAGAAAGAGGAGCATCCTCCTGGCAAACTTCGCTTGCCACCATGCAGATACGCTAGCTGGCCAATATTTGATTGATTTCTCTATTAAATTCGTAATATTATGCCCTTTTTAGGTTTTAGATACAACGTATATTTTTCGAGAATACCAGCAAACTTTATTTCAGATTTGCTAGAGACAGTTTTGTAAAGAGGGATTTACTGTTCACCCCCACCCCACCAGCTCCTCCTGCCATCTTCCAGACACGTATGTTTGGAGTTGCAGTTTGTTGCTAGAGCTTTAGTGAGAACATTGCTTGGTTTGCAATTCTAAGTGAATGGAAAGAACTCTCGCCAAAGTTTTTCGTGGCTGCCAAAAATGTGTGCCTACCTCTACTTTGTTCAACAAGGTAATTAGGAAGATTTAATTTTTTATTAAAATAATTTTTGTAATAATTTTTTATCAACTTTAGGTTTTTTTTTGCTTGTTTACTTAAGATTTGATTTAGTGACATATATCTACAGCTTTTCTGGGTTTAAATCCGATGTGCTATTTACAACGTCACTGTGGCTTCGCAATTCAGAACTGAAATTGCACGTCGTAATTGTTCATACCAGTCATTTTGCTAATATGTTTGACGTTGAAATAATTTTGATGAGCTAGTTATTTTTTCTGAATAAACATATTTATTTTTTTTATTAATCTTCACTCGAATGCTCTGTTCACACTTGCTTTGTTATATAGCTTCAACCATTTATTTCCTTAGTTATATATTATACGCAATAAAGTTATGTTTTAATTTGCATTTATAGTCTTCTTGCCAGATGCAGAAATTGGCTCAAGCGAGTTTTCATATGATGGTACAACTGCAGAAAATGTTTGAAGAGCAGCATAATTCGTAATCGGTGACCTCTTGCTACACTTACTACCTGCTGAGCCAGTTAAGTTTGCACACTTTATCTCGCTTCGGAGTGCAGTCCTGTCCCGGTTTACCATCTCGTATTATTACTGATGTGGTGTTGTTGCATAGTTAGCAGTTTTGTTGCTATATTTACTATTTTCTTGTCTTGAATGTCTACTTACTACAACACACTTATTGATGATCACAATAGAATTATTCCATCTCCCATCACATGAGCTCGTGTAAAATGAGATTGGAGTGGGCGTACAGATACAGATGTCTGTCTGCGCATATAACCATTGGAAAAAAAAATTATAAATCCAATTTTTAATAATACACTCAATTAATAACACCAACATTTCAAAGCTTACTTGGCACTACAACTTGCAGTGCCCATCCTATTCATCCTTCTATCTTTACATTCACAATGATGATAATGTCGCAGTATGAATAAAAACAGTTACATTATATTTTGAAACAGTGCAATGTCTGACAAATAATACAGGCCAACAAAATACTAGATCGTAAAATAAAACACTTTAAGAAACAACAATTAAAAAAATTTGTTAAGTGTTTAATCAATAAACATGTTGCATGTACAGTAGGTTTGATAAATATGCATAATATTCTCACCGTACCATATGTTGATAAATATTCATAATATTCTCACCGTAGCATATGCAGAATTGCTTGGTATTGTAAACCTGCCTGAATGGCTTGTTGTTGTAGATGTGCTAGGGGGATTAGTTTTTGCTGTTGTTATAAATTACATTTTTTGTATTAATAGTGTTGTGATGTCATGTTTTTTTTCTGGAAACTGTGTAACTAATTTGTTATTTACAGTTGTAAATAATTTTGTTGTTTATGTCTCTTAAATGCCTCAATTATTTTTCTTTTGTTTCAATGTAATTTTTCCAATTATGTGATGATTTTATTCTAATGAGTGTTATAATAAACTGTAGTACTACTATGCTGTAACGGGGTCTGCAGAATGATCGGAGCACTGAACTTTTACAACTCTCACACCTGTTTCACTGAATGCACCTACAACTAGTCATGTGGCTAAGTATGTACTTAAAAGCATGACATAAAACTGTGCAGCATTGTTTATTATCAATGGCGAATTTGGTTTAACGTCTTTAATAAGATGATAATTGTGGTTCTTGTGCAATAGCATTTTGGAAGTTACAGAATATGTGTGAAGCTCTTAAATATTATGAATTTGGGGAAATCGTCAGACAACACATTTTCATTCATAATTATAAAGGATTTTGTATTAAAATTAGGGTCTACTCATGAAAAAAAACCATCGGGTAGTTTACAGATTCGACACGCAACAGGGCTATTAAAAAAATTACTGTGATACAGAGTGTATTTGGATGACAAATTATCATTTTAACATAAATATTATTTGCCCTAAAATGATTCCATCACAAAATAATGCATGGTTTTAATAAAAAAAAATATAATTTATTCTCTTTGTTTTTGAAGTGGGAGGGGATGCATGAAACACAAAATTATGATTCTGACTCAGAAAAACTTTGTGATTACAGGCTGAATCGAAATTAGTAGCTAGCAGAATCACTGCACACAGAAATATGTTACTTTAAATAATATATAGAACTTGGACTACAGAATTATTGTTTAGGTGTTTTTTAAATAAAGTTGAATTTTACTTAGTGTTAGTTATGAGATAAATAATCATTAGACAAATATTTTAAATTTATACTTATTTTTATTTTTTACATTTTAATATTTTGCATGAAGTCATTTGTTGTGTTTTTATTTTTCTAATATAAAGACGTATATTTTACCCATCAGGTAAAATTTATGAAAAGATCTGGCGTGCCGTAATTATGGACGTAAACCATCGCGTCTTGGGTTCTCTCATGCATGTAGCATGGTCCAGGGACGTTGGTAAAAACGCTTATTAGTATTTCTCTGTTATAGAGAGATATATGCCACCATGGATTTTTTTTAGGTCTTTTTATTCTTCACAATTCTTTACTACATGATATTGTTCCATCTTGAATGGTTTAGACAGCGTATTGCAAGAGAGCGCGCTGGTGGCAAACTTTTTTCCGACTTGATTCACTATTATCGTCACTGCTTATTCCTTATGTTACTTTACGTAACAAAATATATACGAAAACCTGGCCATAGAACATAGCTATGAATGAAAAAAAAAGCATGTAAATCGTATTAGTGGTTCTTGAGTGATAAGCGCAGACAGACAGACAGAGAGACGTTGAGTTTTATAATATGTATAGATGTTTGTATTTTACACATGAAAAATGAGTCATTTCATGGGGGCGTGGCTTCTGAAGCGCTCCACGCACGCTGTCCAACTGGTGGCATCCTTGTCACCTGTTCTACTGCTGTATCCCAAAAGACAACATCCCTTTGAAAGCAATTTTTTCATCTCAAATAGTCTCAAAACATATCAGGTTTGAAATATATTGCATCAAATTAATGTAGAAATATTTAAAAAATAATCTTTGGCATCTTTAATTAATATGAAGTATGCACATGGCAATATTAGCACTAGCTATAGCATATGACAAAAAGAGAAATTAAGCAAAATTATCACACATGGTTTAAGTCCCATTTCGTTTGAAGCACTTTCACACTTTTTTAGAATGATGTTTTATTTGTTACACAAATAACAGTTGTTTTGCAACAATATAAATTACATAAATATTTTGTCCTAAGAATTTCGTCCTGCTCGCTTAGTTCTCCAATGTCCGTTGTGTAAAGGCAGTGCTGTCAGAATAGCCACCATGAAATTCTCTTTCAAGTGTTCACCCATCAGCTGATACAGGATTTTGTATATGGAATTATGATATGTTGTCACACATTAGCTGTCAAAAAATGGAACTCTTAGATGAAATATACTATAGTGTAATAGAAAATTACATTGTCAATGTACCATAATTTTTGCCCAAATGCCTTTTTTTCAGAATGGCAGTAAATAAATAATGTGATTGTTTATATTTACTGCAGTGATAGGCAGCTTCGCTTTTTTGTTTAATGTTGTATTCGTATTTTAAATATTGGTCACTAATGATTTACTTTGGCACTGTAAATTTGAGTGAAAATCTCTTTCACTGCTACTTCAAGCAGAGATTATGTTTGCAATTTAGGCATTTTTATGGGTACAATGGTTTGTATTTATGAGCCCATCTCCGTGTGTCTGCTACTTGAAACAGCACGTTTACAAGAATTACTGGTTGGTTTACCAATAGTGCAATGTGAAGTGGCGCAATTAGCTGTAGCTAGAGTGAGGCTGGCTAGCTGTCGCCGTTCGATAGCGATAAACACATCACAGATATTGCTTTTGTTTGCATCTAATGACGATAGAGAAGAAAAAGTATAAAATATTCACTTTTGTTAAATAAAAAGCAGGAAATGCAGTATGTAACATGATAAAAAGACTTGTCATAGTTATTTACCTCTATAACAAAAGTAAACTTGAATAAGTTGAACCGTTTATCAAGAATCTGTTCACATAAATGTTTATTTTTTCCCTGGATATGGTCTACTAGTGCTCTCTCCTCGTCAGTAGTAATGTATTATGTCTAAAACATATGGCAGCACGTTCTGAGATGACCATCATCGCTGACCAAGTGTCGCTCGATAGTGAAGCCATATTGAATTTTTTCATCAGCGTCGGATGTGTCACGTCTCATTATGTTGCTTTATTGTTAAACTCATTTTATGTACAACAGAAACATTCTCGGATAGGCTACATCACTTTTATTTTACCTAATAATTTTTATGTATACTGGAATTCTGAGGAAAAGTAGGAAATTGATGGGAAATTCAATTTACAGTCTCGGTGGACACCCTGTTTGTATAACCTGCCAATATCATATTAGACATCACCATGATGAGTGCATCACCGCAATAACTTTGGTGTGCATTACCTATCATAATAAAAATAAACCTCAGACTCTTGGCTTGAAGGCAGAAAGCACAGTAATATGGTGGGCGTTGCAGCTGAATTACAAAATATTTATTAGCTAAACGAGCTTACCTTGAAAGAGACGCAGCATTAGAGAAAGCTTTCAAGCTGAATAATACAATAGTATACCCGGCACAGGACTTCTTGGCCTTTCAGTGTCAGCCTATCAACGAGCATTACCAAGCCCTGTTGCCACATTTGTCAAGGACGTCTAAATTATAGTAATATAATTTACAATTGTATACATAAAGACGAACATTCAGATATATTAGAAACAGAAATAGATAAAGCACATATATATAATAGGAGTCTATATCTATTAGGAATCTGCCTATGTAGACAAACTGTTAAAATTTTATGTTCATGGTAACAACATTCTGACACTTAAATAATTTACTGTTTAGTAATGTCTATTAAATGTAGATGTAATAATTTTCATTTACTTAAAGTTGCATGTAGCATAGAAAAAATAATTCATCTCTGTGTTGTAGCTTGTAATGGCAGTGAAACCTCGTTCCTGTCCACACAGTTGTAATGTCATACTTTTCCATTACAAACTTTTGCCCATCATTTGATTTCTTATTACAAAAATAGACACTTTTCAAAAAATATTTTCATGGAATTTGTCGAAGCCATGTAACCTATTTTCTCATGCATTGCTGTCCTAATTTTTTTTGTTGAAATTCCCCTCTCTTTTTNTTTGTCGAAGCCATGTAACCTATTTTCTCATGCATTGCTGTCCTAATTTTTTTTGTTGAAATTCCCCTCTCTTTTTCTTTTTTTATCGTAAACACTGCACTTCGAAGTTAGAATCATTAAAATCTGTAACTCATTTCCTGACAAATCTTTTTTCTACGTAATGCAAGTGTTGCTTTTGATGTAAATTAAATGCTGCTCTTTTCTTATTTGCATATCAGTAGCACTGTGTGTTCACCAACATTNGTGTTGCTTTTGATGTAAATTAAATGCTGCTCTTTTCTTATTTGCATATCAGTAGCACTGTGTGTTCACCAACATTACACGCTCTTGCTGTCAATCTGTTAATTTGCTTAAAATTTGTACATTTGCAAAAAAATTTTCGATGATTTAGTAAAAAAAATGCACTCTAAAGATTATAGATTGACCTTGTGTGTGAACCACTTACCTTTTGTAACTAATGNATAGATTGACCTTGTGTGTGAACCACTTACCTTTTGTAACTAATGATATTAGCACATTTGCATAGCATCATAATTTCTACAAAAACTTAACATGCAAGGAAATGAAAAAAGTGAGGATTGTTCAAAGCCAGTCAAAGTATTGGCCTCTGGGACTACAGGTTAGAACAAGTGCCACACCAACACTGTGTGTGGCATGAGGTAGCATTTGTACATGCATTATCTTGTATCGATTAAGCACAAGTCAAGACTTCATTTTCTTCTCCTTATAAAGCAAGCCAGAAACATTTAGATGTACCTACAAAATATAGTTTTCTTTCAGGGGAAGAACTAATAATATTTTTTATTTAGAAAAAAGTTGTAAGTTCATGCTAGCTGTCATGCACACTCTGCAGCAACATAAAACATGAATGAATAGAGATACAGACTTAGGATTTTCACGTACGTGTTAGGAAAAATTAGCCACTTGCCAAAAGTAACTAAATTTTAATGAAATCTTTCACAATTTTATGAGTGCATCTGAGAAACATTTTGCTCAACTCTCTATGGCCGCTGTTACACTGCAAACTTGGCAACAGCACACAGCCTTGATAGGCCACTGGCGCCAGCTAGTGGAAGGAGCATGACAGATCCACTGACCTTGAACACAAGAAGTTCTGTGCCGGATCTAGAAGAACTTACAACAGTCTGTTTCACATGTTGAAATGGAGATGGAACCTGACACCGAACCCAGTGCCAAGAGGATGGAAGAAGACTTAAGATAATTTACCGTTATCTCTTTTTAAAATTAAAAAGCGAGCTAAATTGCACTAAGCTCTACTTTCAGTAATTTCGTGACTTTGTACATGGCTCAGTTCAATGATAGAACTCAACTGCATATACAAATATAAGTAAATAGTCAAGTGCTCAAACTTATAAGCATGCATCTGAAAAACATTGACCCTTCCAGCAGCAAATTCAAGAATGAAACTCAAAATTTGACATTATCTTAATATTGTTCTCCAAAGTAGCAGGACTGACAGGTTCCAGTCTACATAAAAAAATTGAAGCCGGCAGGCATTACATATATGTTTGTTGGAATGACGTTAATGAGCATGTGCAAAGATTGCTCCTACTAATTGCATGTTAACAAGTTGGGAATAATTTGCAACCCAATGAAGTAACCAATATTTTGGAAGAACCAAATGAAAGTAGCTATATAAAGTAAAAAAAAGAAATGTTTCATGCAAAAATAGTGACAGAGCTACACAAGCCTGTCAGATGAAACTATCCCACGCGTAAAGTGGCGGTATTGGGTTTACGCAGTTTATATCATTCAGACTTGGTAGAAATGATTCCGTATTTATATGCAGACAAAAAATTTAAATACGTGCATATAGTTACAGACTGTTAAAGTAAGTACGCATGGTCATTCCAGTGAAGAATAAAAAAAAGTATTTTAAACATGACATGTGATTGATGGTTGATATGAAAGAATAATATATTTTTTCATTTAAAAAGAAATATATAAGACAAATGTAACAAAGGTAAATACACCACGACTTTAAAAAACGTACATACACTCGACTCTCAATTTACTGGTTTAATGGTGGGGAAGAAAGGCATGGTTAACATTAATCATGGTTAAACCAAAAATATTTATAATACACGTTTACTGGCCCTACAGCCTGCATTAGCATGTATTTAAATCTCCCAAAAATCATGTGTTTTACAGATACAATAAATAAATTTATTTAATAGGTTAACTTTCCTGAGCAAAGTGATACCTCAGTTGTGCAGAAACATGCACACAGCTAGTCAAAATGTACAAAAAACCAGACTGCGCTGCTGCGTCCTTATGAATAGGCCCGACCACGTCTCACGATTAACTCCAATGTGTCAGTTTCCCACGAGGAAATGAGACAGTTTACATTAATGAAATGCATATATTTTAAAAAATAGATATCTTAAATTAAAACTTACATCAGTATGTATATTTGTTTATAAACAGCGCATAAACTTTCAGTGCCACGCTTAGGCCTAACACATGGCACATGATTAAGTAACACACTGTCTGGTCTCCAATGTTGTACTGAATTGCCAGTTGCTTAATTTGTCTCCCTTTTTCCAGTTAATTAATAATCTCGAGTTTTTGTTCAATGCTGAACACGACACGTTTTCTTTTACACACTGACATTTCTTACAACCAACACGAAATACTGAATAGGTAAATACAGTTTTACTTCATTCTTTATGCACTCAAACTGTGATAAAATAAACCTGTGCTGAACATGACACAGTAACTGGCAAACATCCTTGAATATTTTTTTCCCTCACAAACTGTAAACACCCACCCTCCTTCCTTGCCTCTCTCACCAATCTGGCTGCCTCCTCACCCTTGTCCACTAGCCTTCCAGCCACCCTTGCCACCTCCGCACAGTGTTCAAAAAGCAACCTTTAGGAGCTCATCTATAATTTCTCCAACTTTCCTAAAATTCCATACCATTGCCCTACTTATGTGGCCATTTGTTTGGACTGACAATATCAAGTCAAAACTAATGCATTTGATGGGTGAGGATTGTCTGCAAAGTCATGCACCGAGCACGAAGAAACAATTAACTTTGTTGCACCTTATTACTGCCATGTTTCTGTCATTAGTTTTACAAGTCTTAACGAGTTTTTTGTCAAAGTGTTCATTTTACCATGGCTGATAGTCCTTCAGATAATAGCTCCATTATTATACATAATAATATGTTGTTTCACAAGATTTCATATTTCATTAGAGCAATGACAAAAAAGTACATTTTGTTTTGTTGCAATTGTTTGTAATTGTAGTCTCATATTAATTTACCTTTATAATGAAACTACTCTCAAGGGGTGTAGAGGTTCGGAAGTATTTTTTGTATGCATGTTTGTAGACAGGCGTCGATCACTGAGTAACAGGCATGCAGTTGTTAAGAGTGTCTTTCAAACCATAGACTTCTCTCTGAAGCAAACACCATAATTGTAAGAAAGCGTACACTCCAGAAGAATCTTTGGCATTTAGAATGAATGCAAAATTGACTGTTTGTCAATATAAACATATCAGAAAAAAGCATAGGAAAGAAACTGCGACATGTATTCCTTGTATGAAAGTGTATTAAATGCTTAAAAAAAGCGTTAAGCTGCGGACTTAATGATATCTGAGACAGTGGGTGAAGTTTAGGTTCAGTCTTCTTTAACTTTCAGTACGACGGCTGGCGAAGGTGCAAGAAGAAGTAATAACTCGTGTTGTAAATGAAAATGAAAAAATTGCGTTCAAAATAAAATACAAGTGGGGCTTTGACAGGAGTTGTAGTCATTCCACTTATAAACAAAAATTTGAAGATAATACGGATTCCCAGATCCAAACATGCCGTTTACACAAATAGTGCCACTGCAAATGATCGCCAAAACAGAAAATGCCAAAAACATAATATGGTAAAACCCTCATTCACATGTTTTTTTATTCCAATTTGGTTTCAGTTCATTAAGGAAAGCCAAGATATAATAAAACAAAAATGTGATTACATTAAAAATCATATTGTGAGATTGTCATTCAAAAGCTTGATCATTGATGGAAATGTCGCCAGCGTTCATCATGTTCTCATTAAAGCATTGCTGGATGGAAAAGTGGCTAATGCTTTGGCAGATAACAGGTCTCCTCATTGATGCAAAGCAAAGCTCTGGAGACACCAACGATGGCAATACGGCCAGAATATTTTTCGAGAACTCAAAATTCACAGCGGAAATCACAGTTGTTGAAAAAGAGCTAATCACCAGATTTTCAGTAATTTTACAAGCTCTATCTTGTAGTTACAAGCTTCGCAGTCATTCAGAATCCATTGTACAAGATGCAGACACGTGTCCATAAGATATTAATTTCCGCAGCTGACGTCATGGACTCTCTTGGCCTCCATAGGGCATATGAGTGAAGAGGCTTTGGAAGCAAGACATAAAGAATGCAAGTGCTATTGTGAGCACAACGTGAGAAAAATAGGAGAGGAAACAAAATAAGGAAGAGTTACTGCATGCACTCCTAATATCTTCAGATTTCCTCATATCTTCCAAAGCCACCTAGCTGGTGAAGGGGTCACGGTGGCTGAGCTGTTAGCCTGCTTGCCTCCCACCAAGGTAAACTGGGTTCAATCCCTGGCCAGGTCACTCCGGATTTTTGCATGTGGAAATCATGCCGGACGATGCCGCTGGTCGGTGGGTTTTTTCAGGGATCTCCCATTTGTCTCGCCCCCTCATAGTGGCGCTGCTCCATTCTCATCTCAATCACTCGCATCGGCTCTCAAGACCTCGTTAAGAGCGGCCCAAATCTCTTCACTCACCCTAGCAGGTGAGGTTTTGAATCTTTTAGAGAATGCAGAGCTATTTACAGGGACACTCCGGTTTAGCACGTTAAATAACCGGCTTTCCAAAGAGTCGTCAAGGGATAAAATTAGTGAATAGACGGGAAATTTGTGAAATAATGTACATAGTTTATTTAAGTTTGGTTTTATAATTTCAATTATGGTTTATAAAAATTTTCAGGTTCTCACACGTGGGAATTGTGCCGGACGATGCCTCTGGTCGGCAGGTTTTCTTAGGGATTTCCGGTTTCCCCTGCCCTTGCATCCGGTGCAGCTCCATACTCGCTTCACCCTCATCAGCTATCAAGACCTCGATGTTAAGAGCAGCACAAATCTCTTCACTCACTATACAGTTTCTAATCACTAGCAATACAGAAAATAATACTGTTAAATTATTAAATGTACAAGTTTTATTATAAAATAAAAAATTCACAATTAATTCCTACAAACATTTTAGTTTGATGTGTAACAGCCTTGTAACATTCAGAGTATACATATATTTATTTCAATTGAAAATATAAATTAGCTCTTAAATTGAGCTATTCAAACACTGTGCCCCGTCGCCAGAGCAATTATAGCGACTCTCACTACCCTCCCTCCATCCTACCACAACCTCACTGCCACCCTAGGCGACCCTAACGAGACTGCTGAGCGAAAGCGCTGTTCACAAGGACACATTACTAATACCGGTATTGTACGTAAAAACAAGTGTTATTAATATTATTGCGTTTAGGACCTATAAACTGTTAGAAGTTTATTGAAAGAAAATGCAACCTGGTTGAGTCGTAAACCAGTGTGTTCTTGTTCTAATTAAAATTTTGTTACCTACACACGAACAGAAGTTGTATGTGGGTGGTGTAACATTCTTATAAAACTCAAATGCTAGTAAGTGTTTTTAAGCAGTTTAAAATGTCTTGACAGAGTACAAGACTGGTCACACAAAATTGACTGTGACTACGTGCACATTACATGACGAAGTGTACTCTCGTCAGAGTACCCTTTCATCCTTATTGTTAAATATTTTTATATTTTTTAATGGACATATGTACTGATTAAAACTTACTAATAAATTCTATTTAGGTTCAATTGAAATTGTTACAAAAACTGAAATTGTTACAAAAATAGCAGATTTTTGTCCTAATAATATGTGCATTTTTTGCTATGAAATTTATTTGATGAAATGAAAATATGTTTATGACGAAATGGTTTTATTAACAAAATCAGCTTATTGTATTTGCCATAAATGTGCGGCCCTACATATCACATAAAGTGACCATTTTGTGATACTTTTGTGTCGCTCAGTAAAAACACATATCAGTTTTATTATGTTATATACTTTTAAGTAATTTAAATATTTTTATTAAAACTACAACATTGTTTACAATTTGATGTGAAATTTTATTTGCTGCATTTCATAGCTAAATGGTTGAAAGTTGTAGAAATTGCACCTTTTATCAACCTTCAATGCACCCAAAATAACATATGTATAACTAAAAAAATTAAGAAATTCTGGATTTTGACTTCCTGGTTGTTTCTCAGCTTGTGATTACCTATCCTCACATATAATTAGGGAAATTGCATAAGTAAACCTTAAAACAGGTAATGTGTGTGTAGTGAGAGTATAATAATTATTCTTGTACTGATTTTACTTGTAATTACACTGTTTCTGTAGTTTGTTGTTATTTTTTTTTACAAATATATTTTATGTTTATTATTTCCAAAACTTAAACTGTAGGTCATTTGGTAATGGGTTCTGGGTGAGTTATTCTTATTCATCTGAAGAAGAAACTGACTTTTGCACAAACCTAGTTTACAAACGAGCATAATTTCTTTTGCCTTTTTTAGGATTAAATAAATAAACATTGGACTTTATACATTAGAGAAGCAAACAATTTTGTTAGAAGCAAATGTTTACCAGACTTGCAACTTATAAAAAGATTTCCGTGTGTATGTCTTACTGCATACAGAAGTGTACATAAGCTAAAGCAATATAAGTGTACAAAGATTTAAAATCTATTAGAAATATTTTTAGATTTGTGAACATTACTATGCATTAAGCATTGCTACTATAAAATGTCACCAGATTAAAAAGAAAATTACTTTTTCATAATTCTACAGTGGTTACATATTTTTATGCAAGCATAAATTTGGCATAAATACTGTTTTTTTACCCCCCTTCAGCAACTTAAGGATAACTACTATAATGTATTCACGGTAACTTCAAGATTTTCTGAAGCCCTGCTAAAGATCTACTTTCAGGGACCCGATTATGTATCCTTCTGCAGTATGTAATCAAAACATTGCCATGTGACACCTGTCAAACGTTTTGCAAACAAAAACATTGCCATGTGGGTACTCTCAAATATTTTGTAAACAAACAGTGCCTTGTGGGAACTGTCAAATATTTTATTAACAGTGTCCATGTGGGAACTACCAACATTTATTTTTGAAGAGAAACAATGCCATGTAATCTTAACTGTCATATACTTTAATAAAATTCTCCAAATGTCTAAAAAAAATGCTAATCAATTTTGCAAAATATTGTAATACATACAAAAAGGTAGATTGAAGTATATATCGGAACTGTTAATTATATAATTTAATTAAAGTTTACTTATTGTATTAAGATTTATTTACATATTTGGTGTAAGGAAAAAGTTAAATTTTACATAATAAACTTTTGGAAGTAGCACTCAGGTTAAAGATTTCACTGTGATAAATGGTACCGTATTATATCACCNATTTTACATAATAAACTTTTGGAAGTAGCACTCAGGTTAAAGATTTCACTGTGATAAATGGTACCGTATTTTATCACCTATAAGTCGCACATTTTATTTAAAAAATTTTATTGAAAACTCGGGGTGCGACTTATAAGTGAGAAAAATTCCTCCAGCCCCGCACTAACGTTTCATTTACTACGAATTCACGGCCCGCGGCTCGATTTCCAAACTCTTCAGCGAACAAAATCGCTTTCATTTTTAAACCTGCGGTGTAGGTACATCGCTTTTCCATCAAGAAACTGTTTCACTTCTTCACTGCCACAACATCAAAACAACACTACCTACGGCGCAAAGACGATATAATGGAAAGACGTGTAAGCAAACGCTACTGTGCTGCTATCTCTTACGCTTCACAAAAAGCTTTCGAAAATAATCGATTATCAGTTATTGACCAAAATTCGATTCCTTTTCATTCTTTTAAAATATGTTTTTCTGTTAAGGATTGCAAAGGGAATTACGTAGCAGAAATATTCAAATGCCTTTCTATATTTTGCACGTTTATTTGATAAAGTGCAGAAATAACAACGCTAATACTAAAATTACATCTTAACCTAGAATTATCTTATAAGTAGAAAGAATGTGTTACGTTAGTTTTATAACCACAATTCAGCGTCTCCAATATCCAATATGGCGTGGTTATACTTCTGAAAAAAACGTGCCCAAACGGACAAGATGGAGTGTATGAGTCCGCTGGACAGACACTGAAATTTATTTAATTTCAATTAATAACAGTGAAATCTTTACCCATGAGTGCTACGTGAAAATGTAAATATATAATTAAGGAATATTAACTTTACAATTACGGCATTAAATTTATGCATATTAATATTTAACCCACAAACTATTTCTTTTCAGCTATAACCAACATGTCCCTTCAAAATCCGTTGTTAATTCGTACGGACTTTTAACAAATTATTATAATTTATTGAAAAAATATACTTAAAACTTAAAACAACCAATTTATATAGTGCTTCAGTGCTAAAAGCAAGACAAAACCTTTTTCCATATATATTTTTTTATAACCAATTGAAAATGTAACTCCTAGGGTGGTTTTTCAAAGGTTCTTTTCAAAAGTATCGAAGATACTGTGAATGGATTATAGCATCACTCTATGCATGATTTGATCCATAGTAAAAGTCTAAGATTTTCAGAACCTTAAAGCAGACTTGTGGCTGGTCACCCTGAGCATGCCATAGTTCTCATCCGGCATTGTCATTCAGGTTTCCTACCAGCCTTAGAACTGTCAGCTTCATCAGTTTAAGTAAAACATATGGCAGGGTAGACTGTGTAAACCAGCCAGCCGTTGTACGAGGAAGGTTAGTGCATCCTTGTGTATGTATGTGTTGTAGCTCTCCGCTGCTGTGGCTTCACGTGACACTGGCCATCCTCTACCTGCCACTGGGTATTATCGTAATGCGACACTTCTCGTCCCGGCTGCAGCTTGAAGAGCAGGTTGGCGACGTGTCCCGCACACTCATGATCTGCCGCATCCCCCGCCGACACTGCGATACATCCGACCTCTTCCGACACTTCCGGTACGTACCTGCTTCTTTCTCTACCAACTGTCACCATTCAGCACGTTGATTACTATATAACTTGTTTCTGATTATATAAGCACTTTTGAAATCAACCTTTGAAATATTCTTAGTCTCTAACAAAGTGTTTGAATGGATACGCAGACTGGCATTCTGCCATTAAAATTAGCAGTAAAACAGTAACATTAGTTCCATACCTTAACATTGTAGTAAAGCACTTCTCAGGAAAACCACACACATTTATTAGGTATAACTAAAACTACAAAAGGAGTGCAGGTATTTGTGTGTGTTTTATATTTATTTAAGTGTGTGTCCCAACAAAATTTAAAAATTTAGTTTTTTTGTACATAATATATAACAATAATTCTGAAACTGCCAAAATTTCTAGTTTCTAGTTTATATTAGATTACACAAAATTCTAAAAAAAATATACAAGTATATATTTTTTTAAATCTAATCTTAATTAAATTATGTAAAACGTAAATCTACTACATATAGAAAAAATTTGAAAAATGAGAAAAAATGCATTTAACTTTTTTACAGATGTAATTTCTTGTTAAATGTTACAAAAGTTAAAATTTAGACAATAAATGTTTATATATAAATATTTTTGAGTGATGAATCTTCATAACACTTCATGATTTTGTTGAATTAGAAGGAAGCCAAGAGTGGGTCTAAACTGGAGGTGTGTAGAAAACGTGAAAACTTGGAAACTTAAATTGGAAATTTGCAGTTTAAAATTGAACCCACTGGTGAGAGATAAACAAGAGAAAAATTAACACCCTTTTTGAATTTTTGCTGGGAGGGCAGAGATAAGGGAGAAATAACCATGTCAACAGAAATAGCCACCTCTTTCATAGAAAGTTGAAAAGGTTTACTATCCTTGCTAAAATGGAAGTTGCTTAGGATAGTTGGTCAGGCACATACCATTTCTTTCACCACACTACATAATTAAAAGGGCAAAAGGCTAGATGCCTTGCAAGGACTACAAACACTCTGACATTGGTCCTTCACATCCCGTGCACTTCACAGTGTTTACACTAAAAAGAACTACCTGGACCAAAACTTAAAAAGTGGTGTAGAGAGGGTCAGTACCTAATGTTATTAGGGGCCTGCAACCAGATAGTGAAGGAGGAACAAGGTCCTGTAGTGTAGTTACTTGCCAGCAGAGGATGCTGGGAGCACCTTACAGCCACTTAAAGCCTAAAGTTTGTTTAAAAATGTGTCATTATATGGCTGAGGGGATCTACCAGCAAGGTAAGTAGGGTGCGTGAGGGGGTCTGGGGAGGCTTGAACCACTGTGATGTAACCAAGAAAGAATGTGTGGGCAAAGTGCGATGGCAGTAAAGTACTGCCTGCAGTCAGCATAAATACGACCTCAGGGTCGCCTTGGAAAAGTTAGAGTACTCTATTAGCTATCGAAATACCAGGGATAAGTCCGAGAACTCTATTAGCCAGAGAAATATTAAGCAGAGAATTTGGAAATTGTATAAANTTGAAATGTGAGTTTGTATAATAAATAATATAGAAATGGTTGTCCAGTTGAGAAACCTGTGGAAAAAGTATAGGTTTTCAGGAACCATTAAAAAATCCCAAAAAGTTATGAAAATAATAAAATATATTTGTTAAAATGGAATGAATTGCAATGAAAACCTAATAAAAATACATTCACTGGCCGCGGCAATAATATTTAGGTATTCTTCAGTAGGTGCCCTTTAAAAAAAAAAAAAAAAAAAAAAAAATTTAAAACCTGTTTAAAATTACGGCAGCGGGGATTTGAGTTGATCGCGTGCATGCCTAGCGAGTTAGACTTCGCGCAACACATCACAAAGGGTTCCTTTGTTCTTCACCCCTCCCTCCACTTCACGGGCCATCACTTCCATACCGCCTAGCTACCATCCAACCATGCGAGAATAGCAACAGCTGTAGCAAATAACAGTGCAGGTTACAGATATTCCCTTTCTTTCCTATGAGCACCTTTTATCTTGTGACCATGCCATGTTCTTTAGGATTTGTTTGTGGTGTTTAGCTTAAGGATACGGTGTAAGGTTTAAAACGGTGCTGTTATAACATTGATTTCTGAATTTTCATTTGGGATTTAGATTACGGATTGCGATTAGAATTGACTGCATTGCCCGTAGATGACTTGCTTACGCTCTTTTTTATTGGAATACAATTTTATTTAAGGTATTAGATTTCAGTGTTGTGCTTTTTATTGGCGACACCTTTATTTTTTTTGTGGTCGACTTTGGATACAACACATTACATCAATAATAACGGCGTGCCAGCACTGCCCGTTTCTACTGCAACTCTCCTCTCTCTTGCACGTGTCACAGTTGCCCCTGAAAAGTAGGTCACGTCCTTCACACCAGCTGTGTGCATGCCTGTCTGCTGACTGTGTGTGCCGCTACGGTCCGTCAGTGCGTTGGATAAATGAATGCATGATATGTTTGTGGTGCAATGTACAAACAATTGTTTGCTTATTTATTTATTTATTTAATTTTAGTGAGAAAGTTGACCTTCGTACTGGCTAAAAATGTACACCGCCAAAAAATATATCCATTGTACGTGCCACAATGTTTACGTTTTTGTGGCGGTAAGAAGAGGTCCAGGCCTTGTGGGATGTATATTTCTACCCGAAAAACTTCTTCTTATTGAAATAAATTTGCATTTCGTAAATAAATCCTTTAATTTTTGTACAAAAAGGCTTTGGAAATTGATTTTGCACTCGTTTTAAGGTAAGTGGCGTGCAGTGTTTGAACATTTTTATTGTTAATGTGAGGTTGGTTATGGTCTTGTTATAGTATATTTTTATCCAGAAAACTACTTTCTATTTAAATAAATTAAAATTTTGTTAATGAATTCTACAAATTTTGTATAAAACGGCCTTAGGAAATGTGTTTTGCACTTGTTAAAAGTTAAGTGGTGCACAATGTTTAAACTTTATTTTGTTTAATTACACATCGTTTATGGTCTTGTGAGGTACTATTTTATTTGTAGAACATGTGCTTAGTAAAGTAATTTAGTATTTAATTTAAATAAAAGTGTTATTTGTCACAATCAATGAAGAAACACTGTCTTAACATGAAAAAAACACATTTTTATAACAACTTCAGGGATTGTACGGTCCTTTGAAGTCCTTAAAAAGTCCCTTAATTGCAATTTTTGTTTTTAATGGTCCGTAAAAGTCCTTATTTTCTTGCATGGTCCTTAAAAGTCAGTAATTTTTTACAAGACCCTTCAAAGTTATTAATTTTTCGGAAATTGTTATAACAATAGTAGTACTACAACAAATAACATTTTTGTGCCAAGCTTTTTTTTGTATACAGGTAGCGTATTGTGCTATTGACTATTGCATCATGCATCGGACTGTTCTGTAAGCTGAGCCACAGCGATGTTAGACATACCAATTTCTGGGTATAAATATTGGGCCTAGTTTTCAGGATGTCGTACCACATACCAAAATACTTTTGTAGTATTTGTACGCAAAAATACCAAGGTTGGGTTATTATCAGCTTTACTTTATAAAGCCTGTTTGCCACGATAAAATTTTACGTACAGGCTTGGGCGGAAGCTTCCATGAGACCTGCTACCCGAGGCTGTATGCAAGCAGGTATGGAGGGTTCTTTGGAATAACCTGTCCAACGATACTTGCTGCCGCACAAGTGGTGAGCAAATTTTTAATGATTTTACTTCAACATTGGCACAGAATCTAATGTAATCATTTTGTTGTGATAACTGAAACTTTTGTGTTAAATAAAAAACAAATGTTTAACATAATTCTCATACAAAGGTATTATAGCACCAGTAAAATTTTTTTGCAGTTTTTTCATTTACTATTTATTCTTGTTTAATGGTTTTAGTGCTGTTTTTCTATACAAAATAAATAAAATTACAACTATTGTCAATACCACATTTCACCACACACACGATTGGCTAAAATTTTGACCTTGTCAAACACCTTCCATTGAAAATTCTGAAGTCCATGAAAACAGCCAACAGATAGCCAAATCTTCCATGAAACCATCCACAGAACCGGCCATGAAAGCTTGCATGGAATCTTCCAAGGAACCTTTGTGGATCATAGGCTTAAGTCATTATCTCGCACAGTTCTCAGTTTCTTTACATGGCTTTCTTGCCTATCCTTAGTTCCGTTTCGATTCGTGCAACTTTTCATGTTCTGTTGAAGTTTCAATAATATTCGTTTCTTAATATGACTATTATTTTGCACACCATTTTTCAGCAAAAGGTGGTGTTATAAATCCCGTGAAATTGTGACCCAGAATAGATGCAGAAAAAAAATTGCTTGGTTCTTGTTGCATGAATCTGGCATAAGGTGCCAGATTTCTCTTAGAAAGTACCAGTTTTTTTAATGTATGTACCAGGATTTCGGATTGATTCTAAATACTACGGAGCAGAGAGCGCTAGTAGCTAGCAGCAAGTAGCTGCAGTTTGATGGTATTTGTTCATGAAAATTATAACTGTAGTTTTATTTTTAATGGGAACGTACATCTACGTGTGACTTTACTATGTGATGTTTGACTTTTAGCATGCCAGCAACATGTTTNGTTTTTTTAATGTATGTACCAGGATTTCGGATTGATTCTAAATACTACGGAGCAGAGAGCGCTAGTAGCTAGCAGCAAGTAGCTGCAGTTTGATGGTATTTGTTCATGAAAATTATAACTGTAGTTTCATTTTTAATGGGAACGTACATCTACGTGTGACTTTACTATGTGATGTTTGACTTTTAGCATGCCAGCAACATGTTTGTCTTTTAACATATACTGTGGCTCGAGAAAGAACTGTACAAAAAATGGCTTTCTCACGATACAGACAAGCATAAGGCAAGATAGGGCCACGGTAGCCGAGCTGTTAGACATGCTCGCCTCCCACCAAGGCGAACCGGGTTCAATCCCTGGCCGGTTCACTCTGGATTTTCGCAAGTGGGAATCATGCCGGACGATGCCGCTGGTCGGCGGGTTTCCTCGGGGTTCTCCAGTTTCCCCGCCCCTTCATTCTGGCGCAGCTTCATACGCACCTCACTTCACCCTCATTGCCTCTCAAGTACTAGGCGTTAAGAGCCACCCAAATCTCTTGACTCATTCACCTACAGGGAAAGATTTCAACCGTGCAGTAGAGTGTTCGATATAGGTCATATGGGCGAATCAGCACAGTCATTAGAAAAAACTTTAAAAAGTTCTTAGAAGTCCTTAAAAAGTCCTTATTTTTTTCTGCACCGAGGGAGTACAAACCATGAACTTGTTCGTGTTGGGGTGTTAAAATAGATTAATTTGAATTTAACAAAATAGCAAAATAGAAAGAAAGGTTTTCAGAAACAATGACATTTTGTTAAATCGAGGTTCTCCTGTGTTTGTCATTAATGGATGCCGATAAACTGTCAACATCTCTGAAGTGTACTTCCTTGTGAAGTTGTTAACTTTCATCTTTGTATATTTTTAAGGAGTTGAACTGTACACATTTCGTAGGTTAAATATTTGAATCTAAAATCATTTTTGAAGCAGTATGCTGGAAGTTTTAAACTCAACATGTGTATTGTAATGTATTCAGTAGATTATCACGATATATTTAACATTTTTTAAGCATGTTCAGTTTCAGTAGTGGTTGTTACATTTGTTGACATGTTTGTAGTAATCTCACATGCCCAAATTTTCGTTACCAAATGTCTATGCTATGTTTAGGTTCATCAAAGTAAACTTCAGTTAAAAAGTAATATTTTTAGCCAATGTTTCTTGAAAAACACATTAACTATTACATTTACCAACACAGTACATGTAATACTTTATGCAGTTTTTCTCAGGGAATGCAGTGATTTGTAAGACCTGATACAAATAAAAAATGTTTCAATTGATTTGGGATAAAACTGTATTGCCAACTCTTCTACACCATATACATTGTTAAACAAACTTCTGTGCAGATGAAATGCTGACCTCAGGTGTTTTTTTTTTCCAAGCAGTATTACAGTTTTATTGAGCACACATAATTAGGTTGCTGACTGTATTATGCTGCACAAACATAATGTTTTTAGTGTTCTCATTGTATTATACAATTTAAATGATAAGTTATGTCATAAACATAGATTATGCAAAAATGAGTAGACAACAATAAAAGGCAAATTTGGTCTGTAAATCCTGGAAAAGTCAGGGAATTTTGAGAGAGAGATTGAGTGGCCACCCTGGGCCTGATATTTCCAGTAGTATGAGGCAGCACAGGGAAGACCATGTCTGGTCCTCATCACAAAAAGTTACATTCCTGTGGTGTCACCATATTGAGTTTACTGCAACCTGTGGACGAGCAGCAGAGGTTCGCTGGACAGTCCAATTTGCTTGTAAAAGAATTATAGAAAAAAATTACTCAAAACGAAAGGTTTACCTTACATCCAGTTTCACCAATTCTGATAGGGTTGTTCCTTACTTTACAAAATTTGTGACACCTACCACTACAGAAATTTAAGAGGTTGCAATAAGTTAAAATACAGTTATATGTTCTTTATTATAGTTACAGTTGACTCTCTGTCAAGACATTCTGTAGTTGAAGCTATTCTGGCAATCTCGCAAAGAAGGAAAAAAGAGTATTTAATACAACAGCAGCAGAGCCAAAACTGTACAAAAAGTGTTTGAGTAACATTGTTCACAAATGGTTGAAATGCTTGGACTACAGATTTTATTGACTTACAAAGAAATGGTCAGAGATTTGCTACTAAACTACCAATATAAGAGGTACAACATATTTTTTGCGCAGTTGTGTGGTCACAAAATTTTGTTAACTAGGCTGGGTGAAGGTGGAAGGGTGGACCAATCTGCAAGAGCGGTAAAGCTGGAGGCTTTTATCTGAAAAGATGGAAGTAGAGTTTGAGTTTAGAGAGTACGTTGAAGCTGATGATAATATTCATGTGTGTGGAGAACTCGCAAACAGTGAACTCGTAGAGCTTGTGAACAAAGACAGCAGCTCGGAGTACGAAGACGAGGTCCAGGGCAAAGCTGCTCAAGTGCACAGGGTAGCAGATGTCTTGGAAGCTCTGGATGTGCTGAGCAATTTTTACCATTCAGCAAATGCCACATTCCTGAAAGTAGAAAATTTTGTTGCAAAAAACAGTAGAGAAAAATTGGTATACGACAGGGCCATACGTGTATCTGCCAATATGCCAATCTGATGGGCATGTTAGAAGAAAATGTCCTCAGTCACCAACCAACCCAACCACACTGCTGGATGTGTTTCATCGATGATATCTTCAAGATATGGACTTCCACTGAAGACTGCCTAATTCACTTTTTGAACAACTTAAAAGTACACAGTTCACTCAAGTTTACCTGGTCATACTCCAAAACACATTCCATATTCCTGGATGTTGAACTGACTCTCCACAATGACACAATTCAAACTGCTGTACACACCAAACCCACCAACAACCTCTAGTATTTACATTTTGACAGCTACCACCCATACCATGCCAAAAATTTTCTACCCTACAGTCTTACCACAGGAGCCAAACGTATCTGCTCCACCAACAGTGATCTCAAAAAACAGTGTGAACAAATAGCCAGAGCATTCTTCGTCCACAAACAGATTCAGCAAGCCATCTCAAATACCGGAACACAAACCAAGGTCAAAAACTCTGATATACCCCTGGTGGACTCCAATCATGACGGCCTATGCAAACTCTAAACCATTCTCCACTCTGGATTCAAAATTCTAGCTTCCTCACCACAAACACAAGATCTGCTCTCCAAACCACCCAGATTGGTCTTCAAAAAGCCACCCAACCTCTACAACAAACCGGTTCATTCAAAGTTGCAGCCTACTACAAATGCCAACCAAACTATCACCTACAGAGGATCCCATCACTGCAATAGCTCACACTGTGGCTCCTGTACCATCCACCAATCCTCAACATCTTTCAATAACAGACTCACTAGCCACACATACCCTATCCAAGGCAACTACAACTGTGCAACAGAAAATCTGATTAATCAGTTACAGTGCTAACACTGTATTGCAGAATACATAGTCATTACCACCAACACACTAAGACAGAGAATGAATGGCCACGGAGCCAACACCAAACAAGCCATAGCTGGTCACATCAATAACCTACAAGAAAAACCAGTTGCAGCACATGAAGCATCACACAACAAATATTTTGATTCCTGCTACAGTACCAGAGTAGTGAGAGCCCTATCACCTTCAAGCAATAGCTCAGAACTCAGATGCTGGGAACTAGCTCACCAATTTATGACAAAATCCAGGCAGCTGCCAGGCCTCAACATAAGATAGTCACAGCTCCAAACCGCACTCATCAGCTATACAGGCAAATTTTCAATTTTTCCGCCCCACCCTAGTTTGCCACCTGGCCGCTAGGTTTACTACCAACAGCGCCCTTCCACCATACTGCAGTGTCCTACAACTCGCCGCCTAATGAAGCTGGCCTAGCCAGCGAAATGTTGCTATCGTGCAACTGTGTGGAAAATGTGTCATCCTTCGTTGTGTGCGCCTGTCGACAAGTACTAAACTGTGAGTACTTGAATTCCTGTCCTTATATATATTTTTGGTAGCCTAGTGGCCTACTTTCAACCTTAGAATGAAAATTAGTTACAATTTCGGCCACAAGGCAAAAATGTTGCGCTGTACAATGGTACCAGGTAGACATGCGAGTCATTTGACACATCACATTACCATATCAGTACTGGACACAGTATGACTCTTGTGAAGAGAGACAGTGTGCTGTTAGTGAAGTTAGTTGACCAGAATGGCAGCAATAGCAGTGCTGCATTGAGGGTATATCTGCCTGAAAGGACTGAGAAGAGTACCCATGTCAACAAATGGGTTAAAGAAAATTATAAAGAAATTCGAGGCCACCGATGATTTTGGTGTGGCACCAGGGAGAGGAAGGCGACCCATCTCGATGGACGTTGTTGACGAAGTTGCTGTGGCTGTAGCTGACCATGCCACATGTTCCCCACATTCTGCAACCAGTGCTTGAATGGTGTCACATGAATTGTCTATCCCATCCATGGTCAACAGTTCGAAAGGTTCTGTGGAACATTTTACACTGGTACCCCTATAAGATTAAGATTATGCATCAAATGAAACCTCATGATCCGCAACACCGCCTTGATTTTGCCCTTGCGTTTTTGGTATGAATGGAAGTTGATGACCTGTGGCCTTAGATTATTCGGTGGACTGACTAGTCACATTTTACGCTCGAAGGAGCAGTCAGTACGCAGAACTGTCGCATATGGGGTTCAGTTAATCCACATGTGTCGCATGAACAGCCATTTCACTCTGTGTACATGACTGCGTGGTGTATATTCACAGGACCCTTCCTTTGTTTGCGTGCCTCAATGTGCTTCTCGATTACTTCGCACCGTTTCCATACAGTCGAGTGTCCTGTTTTCTTACAAAGTGTACATTTCCACTTTGCTTTGTCCTGATTTTTAATGGTACTGCCTGTCTTTGTGTGCGGTCCCGTACACAGTGTGCAGATTGGCCGAAGTGTGCAGTATTTCTGAGTGTGGTCCAGCGCACAACAGCGCATGCCTTCCACCACATCTTCAGCGCGGTATTTGTACAGTTCTATGCAAACTAACTTGTAGAATAGTGTGGGTATTTTCAGTACGTCAAGATCTTCGTGTTGATGTACTATAGCCCCAAAGACTGCAGGTGTGTCAGCTAGTGTTCTGAATTTCCAGACGTGGATTGGACTAAAGCCGTATTCTTTGATCTCTTTCATTAAGTGTTTTGTGTCTGCGTTGTGTGTTAGTCCTTCAATGACTATTTTAATTGGCCTTTCATTTTTCTGAGTGTGTGTGTGTGTGTAATAGAGAATATCATGATTTTGTGGGAACTTGCAGAAAATAAAGTGCTTCTTCTTTTACAAGCACCTTCAGGCGTTGCCTATTGGTGACTGATTTTCACAAAGAAGTTTTCATGAGCCAGGTATTAAAGTCTTGAGGTGTCAGGGATGCACACCAGGGGAGCGAGTGTTTTTGGACATGTGTTTTCACACATGGTCTTTGGTGTAAAAGTAAAATTGACATCTTTAACGAGTAGTAGGTAAGGTGTCAGTTTTGCTGTTACACCAAAGATGGTACCATTAGAAGACATTGTGTGTGGCGTTGAGGCAGCCATCCTCCATCTTCCTGTGGTAGCAGCCAAAGAAATTTGATCTGAGACTGCGAGAACCCTACAGAAAGCCAAGCCTCCTCCCTCTAACTTCACGAGAGGAGAAAAGACAGCTACCAGAGATTTTCGCAAAGACAAGAGCATCTATGTCCCGAAAGCTGACAAGGGGAATGCCACTGTTATGATCAACACAGATGATTATGAAAACAAAATCATGAACGTACTTACAGATCCAGCATACCAAGTTGTCAACTGCAACCCAATCAGACAAATTGAGATAAAAACCAAGAAACTCATCACCGAGTGTCCATTCATGGCAGAAATCAAGGATAAGCTTATAGTCAAAGACAGCAGAACACTTTCATTCTATAGCCTTCCGATAATTCACAAACGAGATATTCATCTTCACCCTATTGTCAGTGCAACAGGCTCACTAACACATCCCTTAGCCAAGAACCTCAACAAATTCATCGCACACAAGGATTCAGCCCACTTCATATAAACAATACAACAACTCTCTGTGGCAGAAAAAGATATCCTAGTCTGTTTTGATGTAGTCTCATTGCTTACCAGAGTCCCTATACCAGAAACACTTCAGTATCTTCACGAATATCTTGGAGAAAATCCTGCAAGCAATGAAACGATAAAACTGGTCGAGCACTGTGCGACATCCACATTCTTCTCCTTCAGAAACAACAGCTACATCCAGACAGAAGGCACTCCCATGGGCTCCCCGTTATCTCCATTGTTATCAGATGTAATCATGTCCAACTTTGAAGAAAGAGCTATCCAATCAAGCCCACATAAACCCAAGTGATGGATCAGATACGTGGACAACACTTTTGTCATATGGAGCCAAGGCAAGGAACATCTCAATGCTTTTCTAGAACACCTCAACAGCATACATCCAAACATACAGATCACAATGAAATTGAAGAAAGAAGGAAAATTACCTTTCCTGGAAGACCAGATGGCCAGCTGGGACATAGTGTGTACCGCAAACCCACTCATACAGAAATATGCCTGAATGCTGCCGTCCACCATCCACCATCCACCATTCCAGAAAAAAGCAGTCATCAACACTCTTATAAACAGAGCAACTCAGACACCTGACTTCTGCTCTGACAGCTAATGGATACAAAAATAAAGATATACAAAAAGCCATCAACAAAAACACATCCAAAGAAAAACCGAACAAATTCAATAAAATAACTATACTGCCTTATGTTCAAGAAGTCACTGTCCGCTTGTCACGAATCTTAAAGAAACACCAAATTCATGCAATACAGAAACCTTCAGGAAAGCTATCCTTAATNCAAAAAGCCATCAACAAAAACACATCCAAAGAAAAACCGAACAAATTCAATAAAATAACTATACTGCCTTATGTTCAAGAAGTCACTGTCCGCTTGTCACGAATCTTAAAGAAACACCAAATTCATGCAATACAGAAACCTTCAGGAAAGCTATCCTTAATTTTACCCACAGTGAAAGACAAACTCCAGCCGAACAACTGGCTGGCATCCCTAAATAACCATGTTCCTGTGGGCCATTTTACATAGGCCAAACAGGCAGAAGAGACATAACCAGAATCAAAGAACATCTCTGAGACTTCAAGTATGGGAACCCCAGATCAGCCATAGCAGAACATTCATCCACAACCAAACACAATATAAATTTTGAAAAGTTTGAAACCATAGCCAACATAAGCAATAACAGAAAAAGAAAAGTATGGGAAGCAATAGAGATATGGAAAGACCCTAATAATATTAACAGAGAAGATGGAAACAAATTGAGTAACACTTGGGCAGCACTAATCGACAAGCATAGGCATACCAGCAGCCAAAAACCAAATAAGTAGTATTGTAAAGCCCCCTAAAAGTGGTAAATAAAATTTCCAAATTTCTTCATAAAAAATTGTTAAAAGCGGTACAAAAATTCACTTAAAAACATTAAGGCGGTAAATAAAAACATTAAAGCGGTAAATAAAAACTTTACTGTTCGTCATGAATGTTTGAAAATCCAGCGCAAAAAACTATAAAATAATGGAATTGTCTTTTGTAGGTAGATAAACTGGAAATAATTTGTAAAAAACCAGGATTTTCACATTTCACTTTACTGGCTACTAAAAAATTATATATAAATTCAAATTAAAAATATTATTTGATGATTACATTTAACACAGCACTACAAAATGTAAAATGTACAGTACAGAAAAACATATATATATTTGTACAAACAGAGTTCACTACCGAAACAAGTGCCAAATTGATAAATGCCAATATATGCAGACAAAAAATTAATACTTCTAACTTAAGAACACAAACAATAATTCAACACTAAATTTTTAAAATGAGAACACCAAATCCTATAACAAGAAAATATATATCTTGTTTAGAACAGTGTCAATTTACATGCTAGCACCAAAGTATTTGGCAAGCATTAGCTCAATGTTGTTCGGTTTTAGGCCTGTCCGTAAATCGGTTAAAATGTGTCCATATGCAGAGAAAGCCCGCTCGCTGTCTGCATTTGATGTGGGAATCCCCAGCATGGACACAGTTTGTGACACAAAAGTTGAATGTTGCTCACGTAGACCATGCAAAACATTGAGGACATCAGTAGTTTGCCCTTCTTTCAAAATTCCTGAAACATACTGCTGTAAAGCAAGATAGCCTTGCAGGAATTCTGTCTGCATGAGTGTTTTCAGCAAAGGAAAACTTCCTACAAATGCAAACAATTTTTTATCAACAATGTTTTTTTTTATATTTCTGACACCAAACAATTGGTGGTAATTATTAAGTTTAGGGGCTTTTCTGAAAAACACAAAAAAATTTCAAAATTATGATATATTTCTACTCTACTAATGATGCAGAATACGAATATACTAGGGGCATTAACGTCAGACTAATTTCATAATATGTGCCCACCTAACCCCACAATGGGTGAGTCACTATTTTACATTTTTAAGCTAACCTAGAATTTGTAGGGTTTTACACTAACCTAGGATGTTTGGATTTTACACTAACCTTGGATAGTAGGGTTTTATACTAACCTAGGATGTTTGGGTTTTACACTAAACTGTGAATGTAGGATTGTAGGGATTTAAAGGAACCGTAAAACACACCAAAAGAATGTAAATTGCCTCACCTAGGTAGGGGGCTGGTATAATTCCTCGGACGTTAATAGACGTAAACAAACATATTTCGCAAGTTTTTCAAAATATGTTCTACTTATTTTAACATTACGCCCTCTTGAATATGAACAAGGTAAGCTGTGCAGAACCCATTAATGCAACTTTTGTTGGTCTAGGACGTTTCGTTCAGAAACTTAAACAAACTGGCTATACTGCTCATTTCGCAATTTTGTTCAATTTTTCTAAAATATGTTGTATTTATTTTAAAGCTACGCCCCTAATATATTCGTGTTCTACGTGATTAGTAGAGTAGAAATATATCATAATTTTTTTTTGTGTTTTTCAGAAAAAACCCTAAACTTAATAATTACCGCAGTATTTACACATCATAGTTTTGTTTCGTTCATCAAATATGAAAAAACCATCAGTTTTAAAATCCCGTTCCCGTTCATGGTATATTAAACAATGTCTGAGTATTAAAATACGTTAACACACGTAACAGGAACCAACGCAAAAACAAATAGTAAAGTAAATACCAAATAAAAACAGTGGAAACTAGTGTTGTCAACTTAGGTGTATAATCTATACTGGGCAAAGAATTAAGAAGCACCAGGAACTATCCTTTTTTTTTAAATACGATATAGTAATGTTTTTTACCTTACGCAACAGTACAATTGAACATTTTAACTGTTTACAAATAAACGTCCCGCGTATAGTATTCCACAGGTGGTATCGTGACTTGAGAAAGCAAAAACACGGCAACATGTTACACAAAATGGCGTCTATCAATGTGCATTTGTGGCGCGGTGGCGGGCGTGCGAACTACGTAAGATATATTTCTCTGGTACAACAGCGTAATTATTTTCTCATGTACGGCAGCTATGACCGAGCTCCACCATGTTTACTTTCTACGCGTGCACGATAAAGGATATTTTGTTTATGAACATGAGTGAACAAATTATTGCGCGATTGAAACGCTATTTATTTATTCACATTTTTTTTACCTTTTTACAAACTAAGATAAAACATTAAAATGTACTGTTTGTAGACCAATTCCTGAACATGTTTTGGAGGTTAAATTTTTTTTTAAATGTCAATATCTTGTAAATAAGTCGCAACAAACTTTCTGTAGCCGTTTTTTTTTATGTACAGCCTATGCATGCCGAGATACGGTATTTCGCCACCTAGTGTTATAATATGAGCGCGTGTTTGCTTTGCAATACTGTAAACAAAATTTTACTGGAAAACGTGGTTATATTTAGCGCATTAAAGTCCGATATGCCATATTTTGCGTAAAAACTAAATTTTGTGACGATTTCGCGTTTGTCGTCGTTTATTCGCGATCGCGAAAAGTCCATGCCCCTAAGTATTGGCGAACATAAGAAGCCAATGGAAAATCAGACTTCCTCTAGTTGGCTAATACAATAGACAATCAGGAGAGGTCTTTGCTGATTGGCCAATACAGCAGCCAATGGAGAGAAGCCTTCTGTGATTGGTTTTCACATTGGCCAATGAGAAGAGGTCCCCTGTTATTGGCAGAGCAAGATGAGTCCTGCCAATATATAAATACAGGACGTGGCTGAACCTAGAAAGCCCATTGTAATCAGGTAGTGGTTGGGGAAGGTAGCCTTCCTCTTCTGGCCTAGTCTTGCTACCCTTCAGGTAGCTTGGTCAGCTACTACTGTCTTAGGTGTTTTAGGCACACGATGGCGACTACAGGTAAGCAACATAGGACAGGGGGAACTCCTGTCCCTTCTCTCTCGGTTAACACAGACATAATACGCGACTCACAATGGCTCACCGATAATAGGCGACACACTGCACCAATGGGAAGGCAGATACAACCTCCTGTTGCTATTCCAGTAAAAAATAACTTTAAATCACTTAGAGAGGAAGGATGTTCAGATTCTTCGTATTCAGAATACAGCAGCGGCGGAAGTTCTAGTACAGATAATACAGTTAAAGAAAACACGCGAAAACAAGTCTAAAACTTGCGAACCCGGTGTACATTCCTGACACACAGAAACTCACNACAGTTAAAGAAAACACGCGAAAACAAGTCTAAAACTTGCGAACCCGGTGTACATTCCTGACACACAGAAACTCACATATATAAATCTTAAATGGAAAGAAGCTAAACATATTAGGAAAACCACAGTTACTAATAAACAACACTTAAAGGTATCTGTAACAAGGGGGAAACACCTTGCTTTCTGCAAGTTTCTGCAACTTAACTGCATACCCTTTTACACACATGGTAAGAAAAATGAAAAACCAAACAAAATAGTCATTAAAGGACTACCACATTACATATTCATACGAGACTTACACAAAGAGTTTCGGGAATCTGGTTTCACATCTAATAGTATCTGGAAGTTCAGAACACCAGCTGATGCACCTGCAGTCTTAGGGACTGTGGTGGAACAGCACAACAAATTTTATGTATTGAAAATACCTACATTACACTACACCTCAGTTCACATAGAACTGTACAAACAACGNAGCACAACAAATTTTATGTATTGAAAATACCTACATTACACTACACCTCAGTTCACATAGAACTGTACAAACAACGTGCTGAAGATGTGGTGCAATGCATGCGGTGTTGTGCACTGGCCCACACTAAGAAATACTGTATATTGGACCCAATCTGCGCTTTGTGTACGGGATCGCACACAAAGGCAGAATGCACACTAAAAGAACAAGATAAAGCAAAGTGGGAATGTACACTTTGCAAAAAAAAACAGGACACTCGGCTGTGTGGAAACATTGTGAAGTAATTCACAAACACATAGAGGCACGCAGACAAAAGATGGCACAAAAACCCCCTAAACGACCACAAGACATTACGCAGGAAAACAGGCGAACAAATGTTCAGTCGAAGACTGAATTCCATCCACTCCACAACCCATACAGTTCACAAGCACCCACACAGCAGCAGAGCGAAAAACCACAGCAAAACAGGAGAAGGGACCACAACATAACAGAAAATATGACCATGTTGGCACATATGCACGAACTGGCCGCTTTTCTGCGAGGAACACAATTTGCAACACTAATGAATTACTTTAGACCCTTAATCACACAGGCAAGAATCATGAAAACACTACAGTAAAAGCAGATGCTGCTTCTTACAGCACTTGCTACACTACCTAATTAACAAACAGATAAATATATTAGGACAACAATAAATAACACTGGTCAACAAAAAAAAAAAGTTTTTTCTTTCACAAGGACTAAATAAACAAAATCTAACTATCTTTACCATGCTGAGTTCAAATATGTTCTCAGATTTTGTGCATCAGGCAGGGTTTTTTTGTGGCACGTGTTTAAAATTTTAAAAGAATTAGTACTCACGAAACACTAAATAATAAATATACGGCTAATTTACGCTTACCTAAAAAGTTTTATATGATGATTTTCGACCATATTTTGCGTTCGGGATGTCTCTCTTCATGGTCCAGCAGTAGTCGGCCAGCATATTGGGACTCCATTTGCCTTGGTACCTCTTTTCCATAGTAGAAATCTGCTGATGAAAACGCTTACCATGTTCATCAGAGATAGCCTCAAGATTTTCAGGGAAGAAGTCCAGGTGATAGTCCAAGAAGTGAATTTGCAAAGACATGTTGCAGCCCATTCCTTTGTATGACATCAGAAGATCACTCACTATTTCACTATAGCTTTCTTCTTTATTATTGCCAAGAAATCCACAACAGATATTTTTGAATGATTTCCACTCTGCTTTTTCCGGTGGATGTAACAGTTCCTCAAAATGTTCATCATCCGATATTATTGATCTTATTTGCGGCCCTATAAATATTCCTTCCTTCAATTTTGCATATGTTATTTTAGGAAATTTAGATTTCAGATACATAAATGCAGCAGAACTTTTATCCATTGCTTTTACAAAAATTTTTATAAGCCCCAGTTTTATATGCAGTGGAGGTAAATACACCTTTTTGGGATCCACTAATGGGGTATTTGTTACATTTTTATGCCCAGGAATAAGAGATTCATGTTTAAGCCATTGTTTGTTTATGTAGTGAGACTTCCTGTCCCTGCTGTCCCATTCACACAAAAACAGCAGAATTTCGTGTATCCAAGTTGCAAACCTAACAATAAAGCTATGACCTTCAAATCACCACAAATATTCCAGTTATATTTGGTATAGTAAATTTTTTCTAACAACAATTTCATATTTTCATGTCTCTTTCATATCACTGGCATGCGCGACAGGTAATTCATTCCCATTATGCAGTAATACAGCCTTCAAACTAACTTTCGATGAGTCTATGAACAATCGTCACTCATCTGGCTGGTGTTGATGTCCAAGAACCTCCATTAATGAACAAACATTTTTACAAAAAACTACATGGCCTTCTTTAGAGAAGTATTCACTGAAATCACTATCGCGACTACGATAAATGCATATCCGTGTATCTTTTTGGAGTAGATTCCAACCTTTGAGCGTGGAACTTAAAAGCTCAGCTGACTGTTTAGACAAATTTAAATCCCATATAAGATCACCAAGATCTTCTTGAGTTAAAAGATGAGGTTCTGATGAACTACTTGCTTCAAATGTAGGGTCACTTCTCTCCTTTCTTTCGTCTTCAGTATGAGCTGGGTCTGAGTCTGAGTTATCACTTAAGGTCATGAAATCTGGACACTTTGGTACAGGATACTCTTCACTATGTGGCACAGGTCTCATTGCAGAAGCTTAATTGGGATACTTAACTGTATATTTTGTTTTGGAATTAATTCCTTTAATGTTGGTTAAGCAGAAATAACAGTAAGTTAATTGGTCCTTCTGTTCCCTCCAAATCATAGGGACTAAAAAAGGCATATGATGAGTAGCATTTTTCCATCCAGTGAGAAGCCTAACACATGATACACATAATATATTTGGGGCCCAGTCTTTATCGAAATCCACAGCTTTACCCCCAAAATAAAGCTCGTAACATTTTTTCACAAGTGGTGTGAAATTTCGCCTTTGAGACTTGAAAGTCAGTTCACCACACACGTAGCAGAAATAATTGGCATATTGAAACGTTTATAAAACTCATAAAACTTACAAATAAAAACAATATACAGCAGAAAACCACTACACGTGTTGCCAGGCTCACTACAATTTCAATACTGGCTACTGGCCAGCTGCTTACTAAAACAATGCAATATTTGATAGGCATTCGAGACGAGTGGGAAAAGGCAGAAGGCGTCTAGCGGTGTCGCCGAGATCCTCAGAGTCGAGACGCGTGGGAAAAGGCAGAAGGCATCTTAGGTGTGTCGCCCCGAGTGAGACGCGTGGGAAAAGACAGAGGGCGTCTAGCGGTGTCGCCGCCGAGTCAAAACGTGGGAAAGCGCCGAATCAAGACGCGCGGGAAAGCTCAGAGTCAGATACAGCTAAGTGCCAGCATTCGTCGCTCAAGAAACCTTTGAGTCCCCGACACCTAGCGTCCGTCACGTTAAAATCCGTGAGCATTTTGGTATTTGATCCGCCCTTAAGGCTCCCAACTTGCTGGGTACAGATTCGGACAGTGTGTATGTATTTTTTGCCTAATATAGACTTCTTTATTAAAATGCTGTGAGACCAAGTTATTGCTTCCCCGCCTCTCTCCGTCACAGAGGATAACAGTTATCGTGGTAAGAAAGAGTACAACTCGCCTCCAAACAAATTTTCCCCCGTCGAAGCTTTGCCCTTACGGCCACAGAAGGAAAGTGGACAAAACATTGCCCGAGGTTTCAACCCTCGACATCCAAGGCGCCGTAGTCTGCGCCAGAGCGGTTACTCGTACCCTACGACCCGCCCTGTATCTCACAGGGAGCGAGTAGCGTCATACAGAAGTATATTACGCAAAAATGACTGTCACAAGAAAACAATGCCTGATGGAAGAAATCTGATTAGTATAAACTTAAGTCGTATTTTTTTGACCTGATACCAGCGATAAGTCAATCCTTGTGAAAAAAATCATGTTGACCAGTGTAATTGATTAATTAATTAATTAATATTGAAACACTAAGCTTTAATAAACACAGCAACACAAAATAATCAATAATAGCACTTCCTCATCTCGGGGCTCCTTGATTGGTCCGGGGCAGGTAGTGACGCAACCAATAGACGCACTTTCGTCTCGGGACACGCCGATTGGTCCGGGACGGAAAGTAACACTTTCCTATAAAAAGACACGGTTTTGGCCAGAACACTGCAGTCATAAGCACACNTTGGTCCGGGACGGAAAGTAACACTTTCCTATAAAAAGACACGGTTTTGGCCAGAACACTGCAGTCATAAGCACACAGGGACAGAGACAACACCTTAGCTACCTGCACTTTACAACACACCACAGGGCCCTGTCCAGGCTGGTTATGTGGGAATTTGTGACAGGTGGGAAATAGCCCCAACCAGGTTGAGAGACTCACATGCCAGTCGAGGTAGGGGTCAGAGGGCTAACTGAGCTAAATTAAATTAATTATATAANACAGGTTGAGAGACTCACATGCCAGTCGAGGTAGGGGTCAGAGGGCTAACTGAGCTAAATTAAATTAATTATATAATAAATAAACACTTTAAAAATAATAATTTAAAAAAACAAACAAAAAAAACCACATATACTTGCATATATATAAATATATATATATTTCATGTATGCAATTTTGAAATGAATAACCCATAATGACGCACCGACTTGATAGTTTGTTACAGGTCGGGAAGAAGACGACTTAGGAAAGGAGGGCTTTACTATTGCTGGATTCAGAGTCTGGTTCCAGCAACCCCTCCAACTCTAATTTATTAACAAGGTTTTTTATAATTCCATTGTCACAAACGCTGAAACAATTAATTGTACCCTAAGGAAGACCTGTATAGGACACCTCGGGAGACTAGGGACTCACCGATACACTATATGCAAAATTAACTAGCACACTTGTAAACAACAGATCAACATGACGTCATGACACAACATTCACTCCAGCCAGGAGGTTGGAGGGGNGTTAGACAGACGTCATGACACAACATTCACTCCAGCCAGGAGGTTGGAGGGGAGCTTCACTCTCCCGCCGAACACACAAACACGTAACTTTACTTATAATAGGCGACACCAATTAACAGCCTAAATACGGGTCCGGTGCCCAACAACCCACATACACACCGCCCCCGCCCCAATGATTTGAGAAAGTTTCGTGGTGCATTTGTTTGACAAACACCCAGTGAGTTATGGGAGTCTAGGCTCCCGGTCTCACAACACTAAGGCCATTCGGTGGCGGCAACCTCAAAAGCCAAGATAGCTCTCAATATACATTATTTGCTGGTATTGTTTTTCCATTTTTCAGAAAAGCTGCAATTCTCACAATTACCGCACTGATAAATACAATTTTCAGAATTTTTTTATACAGAAATTTTTTTACTCTACATTATTTTATTTCCTCTACTTGAATGTGTCATTATAAAGGTTTTTTTTTTCACTTGAGAAAAGTGGACATCATAATTTCACAACCATGGAAAAGTTGTTCCACACCACAATATAATAAATAAAGCTAAAAAATTGTAAATTGTTTCTGCAATTAACTTTATTTATCATGTATAATAATTTTTTTATTTCACAGTACCATGAAAAAGTTTTAAATACTACACATAATTGTAAGCATGTATTCGCATAATTTCTGTGTTCATCAAAACTTGATTCCACCGTCTGTCTTCTAGACTGTACATGGTGTCTGTTGTTGATTGCTATGCTTTACATTTTAATCAATTCTTTTATTTATATCCTGTGTCGATAGTGTTTAGCATATATTTAACAAACAGTATGTTCGTATATATCAGGAAACCTAATTTGTTCCATGACATGTCGTGAACTGTTATGAACTACAATGTTATCAATGTATGGTAAAACAAAAGTTTAAAAACTGTAATTCTGGTTTCTGAACAACTTCTCGAGTCCTTTTTAACTGGCATGTTTCCCAATGTAGCATGTCATAGTTTGTATGGAAATTGATAGTTTTGAACTAAATTCTCTAAATGGTTATTGATGTAAGTATGTGTACATTGTAGTCCTGTAATTAGATCATTTTATAAGCAACATCACTAGCTGTTTCTAGTATTTGAGACATTCTCCTGCATGGTCTTATGTGAAGTGTGTTTTGTTCATTTGGCAGTGCACAATACTTTGAATAAAAAAAACAATCTTTCTTTAATATGGAAAACACTAATAATGCACTTTCTTACCAAGCTAAACCATATAATGGAATACCAGCAGTTAGATGCAGTTTTTAGGTTTCACTTAAAAAAAAAAACAGGTGTGAGTGGCTTCCAATGGAGCACTTACATGTTTTACCCCACAATTTTCCTCGTCTTCATAGTCCTCTTCAATATCGCAATTCATACATAGTATGTACTACAAATATCTTGATGTCCCTATTAAATTAGGGTAATTACTAAGAATCATGTAATTTTTGTAGGGAACGTCCTGAGACATAAAAAGTATTATTTGTATTTTGCACGGCTTACCTGGTTCATATTTAAGAGGGCCTTGTAATACGTCACATAGAAATTGCATTAAAAATATATATTATAAATGGGGTTCCAAGGCTTTGTGTATGTGTGTCGCCATGTTATATGCATCCTACAATGCTGTAGGGAAGTAAAAAAGTGGATTGACAGTCACCTGTCTGCTGTGAATTTTACAGTTTCTTACTTGATTGTCGTACGCCAATGTGTTTGGTTGGTGGCGAGTGGAGTGTTGCTGCGCACGTGTGGTGTTCCATCTGAGCTTGACCGTATGAAGGCTTGTGATTTACGAATGGAGAGTGCTAGTACGAGTGCTTCTGTGGCTGAGAGTTGGCTATGTGGCAGGTGTTACCTGGATGAATACCAATTTGTTGAATTAAGATTGTCTTGGTCGTTAATATTTGATTATTTTGTAGATCATGTTGTATTGTGGTGTGAAAGGTCCAACTCGTGCGCGACTGTTGTTGAATTGGCTGAGGACAGCAAATTTTACCGTTGTCAACTGTCTTTTAGGACATGTGCTAGTAAAAAATGTAACAAGGTGCTTTGTAATTTTAAGAAATCTTTTTGCAAGGCATGTGGTTTGGAAAAAGTAATTTGTCTGTTATGGTAATTTGTAAATTGACATATAACTATTTTTTGTAATTCCTAATCCTCGCACCATGTATTCAAGTTGAACGTGTCATGTTAGTGTACCCATCAACCTGGATTGGTCGTTCTTTTGTCACGAAATGATAGTTGACTGGTGTATACGCGAGACAAAATTTGGAAAAAGAAAATTAATAAGGGGCGTATTGTACAGTGGCAGTGCATTTTCAGCAGAATCGAGAGAGATACCAATCATGTATTTCTCTTTTCTGTCAAGGATCGTATTAGCAGGACATACCTGTGCGTTATCAAGCAATTCATAGAGCCTGGAATGACAATTATAAGCAACTGTTGGCACACTTATAATTGCATTTCAGACAATGACTAAAAACGTAGGGTGAAATGTAGTATGAATTTCGTTGATCCCTGCATTTGGGCAAACTCCCAAGAATGTGTGTGGCGGGATGTGTGTCATAGTCTTTCATGATATAGTAGGACACACCACACTTCATCAGGTATTTTGCAGTGGTCATGTTTCGCCGCTGGTACCCTGATGAACGTGTGCATATACATAATTTCCTGCTCACTGCGAAGGAGTTGTATCCACAGTCTACATAGGAGAGTAATATGAAATATGTTGGACATGTTTATTATTGTGACAGTCATTGGCATGTATTTAACAGATGCTAGGTAAGCACTGCTTACCTGGCCCTATTGCTGGATTCCTGTTTTCATTGCTAAACATTTCAGATTTAATTTTCTGTGCATATTTTATTTTTCTTTCTAACTTACTAATGTTTTAATGAGTGGCGTAAATGTCCATCATACATGTAAATACAGTACAGTGTTTTCCATACATAAGCAGTTGCGTTACTCATATTTTTTTCCTTACATTAATAGTGCTCGTACTTAGAAACCTAAATAAATGCAGTCTTCAGAGGAAAGAAACAATCTTTGTACTTTTGTATGCACCACAAAGGACCTACATATAACATTTGATTGCATTTGTACCCCTGCCCCTCTGCTTGTTGTTTTGCCTCCTATTTACATTTTTCTGTTAGCACTTTCGATAACTTGTGGGAATGAACTGATGCGTTCTTTCTTCTCTTCTGTTATAGAAACATTTATGCCTTCTGTTGTCCTCGAGGGTTTAACAGAAGGTTGTAGAAATTGGGTATCGTGCAGTGCCGGCTTAAATGACTCACACTTCTCGCTGAATTTAGGCACCGGAAACTTTATAAAACCCTTTTTAAATATCAGAAGAAATACAGTTTTGAAAATATGATACACTACATACTGCTAGTATCTTACTAACATATTATAATTAACTCTCTTAAGTGGTCCGGGAATGCTAGTAAAGAGGAGAAAATACCCAAAATGAATGAAAAAAACAAACTAATTTTGATGTATGAATTAACACTCCTCGTTATGAAGATTTTACTTGATGTAAAATATATTTTGTTCGTATAGTATAATTCTGCAAACAAAATGAGTGGTTAATGAAAAAATATTTATTCTTAGGACAAAACATGGGGCACAGAGGACATAACTACTTTAAAAGTAAATTATAATTTTGTAAATATGACACAAAGTTAACACACAAGGATGTCCTACTGTCACAAATAATTCAAATCTTTACATATTGTTCGTAAATTGTTGTCATTACCCATTTGTTGGCTAGGGGACGACAAACATTCCAGAATACATGCAATAATTTTGACACAGTGAAGATATTTACAAATAATTTCTGTTGTTCTTTTTGGTAACAACTGTACACTATGAACAGAGAAATTATTTGATTCAAGTGCGCTTAAACACATCTGCACACTTTAATTTAGCGTAAGCTGCGAAGTCTGAATTAAAGCTGGGTTTACAACTAAAAATTTAAGGGTTAAATGATGCTTTAAGAAGTATGCAGAAGAAACGAAAGTATGTTACGTCATGTATTGGTTTCTAATGGAACATAGCAGGTGATGTGCATTGTTGGGATTTCCTTTAGCATTGAAAGAAATAGTTATATTTTATATCTTAAGTGAAACTTGTAAGGCGATAACCACTCAGAACACAGCAGACGATGTTGTTGGTGGAAACTGTTATTTACAGTAATGTAATTATAAAGAATATTAAAAAGTCAATATTAAAAAAGTTGTGTGTGTGCACATGTAAACAATTATATATGTTCTCAAAAAAATAAACTTCTGATAGAAAATGTTGGCTTTGAAGTATGATCTGCTTAAACATGGTTGTGATATACAAAGTTAGGTTAGGAACAAAAGTAAACATAACAGGCTTGCCGCCTGTTTCCATTGGCTAGAATTAAGAATTAAAACATTGGAAACTGCAAATATGGAAGACATGTTTCTGTATGACAGATACACACTTACTGCATAGTCCTTCGTGCATAATTGTTTTTGTAAACATAGTTTAACTAATAACAATTCTCACAGAGTCATTGCATTCAACCGATGTTTAGTGTAGAATTATATACATATTATATATATAATTTATATATAATATAAATTATAATATATATTTTGTAATGTAGTCTGAAGTAGAATATTTCGATTCTCTTTGTTATGTCTAGTATTTATGCGTTTTTTAGTGTTATCATTACTGATAATAACTTCTGTGTCAACTTTTTTGCACTGTTATGTGTTTGAGGTTTCAGTGTAGAATGTAAAATGGTGTGCTTTGTTACACTCGTGTAACTGTAGACACACATAGCTGCCAGCTTATCAGACAATAACCACTAATGCAAGTCATTATTGTAAACATAGATCTTACAGACACGGAAAATGTATTGTCACTTTAAAACAAACATATGTTAGAGTTGAGCCTTATACGTGATCATCAATGTCCTTTTCCCGCAGTATGCATAAAGTTTTCTGCTTAATGAGATGCACACTCACACAGCATTCGCATTCATCTAAGTACGTACATGTTGTACAGGTCTCGGGAAATTACATATGCAAGAATGTGTGTACGTCTTGCGCCCTTACAGCCCATAGGCTACTATTTTGAAAAGTGATTTATATTTAGTTCATATTTTTTGTTCCTAATATTTATTTTTCTAAATAGTAGTACGGAGGCATTAACTTTCAAAATATTGCCATTGAGAAACTCTTAATGAATTAGATGAACTAAGATAAACATAACCAGTTTTCTTCGTGATTTGTTATAAACCTGGCTTGGCAATGAATTTAAAGTTATTATGCAAGTCAGTGAGAACACTGACAAATTTTGACACGGTAAGGCATTGATGAGAGTATAAGTTATATCAAAATTCGAAAATTATCTTTTATTCATTCCATTATTTATCTCTGGTTTTTACAAGTTTTAATAATAAATTATAGATAACTGCATTTATTGTGTCAAATACTTATTCATTCCTTTCTTGAAAAATGTCTGTGATTGATTAATAGGAACACTTTCGTCGTCATGCGCTTTTTAGCTACAGCTCCTAATGGGTTACTAATTTTAAATATATGTGCCTTCATTCCAGAACAGATTCAGTATTTGTTTTCCGTTAACATGCTTGTTCAGAACTTTATCAGTTGACTAGTTGCTGTAACGGATGCAAATAAGTATGCCTGTCGGAATGCGTCATGTATTGAGCCGAGTGGAATATGATTACATACATAAGTGCATTCCTAGGTTTGGACAGAGCCTTAATGACACTTGAATTGACAAATTTAATGTACTGATTATTTGTACGAACAGTCACCTTTGTAGTAGATCACAACCCCAAACTGTAAACACTGAGTCACATTGTACACCTTCGTGCATCTAACATACAGGATGATTCACAGCACCCGTATCAACCCTTTTTCTCTGAAACAACATGACATCGGGGGTTCACGAAAAAATTGGGATAATTATACCACATATGAATCATTGATTGGTAGTAATTCCATTCCCCCTAACATACCTAAGGTTCATGTACGGGGGGGNAATTGCAAATGGGAACATGGGGTCGTATATGGTATCGTTGGATAGATTGTCGAAAAGGAAGCAACATTTACTAAGACAGTTGTTTTCTGATGTGTATAGTTTACTCACAATAAAATAAATCATGTAAGCATATGGTTTGTGACGTGCGTAGTTTATACACAATCAAACGGAATGAAAACAATTTTTATTCTTACTACAATTAAATGGAAATCAATGAAACATGTTGTTTTTCTGGCGTGCATACCTAGTTTACGTACAATCAAAATGACGTCTGGTGTTCTGTAAATTCCGGAATGGCGTGAGAGGACTACTGTGAAATGGGAACTGGGAACACTCATTCGCACACATCACTCTTCATAAGTGTTGGAAATGTCGACCACTGTGTATCAGATACGACTCTACTCTCCTTCTTACAATCGCGGTTGCTCAGTGAACCTCTGTATAGATGAGAGATCCACATGCTGCTCTGATTCTGTCTTTATGTCTTCCCTTTCTGTTGGACGCATGCAGTATACAATGACAAAAATAAGTCATTTGGGGACAAGTCTGGAGAACGTGGTGGCCAAGCTACAGGAGCCATTTGTCCGATTCACTGTCTCAGGAATAACATGTCAGCAACTAGCCGAGCTATGCGTGAAAAGTGAGCAGGACAGCCATCCTGTTGAAGCGACACTGTTAATATCAGAGCGAGAGAGGGACATCTTTGATCAGCTCATACAAAATATTCTCTAGGAAGTCTGCATTCGCTGCACCATTTAAGTGCCCTTCAAAAAATATGGTCCTATGGCTCGATGTCCGAGAAGGCCACACCAAGTATTAAGGCTCCACACATGCTGGTTATCCACTTCACGGAGCCAATGTGGGTTGCCTATGGACCTGCAATGGGTATTATGTATGTTAATGTCACCATTACTCTTGAATGTGACCTCATCAGTCCACAAAATGCTGTGATGGAAAGCAAGGCCCTTGCTCAGGTGCCCGTTGCAGAAATCAATGCGCTTAGGAATGTCATTATTCCTAAGTTCTTGGTGTAGCTGTACATGGTACGAATGTAAATGATTATCAGCGAGGATTATCCTCACTGTACTTTGAGGCAATCCTGAGTCGGGGGCAATCCTCCGTGTAGAATCATTAGGATTAACTACCATGGCAGCAAGTACATCAACAGCCCTCTCGTCTCTCACAGGTGGTCTGATGCAACGACGTTTGTTGCATGTCGGTTGCACTAGTCCTGTTGTGTGCACACAACATGCAAGATGCTGGAAGACATTGTACGAGAGATGGACGCGCTGTGGGTATCTCTCTGCGTACACACGGGCAGCAGCTCTGCAGTTCCAACGACATTCTCCTAGTATCATCAGCATGTCAAAAGCTTCTTCGTTTGTAAGCTGCATTCCATTCAGAAAGCAACACCACAGACAGACAATGTTTGACACTGAAACAACATACACAATTAATGTTGCAATGTAAAATGAATGACTGTCTGAATGAATGACCTTTTGATTGTCAGTTAACTTGCATGCAAAGCCTGCTGTTCCTGTCAAAGCCTGCTGTTCCTGTAGGTGGTAGATGGCTTATCTGTTTGCTGTGTTGTACTGCATTATTCTCCGCTTTTGCTAGGGATTAGTATAATACCTATTGCACAATTCCATGCAGTAAGGCACACAGGTCACTGCTAGTATCAAAGCGAGTATCACACTCCAACCAGCAATACCATAATGGCGCACATTGTGTATCTGACGTTCATAGTTTGCGCACAACCAATGATAATTGGATACACTTAACTGTTATTATTAGACTGTTTCCGAACAAACATGGAGAGTAAGGCAGCACTAAGAAGCAAGCAGAAAAGCCATCTACCACTTACAGGAACTGCAGGTTTTGCATGCAAGTTAACTGACAATTGAATGTTCGTACACTCAGAAAGTCATTCGTTTTACATTGCATAAATGACAGAATCAGAGCAGCATGTGGATCTATCATCAGTGCAGAGGTCCACCGAGCATCCGTAAAAGTAAGACGGAGAGTAGAGTCGTGTCTGATACAGGATGGTCGACATTTAGAATTCTCATGAAGAGTGCTGTGTGTGAATGAGTCCAGTTCCTGGTACTTCTCTGACACCATACCGGTATTTACAGTACACCGACATCCTTTTGATTGCACGTACACTAGGTGTGCATGTCAGAAAAACATGTTTCGTGGATTTACTTTTCATTGAAGTAAGTAAACCATGTTTGCAATCAATTTTCATTGTGCGTAAACTACCCACATCACAAACCATATGCTTTGATAATTTAATTTATTTTGCATAAACTATGCATTGCGTAAACACATGCCATAGTTACCACTAGTAAATCATGAGTTGGGTATTCACAATTGCAACGAAACCTGATAACTCGCATGAGACAGGCTCGCTTTTAGCAGAACGTGAACGAAGACGTGGGTGAGGCAAGGCCAGAGTGTTCACCTACTTTTGCGGGCTGCGGAACTGGCAACACCACAAGGGTGGTGAGGTATTTCGACTGCTACCTCCCAGTCGAGAACACTAGCGCTCCTCTGCATCATCCCAAGAACTAATAACAAAACTGGCCAGACTTTTTCCTATCCCATGGCCACTCTAGTGTATATCTTTACTTAATGGCGGCGTTTTGTCGTCAGACCTCAGGAACAACTCAAAATTTAATAATTGGGCTATGAAGCTCAGTCCTCTTCTACACATGACCAGATTTGCCTAGAATACTTTTGCTTCTGGGGCGTGAATTACAAAGCTAACTTATGTTAGTGCCAGGGATTTTCGCTTCAGCGTAAGAGATGCGGCCGGTAATGAGAAAAGGGGAAAATACAGGAAAAATAATTACAGTTAAAATAAAAGTGGAAATTACTTAATTACATTTTAAAATTACAAAATTAGGTTATAAATACACAAATTTGTTACTAATTAATTATTTAACATTTCAGGTTAAAATTCCAAAATTATTATAGTATTAAAAAAATGAATTTTTGGTTTATAAATATAATTTAATTATGTTAATATATGAAACAATAAACATTTGGGACTGATATCAAAATTATGTGAAAAATGTTAACAAACTCAGAAAGTTATATTCTAAACAAAATATCTCGTGTTAATAATTAATATTTACCAAAACAATCATATTATAAAAAATCTTCTGTATTGATATGCTATACCGTTCTATTCAAATGCCATAAAAAATACAGGTTGTGAGCATGGCATTTAATGAGTTGATACATTGTTTAAGAGAAAAAACTCACTGCACTATAAGAAACAGCATCCCACAGGACAACTGAACAGAAAGGACAGGTCTTACTTCTGTTAGTCTTTTGTATTTGTGTGGATAAGAGTGAAGGAGATGAATATCCAGAGACAATGTGAGCTATGTTTATGTTAACTTGTGTCACCCTCTTGCTGGCCAGTATTGTTCGTCTATATGCAGTGCATTTTAGTTTCTCTGGTTTCCAATATAAATGTGAAATTTTTATACAAAGACAAAGATTTAATCAGAAGTGTCTTCACTAGACACTACAGCACAGCTTTAATATTATTTTACTGCTGGTTTACAGTTTATAATGGCAGTTATTTCAAAGGGACTGTGCTACCATTTCGTTTTTGTTTGCATGGTTCCTCTGTGCCCAATGAACAGTGATTGACACCACAAGTGGTAGCATTTTAATAACTAGCAAAATTCTGATATTGCAACTTTTATGTGATTGTTTTTGTTGTAGTGATGCATACCCAGAAATAGAAGTTCAGCATGTTCAGCTGGCCTACGACATAACAAGTGTGAGTCGTCTAGACAAGAAGATGTAAGTTATGTGACACCGGCTAATACTATTTTCTCTAGAAGAGTGCATGATAGTTTGTTGGATTCTCAGTGTGTCTCATTTTAAGAAACATTGTTGTGTTGAGATGCTGGCCACAGAGATAATTAACCAAAAGATAGAATGTGGGCCAGATGAAAAAATACAGTGGGCATGGTGTTAAATTGCATCACATTACACCACACTTTGCATCTCATTGACTTTAGCTCAGACATCACCCAGCATTGAACCAGTAGTGTATTTTGTTAAGAGGATGGGCCACATATGAATGTTGAGTGGAGGTTGTCACTATAGATAACTCTAGCTGTTGTGATGTGATATACTGTTTGTCTAGTCTTGCTCAAAATGCTTCTTTATACTTAAACACAGCACTACTGTTAAATTTAAAATAAAAAATTTATTTTATGGAGTAAACTGATTAAAATCTAACGTACAGTCAACTCTCAATTTTACGAGACCCTTCACAGTTTCCGAGAAAAGGGTCTTTATTTGGAGAGGGTTGTTTTATGGTTCCCCAAAAAAAAAGTTATTTCCAGAGAGTCGTTATTTAGGGGTCTTAGAGTCAAGAGTTGACAGTACCACTGGTTATAATTTGAAATAATGCATTTTCCATCTAATTATTACAACTGTTAGAGGGTAAAATCATGGTGCAGCAGGGTAGTCAGCAGGTCAGAAAGCAGAGCAGAGTAGATGGCAGGGTGGAAAACAAAGTAGGGCTGTAAGTTTATACTGCAGGTTCCCAGAAAAATGAGTTCTATTCGTGGTCTTTTAAACTCCACCTCACAAGAGTAAAAAAAATCACGTTACCAGTTAAGAGTTGAGGTGTTTCATTTATGTATGCTCGTTCCTAATTGCAATAACTAGTTTCTGTTTTGGAGCCAATGGGACTTTGGTGGAAGTTGCGGTAATTATTCCTTCCTTCAAGTTCTTCTCTTAAATGACTAGATGTAATCAAATGTTTCTTCACTCATTCACTTGTAAGCAAAAAATTTATTCCAATACCCCTTAAGTTAGAAGAACAGACTGTAAGATTTATCAAACATTGAACAATTTCTGTGGATTGGATGAACACAAAAATGTCTGTAATTTCTTTCAGTATAATTTAGGAACCACCAGTTAATTTTATCACTGTCACCACTATCACTATCATTTTCATTACTCTGGAACATTTCTTCATGTACACACACTAGACTGGGTTATGCAAAGTTACGACACAGTTGGTAACATCAAAACTAAAATTCTTACACATAAACCTAGTTTGTACGGCAACTGGATCATTTGCAAGGACAGATTTTCGAAAACCACGAAAAATAAATAAAATTATAAAAAACATTTAAAAACAATAAAATTGCTACGAAAATCTATTAAAATACAGTTGAAAGCGGCAACATTTAAAAACAACATCGGTTGTGCGGACTTTATCTTTGCACAATGCAATACACAAGGAAAAAAAATAAAAACTAGCAGAAATTCATTTAAATGTACCATCGCTAACACATAGTACACAAACATGGTTTTTTACCTGTTAGATGTTCTACAGCGCTGCCGCCGCTGGTGCAGTTCTCTTTTCTGTGCTGTCCTTGTCTGTTGAGATACTCATGTGCAGCATGGCACATTCCATATCCCGCCCCGTGGCAACAGTGCCAGCCAATCCCAATGCTGATGTGTGCCTTAAGCTGCAAAAAAATTAATTCCACCTTTTATCCTTCTCTTTTTACCTCGAAGAAATTGTGTACAGTTCACCTGTGATTCCAAGCAACTTATTTCCTCATTTTATGTATCATTAGATGCATAAAATATGTAGTGACAATGCCACCTGTTAGTAAAATGCTGAAGAAAATAGTACAGTAGAGCACCCCTCAACCGGAATCGTCGGGGGAAGGGGTATTCCGGTTGTGGGAAAATTCCGGTTATGGGAAATGAGGGTGGGATGGTGTGTGACAAATAACACATTTATAGTCTGAACGTGTTTTTTTTATATGTTTATGTGGCACACAATTTTAATTTAAGAAATTGACGAGTGTAAATTATTAGTTTTATCCTTAAAGTTACAAAAGCATTTAAAAAACACTACGTACTGTTTATGAAATGAGAGTCATAAAACTTCAGGCGCTGCGTTGATGACCTTCATTCTCAATCTGCTAGCGGGTTCTTATCTCTTCGCGCGCATGTCTGAGTGAGTAAGCGAGTTCTGGAAATAATCTAGGGCTGCAGCGGTAACATCATGTTACCGTTTGTGTTGACGTACAACAGTATAACTTCCCGAAGTATAATTAATTCCGTGAACAGTCTTTTCGTTACTGCATGGCTCGTCGGTACAATATACATTTACAAGAGCAGGGCTGACGTATTATAGATACGTATTTCGGAGTGTACAGGCCGTACATTTTTACAAAAAAATTGACAAAAAGTGGGGTGCGGCTTATTTACGAGATATTGGCATAAGAAAATTCTTCCCCTTAAAACATGTTCAGAAATTTGTCAACAAACAGTACAATCTAATGTTTTAACTTAGTTTCTAAGGAAGTCAAAAAAATAACAACAAATGAATAGCTCATCACTTGTGTTTAAAAGCGTAAGGGTCGCACCATACTTTAGCCTGCCTGTCCTCAACATTTCTGCTTTGTATCACCCCCAGCTGCCTTTCAGCTGGCTTGCTTCCTTTCTCTTTTTTCTTTCTCCCTCTCGCTTGATGTCTTTCCATTCCATCTCCACCCCCTCACCCTGTAAAATACCTTAGCTGCCCAGCGTCAGGCAAGCTTGCTCGCTTCATTTATTTTCTCCTTCCTCCACACTCTATTTTGTTTGTCATGCTGTTTCTCTCTGGTCGAATGAGAGAGCCAGCAGTAGCTGTTATGTGTAATGCCGCAAGCACACATGCACCATACTATTGCCTGCCTGGCGACAGCCGGCCGAGCTGGCAGGCTACGCATGGCGCACATGTTCCGCAATTCAAACGCTGTGTTAAGGCATTTTGACATAGATACAAAAGTTTTATTTACGTGAAATACTGAGCTGTTGCCACTTTTCAGAAAGCAAAGGCCAGGTGGCGCGGCTACGATAACACTCAACAGCAAATTAATTAGTTTGACGTTGTCATAGTTTGCTGTTGCCACACTAGCATGATGAGACCCGGTAATATTTACGGGAATACAAAAATTCAGTGCAGTCTATACTTGACATTAATTATCCCTAATTTTTCATCAAAAACTTCTGGTGCAGTCTATACATGCCAAAATACGGTACATTTGAACTAACACATTAGAACACTAAATTCTTAAAGTCGCACCACTAAAACCAAGGCATGTGTCGCACATTGCCATTAGTCACTGTCACTTGTGTCATTATGCAGCATAGCTGTAGCTGTGCCACTTGGGCCAGCTGTCTTCATCATGCAGCTTGTTTACCAGCTAACGGCCATGTACAGTCTGGTGTGAGCAATGAAAAACTCTCGCGAGCGCGGGAAAGTTATGTATGGCACAACTCTGCGACGTTTGAATTTTTTTGGGAAATTAGTTTCGGATAAAGGGAGTTCCGTTTGAGGGAATTCCGGTTAAGGGGGGTGCTCTACTGTACACACTCTTCTAGCATCGTATTTCACAAGGCAATACAACTTTACTGTTTCTCCTTCACCAAACTTTATTAATGCCAAGCTGTACGGAGGATGAAAAAGAAATTAATTTTAAGTGGTAATATCTTGTATTTAATTTGTTGTTTACATGTGGTGATGTTCAGTACTACCTATGAAAGCCATTTACTTTTACGTGGAAACATTATTCTAAGCCAGTCGGAGTTCACCACAGTTTAAGTTTAAACACAACACATATACCAATTAAAATAACTTTACTTTTAATACAGGAATCTTTCAGTTTTATGTGGTAATTTTATGCATAATTTAATTACAGACATAAATTTTAATTGTATTTTGGGAAAAGGAATGTATTTACCAAGATAAATTTTTGTATGCAATTTTATATAATTGTGAAGTTTTAAATGGACAGAGGTTTTTGGTTGAAAGTGATGTTCCTAAAGGTAACTGAAATACTCTGGTACAAATATGATACATTTCAAGTAAACTGACTACTGGGAGACTGGCTGAGAGCAAAGATAGTTTTTTACATGTTTAATGCACTTTTAAGAAAACATCTGAATATATTGTATATATGTATATTAGAAAACACACTGGCTGGTTGGAAATGTTTTCATAGTGGATGTGTGGTGCTCTGTTTGTGTATTTTTACCTTCTGTATATCCTTGTGGGGTATAATTTTATCCGGAAGACAGCTGCACTTTAAATTAAAATATGTATTTCATTATAATTCCTCTTGTTTTCACACAAGACACTAAAAATTAACAGTAGAATATCAATGACTTTTACTTTTCTGGTATACAGTATATAAAATGAAGACATTGACATGAATCCCTTCCTTCCCCTTAATTACAGTACTGCCTTTTCACTACCCTCTTTAATTTTGTTGGCTGTTGCCATTTTGCCAGGCGGAGCTGCATTCTCAGACACAATGAGGGGTGGAGAAAAGTATTGATCACAGGAGCAGCTAAAAAGAGTGGAGGTAGCAAACTAGAAAGGTGGATGCCCAAGCAAAAGTGAGATGGAGATAATGCAACGGATAGAGGCCGCGAAAAACACAGTGCCCACCTGTCCCCACTCCACTATTTCACTCCTCACCTCCCCTCCCTGGTTAAGGGCCAAGGACATCATGTTGGCTGCTATGCAACTGCAACCATCCTCCTCCTTGCTAGCCATGTAAGGGGAATAAACGAGGCCACAATATTGGTTGTGTCCCGTATCACTGAAGATACTAGACGGTAAACACTAGACAGCCAGAACTTACCTGTCCAAGCCAGATGTTTACTCTTGCATCTGCACCAAAGCAATGGGTGTTTTATTTGGTAGATCTATGTAAATTGAAGTGATTAATAATACAGCTTAACTTGTTTGTAGGTGACACTTATACTTTTTAGCGAGTGGTAATCTGTGATTACCGCTCACTAAATAGTGCGTACATGGCACTGAAACTTTTTTTTTTGTCAACAAAATTTTATATTTATATTTTTGTGATATAATATTATTCTAAAACATTGACATATTAAAATAATATTTATTAATTTTTGAATGATTCTCTGGTTTTCTTGCAAGAAGCAACTGAAAATGAAACATCATATAAATATATTCTCATGACAATTGTTCTTATGAAGTTTTTAACGTTAATGTAACTCCGTTTGTTTATTAGTAATATTATTTTCATTTAGTTATTTATTGTGAAACATTAATACAATTAAATTTACATTAAAACACTTAAAATACAATTACCTTTTATTTCCTGTCGGAAAACAGTTCTTTTCCTCATGACTGTATTTAATTCCTGGGTGTTCATCCCAACTTGTTTGTGTTTCATTCGTTATCCAAATAAAATTATCATCACAATTATAACAAAACTTTTTTCCTACAGTATTATCATTTCATATTTACATTTCTTTACATAACACCTTATACATAAAAAAAATTATTCCCTGTACTTAATTATTTCTATAGGTTGTTTTTTATTATTCTGATTTTCAGGGCCTGAGTAAGGTCACATGCCAATTTGTGTTGTTTATTCAATCAAGAAGAAAATGGAATCTGAGCTATACACATTGTGACCTTCTCTCCTTTATACTTTATATGGTCATTCATATATTTGTATAGGTTCTGTAGCAAAACCATGTCACATGTCCCCCTTGATACTTTTGATTCGTCACCTGGGCTTGTACACATAATAGGCAAGTTACAGTAACATTTGACACAGTATGGTACACACCCCTGAATATACAGAAACAATGTATATGTTTAGCAGTTTTTGTTACACCATAATGTCTACACTCAACATGCATTGATAAACTTATTTACTTTTTGAGCGATTCTGGTATACCCATTTTTACTTACATTTTTAAAATAAAACAACGTATCGTACAAAGACAGAGCAACGACTGATTTTATTTAAAAAAAAATCTTAACTGTTAACGACAGACGTAGATGGCAGCACTAGACATATATTGTAGATATCATAACAACACCCCCACTATATCTAACAATATATACGCTTATATTAAACAATTTGCACACCCAATTTATCAAAAATTTTATAATGTTTAACAGAACATAAACTTTTGGTAAGCAAATCAGCAGGCATTTCAGCCGTAGGCAAATACTTAACATTTACAACATTATTTGCCACACATTCTCTACAGAAATGATATTTTATGTCGAT
>NQII01000099.1:764000-900928 GCA_002778355.1 Clitarchus hookeri | reverse complement strand
TTGTAGGGGGGCTCAGTCTCGCCAGTGTGTGTAAATACCTATGTTACCTTCAGACAAATAAAATACTGGTGTGTTAAATAACGGAGAATACGAGTATTTGTTTACCCCTAACGCAACAACCACAGGTGCCCTTAGTCTGCACCAAAGTAATTTAACTAAATAACCTACTAGCCACCATCCTGTATAACTCAGGTGGCCTAGTAGCGTCAGGCTTGTACACATAATAGTTAAGTTAAAATATAATTTAGTACAGTATGGTATTTATTCCTAAATATACAGAAATGGTGTATCTATTTAACCAATTTTGTGACACCTTAATGTCTATACTCAATATACATTGCTAAATTCAGTACTCTAAATTGAGTGACTCTGGTATACATAACACCCATTTTTGTTTTCAGTTTCACTTTCATTTTGAAAAGTACTAATCTTTTATTGTGAAATTTTCATTAATAATTTCTCTACAGTTATTTGATTATAATTCCTGTTTTAACCTTTGCAATCTAGCATCTTTAGTTATTTGTTTTTTTATTTTTTTCTGCACAATTTTTAGGCTGTTTTCTTTCTGACTGAAACATTTCTTAAGAGTATGTATAATAAAATCTTTCCCTAAATAAAAATTACCTCTCTTACATTATTATTTTACAACATTTTTCTTTAAATAACACCAATACCTCTATTACATTATTATTTTACAAGAAAAATATGAACAAAATTGTACTTATTTTACTATCCTAATTTGCATACGGTCTGTCTTTATTAATTATTTTTCTTTCTTTTCATTTTACTTCCGACTTTTCTCACCTTGTGTCCCCATTTCCTTCCTTTTTTCCTTACTACGTTTCTCATACAGTACTTAAATTTTTTTCTTTTCTCTCCTGACTTAACTTTACCCTTCTTTTTTCTTTTACTTTTCCTCATTTTTTTCTGTCTTTGTGTGCCTCAACAAAATTTGCCCATCCTATTTTCTTCAATCTTACCTTAGTTTAGAAGGTTTGTATTTGTGGTTTGTCTACCCCCCCTCCTCCCCAAGTGACTTTTTCTTTATTTTTTTTTCCTGACTGCCCTTCTCACCTTGCGTGTGTATTCAAAGTTTGCCCATAACATTTTCTTACATTTTGCTAGTGATGGGCAAAATCAAATTATTCTCGAGATCAATTTTAGTCTTGTTTGAAATCGAATGAATCATTTGGCTTCCAAACATTCAGTTTTTTTTTCTCCATTCGCTCTTTCGTATAAACTAATGAACTTTCTTGGCTAACAGTTAAAAAGCACATTGTTAAAGCGAATTGATGAAAGGCGTTGTTTTGCAGAAGTGATGGCACTTGTGTTTATAAAGAAGTTGTGATTTTTGTACTAAAAAGGTAGCATTTAAAATTATTGAAAGTTATTTATATAGTGTGACATTTTTATATATTTTTGTGGCTGTGTAATATTTGTTTCTGATAAAACAATATAAATAACATGAATCGCAGAAACCGTTCTGTTGTGTGGAACTATTTTGTTAAGAACTTGGATTCAACTTGTGTGATTTGTCAAATATGCAAAAAGAGCTTGAAGTTTTTTAGTAATACTTTGAATTACCAAACACATTTACACAAATTACATCCTTCTGTTTTAATGTCAGATACATTACTATCTGAAGTAGAGGGCGATTGTGAAACAAATTAATTTTTAGGCAACAATACTGCAACTACCAGTGCATCTTGTTCGTCACACTCAGGTAGGCCAAACTTCCCCCAGCGAAGCGGCCCAAGCTACTCAGACTGTACAGTTCCACTTCTAAAGATATCACAGAAACACACAGGTCTGAAATAGATAAGGTACTAGTGAAAATGATAGCAAAATATCTGCAGCCCTTGTCTATTGTTGTAAATCAGGGGTTTCTAGAATATTCTAAGAAACTGGAACCAAAATATACGCCTCCAAGCAGCAAGATGATGTCAACGAAACTCTTACCTGACATGTACAACAATGTGCGTAAAACAGTAGCTGATACTTTGCATGCTGCATCTTATGTTGCTATAACAACAGACATGTGGACAGGAGAAAATGCTACGTCGTACCTGACAGCTACAGCCCACTGCATTTCAGAGAGCACATTGCACACTTGTTTGTTCTTTCAACCATACCAATTAGAGATAGTCATACAAGTGAGAACATCGCGGCCTGTATTCGTGATATTCTTTCTGAGTGGGGTGTATTATCTAAAACTGTTGCTATTGTCACCAATAATGCAGCTAATGTAAAAAAGGCTATTGAAATACTGAAGAAACCTCAGCTGTCATGTGTTGCACACACTCTCAATTTAATCGTCACTGATGCAATAAAGGAAAATTTGCAACTTTCCTGCATAGCAAAAAAATGTAGGGCACTTGTGGTTCATTTCAAGATTAGCTCCACTGCAGCCGATAAACTACGTAGCATCCAAAGTCAAATGGGTATTTCACAACTAAAGTTAAAACAAGATGTCTGTACGAGGTGGAACTCGACATTACTGATGTTCGAGAGAATCTTAGCATTAAGAGAGCCCCTTTCTGCAGCAATTGCATCTTTGCCACGTGCCCCAGAGACACTGGATGCTTTTGAATGGGAAATACTAAATGAAAGCATTCCTCTGCTGAAACCCATTGAAGTTATGACAGCTGAGCTTTCTGGAGATAAATACCCAACTCTATCAATGGCAATACCACTTGTAAGAGGAGTTCAAGTGTTGATTAAGAAGAAAAATACTCAAAATGAAACAGCAATAAAACTTCAAACTCAAACTTTGCTTCTTTCTGGTTTTTCTAGTCGCCTCAGTCTCTTAGAGAGTAACAAGATATCCTCTGCACCTACGCTGCTTGATCCACGGTTTAAGAAAGCTGCTTTTGGTTCAGATGGAAATGCAAAACATGCACACGAGTCTGTTATGGATGAGCTTGCAGAATTGTGCAGACAATACCAAGGCATGGAAGAAATAATTTCATCTGGCTGTGGAATGGAAACCAATGAGGTAGGGCAAGACTCCATATGGAGCTATTTTGACAGTAAAGTTGCGGGAATGAAATCAACCACAACTCCGGTCAGCAATAGCATAGTAATGATGCAACGATACCTCGAAATGCCCTACCTTGACAGGAAGGGGCACGGTATTCAATTTTGGTCTGCACAACAAAATGCGTACCCAGAACTTCATCATTTAGCGATGAAATATTTATGCATACCAGCCACGTCCATACCAGCGGAAAGAGTGTTCTCTAAAGCAGGACAGATACTGTGTGCCCAAAGAAACAGGCTATCACCTCAATTCGTGGATAAATTAATATTTTTGTACATGAATTCCTGAAATGTTTATTAACTTAGGCTGATTAGAGTAACTTAATATATTGTTATATTTATAGTTCTTCATAAATACCACGTAAATTGTAGATATGCTACTTGTGAATATGAGTGTTATGAAAACCAGCTGATTTATACAGAGATACTTTATATTTTATCACGTAAAGTTATTTAAAAAATTCTAGAATAGTTGTTACAATCAGAGGATTATTTGCTTTTCCATGAAAAATTTTTCATTCCAATCGATAGCAACAGTGACAAGTACCTATTGGAAAAATTTACGAATAATTTCGTGTGGTAAGTGTGTGTGTATATATATGTAATTTATATGTGTATGTATACATTATCATATGTATGAAACTATTAATAAACATTCTGCCAACAATGGGTTTTGCATAAATACTAAATTAGGTAACTAACATTACAAACATTTACATTATATTCTTTTTCTTGTGAATCTGTGTAATTATACAGAGTAGCAGCTTTTCTGAAGGAAATGCCCTAGACCTACAAAAGTAGCATAAATGGGTTCTGCACACCTTACCTTATTAAAATTCAGGAGGGCGTAATGTTAAAATAAGTAGAACATATTAAATAAAATAGTTAAAAGTACGAGTAGTTCGTCCGCTTTGTTTACGTCGCACGCCATGATGTTTGGTGAAGTAATGCTTTAGTTGCGTGAACAAATGCGCATAGTGTCATCACCTTATTAGGTGTGATCTGTAGACGTCACGGTCTCCCATATTTTAGTAAGGTGCACGACAGTTGAATGGATCGAAGACAGTGGAATTGTACCCACCGCCTACCTAGGTGAGTTGATTAATATACTTCCGGTGTGTTTTGCTGTTACTTTAAAACCCTAAAATCCTATATTAGACTAAAATCGTAGATTAGATTTAAATCCTACAATCCTATGTTAGATTNTACTTTAAAACCCTAAAATCCTATATTAGACTAAAATCGTAGATTAGATTTAAATCCTACAATCCTATGTTAGATTTAAATCCTACAATCCTATGTTAGATTAAAACCCTACAATCCTAGGTTATATTAAAACCCAACAATCCTAGGTTAGTTTAAACCGTACAATCCTAGGTTGGTTTAAAACCCTAGGTTGGTTTAAAACCCTACAATCCTAGGTTGGTTTAAAACCCTACAATCCTAGGTTATTTTAAAACCCTACAATCCTAGGTTAGATTGAAAATGTAAAATAGTGATTCACTCATCATGGGGTTAGGTTCAATTAGGTTAGGTGGGCACATATTACGAAATTAGTTATACGTTAATTCTCCTAGTACCTATATTCGTGTTCTGCTTAATTAGTAGAGTGGAAATATACCACTGTCCGGGTTTTTTTTTTTTTTTTTAAAGCAGTTACTCTAGATAATTACCTGAATCTGTTCTCACTGCATTGCAATATAAATATTATCAAGTATTTTGTTGAATAAAAAATTATGTGTATTTAATAAATATGTTATAAAACTGAAAATAATTGCTGTATTTGATTTTGAGTGAAACTGAATCATTGCCGTAGGTGTCTCTGCAATGTCAACATTCATTTAGTTAATAATGAAACATTCACTCTTTGGAAGTGAATAAACAGACAACAAACATTCACTTTACTGAAGCGAATCATACTTCATTTTAACGAAGTGAATGTTGGGTAAAATTTTGCTTCACTTAAGTTGACCAATATTTTCAGCACAAAAACTTAAACATACTTCTACTAATCGATCAAAAACCTTTATTTATTTGCATTTGTTTTTGTAACAAAGTTGGATAAGCAAACCTGGATACATGACATGTTATCATGCTTATTTTTTGGCAGAGTGGTATCAAGTATTAGCACAACATTATTTTTGCAATAAACTGTGTTTAGAAACGAAAGGCAAAATATAGGTATGTTTGAATTTGAAAAAATAAAGATCGCTTACAGTTGCATCTCGTTTCTTAACGACGTGAAAAATATACGTAAATAGCTATGTGCTATTACTGCCATCTATTGTCGAGAAGAAAAAATTCAAAACGAATGATTCATTTGAATTCAGCAGACAAAAATCTAAAATATACGTAAATAGCTATATGCTTTTAGTGCCATCTGTTGTTGAGGAGGAAAAATACAAACCGAGTGATTCATTCGAATTCAGCAGACAAAAATCGAGAATTCGATTATTTCACAATAATCAAATTCTCGAATTGTTTTCATTTGATTTTGCCCATCTCTACATTTTGCCCTATTTCTNTAACGACGTGAAAAATATACGTAAATAGCTATGTGCTATTACTGCCATCTGTTGTCGAGAAGAAAAAATTCAAAACGAATGATTCATTTGAATTCAGCAGACAAAAATCTAAAATATACGTAAATAGCTATATGCTTTTAGTGCCATCTGTTGTTGAGGAGGAAAAATACAAACCGAGTGATTCATTCGAATTCAGCAGACAAAAATCGAGAATTTGATTATTTCACAATAATCAAATTCTCGAATTGTTTTCATTTGATTTTGCCCATCTCTACATTTTGCCCTATTTCTGAATTGTTGTTGTTCATTTGACTTCCCCCCTCCCCCCTAAAGATTTCAACATTTCTTTACACTCGTTCATGCATTGTATTGGTTCCCTATTATTTCTGAACTTTTTTTTGCACTGCCCTTTCAATAGTAATATTCTCATTTGAATACAAGATACCCTAACCGTCTAGTGCTACATAACCCTGTTTGCACATTACATCCACCTGTTTTGTTTATATTTTTCCTCTCTCTCTTCATTTATTTTAACCCCATTATGTTGTTCAACATTTGTTTGCTTTAAATTTTGTTGCCATTCTTTATGATTTTGTTTAAAACTTTCCAATTTTTTCTCTAAATCATTAAACCTTTTATTTTGTTCTACTCTAATCGTTTGCATTTCTTTATGTATGACTTTGCTACTTGTTTGCATTTCTTTAAGTTTGGCTTCAATTTTTTTGCTAAAAAATTACGTACAGCATCTCCGAGATGTTATTTAGATGGCTATCCACATCCCTCATGGCACCGCATCTCCATTCTCCCTTCGTGTAGCAAAATATCTTTCTCGGGCGCGGTGCTTCCCTCTGCTGAAGTTCACAGCTTTTGAAGACAGTAGTTCTAGAAGTTCTTTCTTCAGCCATGTTTGGGTTGCCAGTTGTAACATTTTTGTATAATTAGAAGGTCGAAATTCTGTTTACCTATTTTTATTGACTCGTTCTTCTTCTCCAACAAATTAGACAAAGATCACTCGTTTTACATTATTGAGGATGAAATTCAATACATCTTACAACTATACTATTTATGCAAACATATTATTAATTATTTTAATCATATTTTCCTTCTTCATTACTCACATACGTCTGTTCTCTGCAGTGGTGACTAAATTTCTATTAAAGGAAAAGCATTTTGCATCACATTTCTGTTGTTACTTGCATTCTGTTTAGCCGTCGTCTAACCACTACTTATCCAATTATCAATGGCCAGACGAGAGCCAATTAGGAAATTTTTCTTAAATGTCACGTGATTTACAAATTTCAATACTTACTCTCCTCTAAGGACCAAATGAACAATAACAATAGCAATACTTGATAGCTTCTAACGACAAAATGAATAATAACAATAACATTGGCTATAATCTCTAAATTACACTTACATCAATAAACTCGTGACATAACCAAAATTACAGTGTATTTCTCTTAAATCATATACTTAACCTTACTTTGAAAATTATCGTAATTAATCATCACCACAACCAAATAATCTGAAATCAGAGACAAATGTAGTACCTGAAAACTGCAATGTTACAATGACATATTTAGTAAACAACCAGACATGTCATACGTAGGGTGTTTTTTCAAAGGTTTGATTCAAAAAGTCTGAAGAAACAGTGAATAGACTATACATATAATTAATACGAAAAGTTGCGCAAACATTTTAAATCACATTTAAAGCACATACCTACATATCACACCAAATTAATACAACTTGTTGTATTGTATAATTACAATGGAACCGTCCACTTCAATTCTTCAGCATGTAAGTTGTGTGCCGAGGACATAAAGTAAACTTGCATAAGTAGCTGAATTTTGCTATTGTACAACCGCGATGTTGTATAAGCACAAATAACATTTGCAAAAATGTCTGCAGTATACAACTAGGCTAGCAAAGGCATTCAGGCTCAAGATGTGGGGTGAAGATGATAGTCATTCCTACACCACCTCCTTCTTCCCTTAAGCAAAAAACCAATCCCTGCTCCCTTCGTCCTGTACATCCTTTTATTATTTTATACTTTCTCTCTATATTACCTTGACACCATTATTAGTGACGCACTGCGGTATTCAGACTTTTAAAGGTGGTGCAGATTATGTACTGTTAAGTTCCCTTGGCGCCTTTTCTGAAGATCTAATGCAGATTTCTAAAATAAGAAAAAAATGCTTTCCATTTATAAAAATTCCAATACATTTCCTGCAGCATTTCCAATCACGTATATTTCCTGCTTTTCTTGCATTTCCCAATTACTGGACACATACAAACTTGAAAGAATTACAACAAAATATTCGCTCCATATGAATATGCTCAACCATAATATGAATATAAAATAAAATGCTGATATTCATGAGAAGCAACTGAAAATGGACTTTGCTCTTGTTGAAAGTTAACAAAAACCAGACCCCCAATATTTTTGAAAAGGTGCCCAAAAGTTACCAAAAAAATCACAGATTTTGGTTTCAAGGGTTTGGTTGACACTTTGGTTTGTGTTTTTGTTTATTTGTTTGCTTGTTTGGTGAGCATCATGTGTTTGTTGCATGTTGTGTGCCTGCAGGGAGCAGATGCATGAGGCGAAGGTCTACTGTGAGAACTTCCTGAAACGCACAGGCACCAGGCTCACTGTACGACCCCACATGTGTGGGAACATGTGCGGTGGCTGTGACATGTGCGGCTGCCCTGCGGTGTGTACCACTACTACTATCTGTGTCCTGCCCACAGTTGAAATGATGTCCACTTAATGTTTTTCATTAGCAAGTTTAATACCTGTGGTTGAATGGCACCATTTACAACTAGCATTTAGCATGTGATAATAGCATGGTGGTGTATCGTGATGTGGGATAGTGCTGGGCCGATCACCCCTTTTGCCGATTATGCAGATGCCGATCATTTGTTATCAATAATGCCTATCTTCTGAACCTATTAGAGATTTTTGAGTAAACTTGAGCACTGCTTTATTTTCATAATATTATCTTGCTATTGTGTTTACAATACTTCTTTTCAATGTTGTTAAACAAGTTTATCCATAGAGGGCTTGCAGTGAGCATTTAAATTCCATAATATTATTTGTTCAGTATGTATGGTTAGCTTTCATGTAATTTAAGCCTACTTAAATAATTTTAAAATACATTTATATGAAAATGAGCTTAAAAGTCTTAAATAAAATTTGAGATGATAAATGGTTTATTTATACTTAAAATTCATATTTAAATGTTGTATGGACTTCAATTGGTCATTTGTAACCTCACACATTACTGTAAATTAAATAATTGGTATTTATAAGGGTGGTTCTAGTTTATAAAATACTAAATAAACATAGACATCTGTCTGTGTGCATTACTATTTTTAATCCCTATTTATTGATAACCTACAGTCCCATAAAACTTCACTTTTATGGTAACTGTACTGCTTGTGTGTTTACAGCTTTCCTACAAAATTNATAACCTACAGTCCCATAAAACTTCACTTTTATGGTAACTGTACTGCTTGTGTGTTTACAGCTTTCCTACAAAATTAATGCAATGCACATTCTTTCACTTTTATTTATCACTGGATTCACTAATTTAAACTCTTGAATGCTTTAAAATGCAAAATTTATAAGGGCTCTACCTGTGTTAGCTTTAGGCTTGTTCTTCTCTTGCATTTTATTCTGTCAACAAAGTCAACATGTTATCTACATTCCTTCACATCACTTTTTTATGAGGTTCTATCATTCAGTCCACAATGCTTTGATGGTTGAGCACCTAGGCCCAGCACACATATTGTTCCAAATTCTCAAAAATATGGGTTTGTTCTAAAATTTTTTTGCCTACCACGTTATATGTTAAATTTTAAGACTGGTGCTGTGGTCTTTTCTTTATTTGCGTTTGTAGAACTGGAGAATAACACGTTTTAAAATAGGCAACGATTTTGAGCAGGAAAAATGGACACCACCATGTTGATGTGCCTGTGACGGTGTACATGTTTATCTATGTTGTTTACATGCAGATACCTTAGCGGAAAATATGTGTTTTAGGAATTTTTGTTATATTTTGTTGTTTCATAGGAATTTATTGTTATTGTTGCATCATCAAACACCAGCAAGTGTTGCTTAGTTCCACTGTGCAAAAAATTCAATGAAATATACTCCTTATAATATACCTGCAAATATTCTAATTGAAAAAAACAAATCATGAAGCGTGTCTAAACATAGTAAGAGCCATAAAACACTAGGCAATATGTGACAAAAGTATATGTTGTGTGTGATCATTTCAGCTGTGATGACTTTACTTAGTATTATGTATATTTAATGTATTGCAGGCACCTTAATTGATCATTATAATGTAAGTAGTACTGTTTCATATAATTTGTATCATTTGCCATAATATTGCATTATTTTTTAGACTAAATCAATTTTATTATATTTACTGTAAGATTCTGTTGGGTGGCAAACAACTGAAAACTGTGACGGGAGAAGCCGGCCATTTCCGGCTGCACAATTGTTTTTCAGGCAGCAAAGAGGGCTCTTGCCCCTCCACCCCTCCTTTGCTTCCGGCCATCGGTCATAGAGGGAGTATTTTAGCTCACAAGTTATATCCAAGTAAATATATGTATGTGAATGTATAATCAGGATTTTCATATTATTGGGAATATTATATTGANACAAGTTATATCCAAGTAAATATATGTATGTGAATGTATAATCAGGATTTTCATATTATTGGGAATATTATATTGACGTAAAATAAATTTATCACAAATAAATGTGTATCAAATGTGTATCGAGTATTGGCAAACTCTCACAACATTTCTGGAGCACCGAACCATTACGAACATGTAGAGGGGAACATCTCTCCACGCTGTAGAGGGTGAGGCGGCATTCCCGTGCAAAAACATGGGGGGAAGTTTTTCGTCAGCTGAGGAGATAGGACTTTGGCTGACACTGAACCAGNACAAGTTATATCCAAGTAAATATATGTATGTGAATGTATAATCAGGATTTTCATATTATTGGGAATATTATATTGATGTAAAAGAAATTTATCACAAATAAATGTGTATCAAATGTGTATCGAGTATTGGCAAACTCTCACAACATTTCTGGAGCACCGAACCATTACGAACATGTAGAGGGGAACATCTCTCCACGCTGTAGAGGGTGAGGCAGCATTCCCGTGCAAAAACATGGGGGGAAGTTTTTCGTCAGCTGAGGAGATAGGACTTTGGCTGACACTGAACCAGNGGCATTCCCGTGCAAAAACATGGGGGGAAGTTTTTCGTCAGCTGAGGAGATAGGACTTTGGCTGACACTGAACCAGGAAGTAAGCCTCTTCGAGGAGCGAAAGCATAGAAGTTAACATTCGTCGTGGCAAGATGGTGTACGGTGGTACGGTACAATCGCAGAGCATCATGGGTTGATCGCGGACCGCGACCATAGTAATTTATTAATTTCTCCATTAATTTTCTACATAAAGAGCTGACAAGCAACCATCCCCGGTCGTCTTGTATGGGCTGGTCACTGTGAGTCAGTACGGAAGAAGTAATTTGCCATCTATTTATTGACTGAGCTAGTGCAGGCAAAAATAATCTACCTAGACAATAGTTTTTGCCTCGATTAATATATACAGTAACAGTGATACCGTGAAGTTAGCAGAGGACCCCAACCTGAGAGGGAGACCGCACAGCGTTAAGTAAATGTGTTGTTTTCTTACTGAAACTGCACTGATCTAATTTGCACTACGGTGATGTTTATTTTAAAGGTGGTACCCGTACAGCCAACGAGAAAATACTCTTAGGTTTCATAAATGCTTTCAATGTGGTTTACTCTATAACACAGGTATGTGTTTTTGCACTTTTTTATTAAAATTTAAAAACGTTTTTGTCAGATATAAATGCTAGTAACGTTTTCTTTGAAATTTACGTAGTAATTTTGAGGCTATATGCTTCTGTTTATGCCTGTTAAACCTACGTTTAAAACATTTCTTGAATAGTAATCATTATAATGTAATCCATAAAGGCTTAATTTTGTTCTTAGATTTAGGGCTAATTTCAAAATAGTGGTACAGTAATACCCCGACTTACGCTACCCCGTTTTACGCGAATTCGGAGATATTCAGTTTTTCTTTTTGAGCGCCGCGTGCCTCGGCTCTCCCACCCCGCCCAGTCAGTGTTCGGTTTACGACAGGTTCAAACGTGTTTCGGGTGGAAATGTTTTACGTACGCAGTGCGTTTTATTGTTAACTCTAATTATGTCATCCAAAAGAACAAAAAACGAGTCATTTGAATCAAACAAGAAAAGAAAATCACTGTCTTTGGAGTGTAAACTGAATATTATCAAAGACTTAGAAGCAAAAATTAAAATTTGTGAACTGGCAAAGAAATTTTACCTACCGGAATCAACAGTCCGAATGATTATAAAAGGTAAAGAAAAAGTTGTGGAAGCTGTGTCTTTGAATTCAAGCATCATTCGTAAACGTCATGGTATTATCGATCAGATGGAAACATTGTTAAAATTATGGTGTGATAATGAAGTACGAGTGAAAAATTGTCCTGTTGATCAAAACACGGTGTGCTCTTAAGCTAAGCAGATTTTTGAGAGACTAAGNAAGTACGAGTGAAAAATTGTCCTGTTGATCAAAACACGGTGTGCTCTTAAGCTAAGCAGATTTTTGAGAGACTAAGATAAGAAACTGGGGAGGCGGCCAAAGATGAAATGTTTAAAGCTAGTAACGGCTGGTTCTGCCGATTCAAAAGTCGTTGTAATTGGCATAGCATTGCAGAGAGNTAAGCAGATTTTTGAGAGACTAAGAGAAGAAGCTGGGGAGGCGGCCAAAGATGAAATGTTTAAAGCTAGTAACTGCTGGTTCTACCGATTCAAAAGTCATTGTAATTGGCATAGCATTGCAGAGAGCGGAGAGGCGGCAAGCGCTGATAAAGAAGCTGCATCTTTCTATCCAGAAAAACTCAAGACAATCATAGAAGAAGGTGGCTACACTAGCTAAACCATATTCAACTTAGACAAACTGGTCTTATTTGGAAGATAGTGCCTAAAAGAACTTTTATCGCGCGCGAAGAGAAAACCTTTCCAGGTTTTAAAGTCGCCAAAGATTGATTGGTAGTGATGGTTGGTGCGAATGTAGCTGGTGATTGTAAATTGAAACCTCTCTTAGTTTATCGCTCAGAAAATCCAAGAGCCTTAAAAAATAAATCTAAAGCTGGTTTGCCCGTCATTTGGAAGTCTAATGCGAAAGCTTGGGTGACAGGTTCTCTTTTTGAAGACTGGTTTGGCCATCATTTTATTCCTGAAGTCGAACGTTATTGCCAATTAAAAGAAATCCCATTTAAAGTGATGCTAATAATTGACAATGCACCAGGTCACCCTCCTGCTACTCTAATTAATTTCGACCCACGGGTGAAAGTTGTATTTTTGCCACCAAACACCACCAGCTTGCTTCAACCAATGGACCAGGGAGTCATTAAAAATTAAAACATTTAAAGCTTACTACACAAGATGATCGTTTGCGCATCTACATGAAGCTATGCGACAAGAAAACGAGCTTTCTGTCAAAGACTTTTGGAAGCAATTCAATATTTTAGATGCTGTTAGAATTGTTGGACAATCTTGGAATGAGATTTCACAAAAAACTTTGAATGGCATCTGGAAAAAACTGTGTCCATTCTTTTTCACCACCGAAACCCAAGGAGAATCAGCGCCAGATCTTGAACAAATCTATAGTGTAATTGAAGAAGTTGTCGACATTGCCAAACAATGAAATTTAGAGGTGGATGGTGCTGACATTCAAGAATTGCTGGATTCACACAATCAAGAGCTGACAATTGACGAGCTTATAGAAATGTGTGAGCATGAGCAAGACATGGAACAAACTGATTCGTTAGACCAAGTTGAATTGTAAAATCTAATGATGATTGCAAACTTAACAGAAGGCCTCAGTTCAATTGAAAAGGGGTTACAAATTTTAGAAAAAATAGACTCCAGCGAAGAGCGCATTTCTACTTCAAAATGGGGAATAAAAAAGTTATTGGTGTGCTACAAGGAAATTTTGCATGAAAAGAAGAAAAATTTTACTTGTCAGGCGATAAAGTTAGAATATATGAAGCCTTCTACGTCAAAATAACTTCGGTTTATGTTTTTTATTCATAACAATGTAAATTTTTTTATTATCTAACATTTTATTAAACATTTTTCTTCTAAATTATTGTTTTCTTTAGACTCTGGTCCCAATTAAACATAATTTATATGTATTTATATGCAAAATTGAACCCCGACTTACGCAAATTTGACTTACACAGTTATCGCTCAGTCCGGCCTATCGCGTAAGTCCGGGGTATTACTGTACACCAAAATATCATAAGTAATATTCATATGGAAATTAGAGTTGTCAAATAAGCCTAAAAATGACTTGACATTTTTGAAAATGTCAAGCCATCTTACACATCAGGAAGTGGCATAGTTGCACAAAAAATTATAGTGCGGTTTGTGTAAATGATAAGTGACTGGATATCAATGCAGTTAAATTGTTATGGTAATTTGACAGGGCAAAAAGTGGTCATAAGTACACAGTAACTTCAGTCCATTTCAGGACTGTGCACCGGTTTTCCCAAGGGAGAATTTGTGTGCCAACAACCATGATGGAGCAACTTCACTGCCTCCCAGAGTTCTCCAAAGTGTGGTGCAACTTAACGTGGCATTTCAATTCCCCCAATTAAAATGCCATGTAATCTTCAGGTCTGCCAGTTTGTCACCCNGTGTGGTGCAACTTAACGTGGCATTTCAATTCCCCCAATTAAAATGCCATGTAATCTTCAGGTCTGCCAGTTTGTCAGCAAAACACTTTACTTTATCATAGTGGGTGAGAAAGTTGTGAAACTCTGATAGCTTGTGGTTGGCACTCGTGAAGTTTATGCTACAGTTTCTAAATTGATGGACACAGTAACTCTGATAGGCAACAAAACTATGAAAGCTGTAAGGAATGTTTCGGCAGAGAGGTCTGAGGCAAGCTCCAAACAGACCACCTTAATTGTAAAGCAGATGAAAAGGCAAATATATGCTTGTACGCCATAGAGTATTCTGGCCATTGTAATAGGAATATTACCTCCATAGTCCACCCGTACATGTAAAAATGGCATTGCCGTTACTCCATACTTGCAGGAAGATTAGCTATCATTGGTGTGATCGTCTTGGATCATGCTCTAAAATACTAGCGTATTTGGGCATGGCAGTCCTTTATTGCCCTTTTGGCACCAAAGAGCCAGAATTCTCTTTTGAGTAATAACTGGTGGGACTGGATACTTGGATGGATGTACTCCTGGTGAAGTTAATAGTTTAGTAATTCATCTAGGTGACATGTCTAATGTAGAGTATGCTTCTCACCAAATGCTATGTTTGAATGATGCAGCCACCCACCTACTGTTAAGATACCTTCAGAGTCCAGAAGGATGTGCACCACTGAATAGACAGACAATAGTGTTGGTGTATTGGTTGTTACCTGTGCACGTTGGGCTGAGTTTGTGCTTGGGTCTTGATGTGGCCGGACATTTTCTCTCTGCCAGAACTCAAAATGCTAGTCTTTTTAAAGCTCTTATCAACCATTTCCAGTGGTATTAGCTCCCAACTATGCAATATCCATGTGCACAGAAGTTCAATAGGTGGGCACTTCAGTTTCCCAGTATGTTTCATTTCGTGATTGTTGCCAGCCAACTACTCATTGTAGGAACAACGTATGTGGTCCTTGATAGGCCTGTTGAACAAAACTTCCAATGGTTGCAACACCAATTTTAAGCCACCTAGAATAACTGCCAGAAGAGTTTTATTTTCCTGCAAACAGTGCTTCACTTCCTCATTGAAATGGCTCCTAAAGCTATCAAGTACAAGTATGGCTGGCTGTTTCAACAAAGTGCCGAGTCGACTGTTCCACTTTTTTTTTGTCCTGTTTACCATTAGTTGAGATTCCTTCCACTATTTAGCTGCATGTATACATAAATACCAGACTGATATTTCACATCTTTTGGCAGGATTTTTGCTAAATGATGAATTATGGTAGCAACATTTTTCCATCCGCTGCAACTGCGAGTATTTCAGTGCAAAATAATCTTTTATTTACAGTAGTTTTGAATGTCATACTTTTATATCTGTTATTGATATTGTGATTTTGCGAGCCATACTGAAGTAAGTAGGCATTTGGTCTGCATTAACTGTTTGCCATAGCAAACTTCACGAGCCTTGATTTGAATCATCTGTATGTGACACAACATAAANTGGTCTGCATTAACTGTTTGCAATAGCAAACTTCACGAGCCTTGATTTGAATCATCTGTATGTGACACAACATAAATTTTTATGCAACTCATCAACATACTTTTGAACTTTTGCTTCAACTTCTGTAAATGTTACCTATACTTTTAGGNTAAATTTTTATGCAACTCATCAACATACTTTTGAACTTTTGCTTCAACTTCTGTAAATGTTACCTATACTTTTAGGGCCCTTGAAACCTCATCTGGAATAACTTGTATTTTTTAATCAGTTCCTTTATTTCCATCAATACCTCATCAATTTGTCATCTACATCGAATTATCCAGCTGTCAATCTATTGCCGTGTTCTGTGAATACAATCATACGTATCTTAAATCCAGCTGTGTAACTGGACCTATGCCTCCTTNCAATCTATTGCCGTGTTCTGTGAATACAATCATACGTATCTTAAATCCAGCTGTGTAACTGGACCTATGCCTCCTTATGTCTTTTTCTTGAAAACATCATCAACCATAATTTACTACGTCACGTAAAGTTTGAGAGAAATATAAGTTTTACATATCACAACAGTATGTGCCAACTGACTGTAGTTGCGGGNTACGTCACGTAAAGTTTGAGAGAAATATAAGTTTTACATATCACAACAGTATGTGCCAACTGACTGTAGTTGCGGGACAGTGCAAGGTGACTGGACCTGGCACAACAGGGAGTGCTGCCCTGCCGCCTGGTGACTCCCATGTCTGTACCTTCCATTGACCTAGCTGCAGACCAGGTACCATGTGCACTCATGGCACGTAAAACATCAAACCATCGTGCTAAGCACTCTGCTGTTTGAACAGCTTTGCTGTAACATAATAAAAGGTTTCATTTAAAGTTTTAAATTTATGTGTGCAACAATAAATTACTGTATATTTTTAGTGCTTCACACTATAATATCACTTGAGTTTTTTTATAGTGTTGCTGTAAACTAATTTATTTTCTTGAAAGTGCCAGTTCAATATCCATCATTCTGTTTGTTACACTCTTCTTGTATACACAGTGATTCATAAGTCCCTCCAGGGTTTCAGAAGTTTATTGTACAAAAACTAGTACACATACAGCAAAAATATACATATCAGTACATTCAAAATCTCTCCAAGTTTTTTGTGCATTCAACAGATGTTCAATAATATGTGCATCCCTAGTGATGTGGTAGACATCAATCCTGTAATCAAATTCCTGCCACATTTGTCCCAACATGTCATGGTCAATACCAGTGACTGCATGCATGATCCTTTCTTGCTGTTGTGCTAAGTAATTTGGCAAAGGGGGCACAAACATACAATCTTTGATGTAACCTTGTAGAATAAAATCACATAGGGTTAAGTTGAGTGAGCATGGAGGCCACAAAAGACAAGGAGAGTCATCTGGTGAGGCACGCCCAATCCAACGACCAGGAAGGTCAGCATTACTTAACTTCCCTACGCAAAATGAAGTCCTCCCTGTCTTCCTGTAATTGTGGCATTAGGCACAGTTGCAACATGTCTAGGTATACTTCGCCCCTAACAGTTTGCTTTGCAAATAAAATGGTTCGTAGACTTTTGACGAAGAAACAAGCACAACACACATTCTCTTTAGGGCAATCACGGATGTGTTGTATCGCTTCACAAGGTTTTCCAAGCCCCCAAATTCATAAATTGTAACAATTCACTTTACCTGACAATTAAAATGTAGCCTCGTCATGAAAAATCACTTTCTCTGCAAAACCATCTTCTTCTAGTTGCCTTTGGAAATCCATACAGAGTTGAAAACGAAGATTGTGATCCTGGGGACTCAACACTTGCACCAACTGTACCCGGTATGATTTAATTTGAATATGCTTGCGTACAATATGCCACACAGTTGACTGCAACATCTGCAATCGCCAACTCGCGTGACTTGTCGACTTCCTAGGGCTCGTAGTGAATGTTTCTTGCACACGGTTTACCATTTCAACAGACGTTCCTTTCTGACCAGTTTGTTTTGCATTGCACACGCATCCCGTGTCCTTGAACCATGTACGCTGTGTCTTGTCTGTAGGTGCTGCTGTGTGGTATTTCATTCGAAATCTCCTTTGTACCATCACAACAGACTCTCATTTAGCAAATTCTAAAATGCAGTAAGCTTTTTGTGTACTCGTGAATGCCATTTTTGTATTACTACCACAGCTGCTCTCTCGCAGCTAAATTTACATTTATGTGATGACACCAATTATGAATAAAAAGTTGGAGGGCTCCTGAATGTACTGATATGCATATTTTTGTTGCATGTCTAATAGTATTTTAACAATAAACCTGCTAAACCCCGAAGGGATTAATGAATAGCTGTGTATAAATAATCTTCTCACATGGTAGATACCCAAGAGACTGGCCATTCGTATGGTTCAGATGTATATGAGGGCTCTCATGTGGTTCTAGCTTACCATTTTCTTAAATGATTTTTATTAGGGTCACGTGATAGAGCCATTCATGCAGTTGAAGCTTAGACCTCCTGCAGCTGTATTCCGTAACTGGTTAGCTGTGATATAACGATCAGTAAAATCTGTTAATGAGAATTATCAATGATGTNTGCAGCTGTATTCCGTAACTGGTTAGCTGTGATATAACGATCAGTAAAATCTGTTAATGAGAATTATCAATGATGTGACTGAAGAGTGATTCTGTAACATCTGTTTTTCTACAAATGTCGGTACAATATCAAAAGTACTCGTTAACTACGCTGCAGGGAACCGAGAAATCTCATTATCATAACGAGGGGTACGAGACCGTTTGGTAACCTTCCAATTCAATTCATATTGCTGAAGTCCGTAAATAAGCAGTAGAGTGTTNAAGGGGTACGAGACCGTTTGGTAACCTTCCAATTCAATTCATATTGCTGAAGTCCGTAAATAAGCAGTAGAGTGTTGGGCAATTTTCTTACATGCTAAACAAAAACTAGTGTAAATTGAGTCAAATTAGAAAAACCAGTGAAATAAGCTTCATTAAAAAGTTGCAGTCAACGTTAACTGTTGAGAGAGCTTCTTGTAACTTTGTAAAATGGGAGGTATAAATGAAAAGCTTTAATGTCCTAAGTTTAAAACAGTCTAATTAAATTTCAAAGCACAAAAGCAATTCAGTTTGTGACTTTAGCTAACTCTTACAACCTGTAAAGCAGTTTTATATACACAGAATGCTAATTTATTCCTCAAACACAAAATCATTTGAAGTGGTGATACTCTTACGCTTACGTTACGATTACAATAATTTATGTAACTAAGCAAACTGTTTACCCTCATTGTTGTGGTAGGGTAGTGGTTAGTGCGATGGTTCATTGTGCGCATTGTCTAGTACAATTTTAGGTTCGCGGGTTTAATCCCACCCACCTCCAAAATTTTATTTAGAGTTTTTTTTACTGATATTTTTAACATATAATTCTGAATATATTTTAATACAACAATACTACAGGCTGATTTACATAGAACTAACACATTTCTTTATTCATTCGGCTGGAAATGCACTCAATGTTCCGTTGTTATCATCAAATTGAGCGGGAGAGTTGGGAGTTTTTATTCCTTGCCACGAGATGGCGGCAGATGTTCTATTGTTAATTGGTGGCAAGTGTTGTGCGAGCATGTTTCATTTTTAATATTTTAACATAAAATTCTGATTAATATATTTAATACAGCAATATTACTAATGTGAATAAAACCACAATTTTTTACTAAACTTATGCACATAGATCAGCCAGGTTCAACAAATATAATTATAACTAAGATTGTAAATTATTTTCTACTATGTTTATATAGACAAAAATTATAGGTATGCCAAGTGTATTCTTTATAGTAGTTTTGTTTAACACATAGGTCCTATTTGAGTGATAACTGTAATTGCTGCAATGAAAACTCTGTATTGTCCCAACAATAGCTGTCATTTTGTGCCTAACTTTACTGCGTTATTTTGATACTTAGTTAGGAAATTAGTCAAATACATTATTTTCATACAATTCAAGTTTAAATAATATATATATTATTTTATATAACTTAAAAAAAATGTGGAGTGATTGAGATTTGAACACAAAAGACAAAAACCTCACAGCACGAATACCTTGCACCATGCCTCAACCAACTACACCATTACAACAACTTGAAAGAAAATGCAATTATTTATATTATACTTAAATCAAAAATGTTTAATGCATTGAGATGAGGTTTTTTACTACTTATTATATACAGAGCAGTCAAACCGCCTTCCTTTCTTACTTTCCTTATACGTGTATTCTGGTGAATAATGTTTTGGATTTATCATGCTAACTGAAAACATTCTAAAGCGTACATCAGAACATTGTACAGTATTTTAGACGTTGTATTCTTCCATTTTATTTTCTTTTTTTTATCATAAATAAGTCTAAAAGTATATGCTTGTTAATGCATCATTAACGTTATGGCTTTACTTTTAGCTGTATCTCTTTCACAGCTCTCTTGTTCACGTCTTGTGAACAATAATTGGCCGGTTAACTGTGTTAAACGTCGTATAGTTGAAACAATCGGTGTCAGAAAATGTAACGAAGATTTTTGGTTCGTCCTTTTCCACTGGTGGTACAGAATTGCATCCTCGATACGCAGCTATCGTTACATCCTACAGAGTTAGTTATTAGAGTTCTACCAAAATAATTAGTTTTGAGGGTAATGGGTTACAGAATATAGCTCCTACAGAGTTAGTTATTAGAGTTCTACCAAAATAATTCGTTTCGAGGGTAATGGGTTACAGAATATAGCTGCTGGTCACTGACATCATACTTTGTACAGACTTCATGTCCCTTATATATTTTTTTTGTTCCATTTACATGGAGCCCATCTTCCTCGTGGGTCACATCTGTGGGGAAATTGTTGAATCTCATTTTGTGAGTTATCTGAAGAGCTAAACATTAGTTTCAGTTCATTTCAGTCTATTCTTACTGAAGAATTGAGTTTGAGATGTGTGTTTGCCAAGTTTGTGCCAAAACTGCTCTTGGCTGACCAAAAACAAACAGGCTTTCAACTGCAAAAGATTTCCTTGATTATGCAGAGAATGATGAAAGTTTCTGAAAATGGTCATAATAGGTTGAGAATCTTGGGTCTTGACTATGACCTCAAAATCAAGGCTTAGTCTGCCAGTGGAAGATCCCAATCTCTCCGAGATCCAAGAAAGCATGAATGAGTCGAAGAAATGTAAATACACTGTTGATCATTTTCTTTAACAATGGCATTGTTCATCGTAAGTATTATCCACATGGCCAGATGATAAACAATGAGTACTACCATGAAGTGTTTCAGCATTTGAGGAATGCTATTCATCTGAAAAAGCCAGTATTGCATGCACCTAGTGAGTGGCAACTCCACCATGGCAATGTACCTGTCCATTCAGCACAACTTGTGCAGCTGTTTCAGTTTTTGGCTAAGTTTAAAATTCCCCAGAACCAGCAGCCACAGTATTCTCCAGATTTCGCACCCGGTGGCTTTTTCCTCTTCTCAAAATTTGATTTCCACTTGAAAGGAAGACGATTTCAAGATACCGAGGAAATACAACAGAATGTAACAAGGCAGCTGTTCACTATCCCAGAAGAGGAGTTCAAGCCATGCTTTTAGCAATGGAAACAATGTTGGATGAAATATGTGGCTTCAGGAAGAGAGTACTTTAACACTAGACACCTAACGTTCATATAAACCCAATTAAACCTAACCATTCATTGATTCGATGAACAATTTTTAGGGTGTATATTTTTAACTAAAAACATCAGTTTTTTAATATGTTTATGACACACACTAAATGAGGCAAGGGTTGTATTGATAAATTAAACAGTATATTTAAACTTTGCTTAAAATATATTTGTTTTCAACAATTTTTAGTAAGGCGCTAGTTTTTATGATATCATAAGTGACAACATACTTAAGAAAAATTAAAAAAAAATTAAAAACATAAAACATCCTTTTCTTCTTTGGCGAACTAAAACTATATGGTTCTCTCTACCCAGAAAAAAATACAAAAACTAATTTTTTGAAGTGCAAGTTAAGCAAAATTCAACCTTATGTTCATCACAAATTGCGGTGTTGCATTTTGAATAATAAGTCTTTGTCATGCGCCTCTGTTTTTAGGAACAAAGACCGCAAACTTTTCTTTTCCTCGTATTTGGTGCCTCTGTTGGTTGAGTGTTATTGCTTGACGTTGCATTGCTGGACGTAGGCTGACCTTTGGTTTGACCTTCACCTGTCTTGACAGTTAATATGTCTTGAATTTTATTTTTCATGTGCGTCGGCATTGTCTGAATGTTCAGTCGAATTTTGAGCCAGGGTTCTACAAGTTGCGAATGCAACTTCTTCATAAAATCTTGACGACTAATTACCTTGTGTCCTAGAGTAGAAGCATTGTGGCAATACATTATGTAGGCGTTAATACATAATATATTGACCATGCCGTAGAAAACATACATAGGCCACAGATTGGTTTTTCGGTTGCATGTCATCACCGAGCACATTTGGTCAAATGTATCTACTCCACCTTTTGTACTATTATAAAATTCAATCATATGCGGCTTCTTACGGGGTTTACTGTTCTTTCCTCATAACAAGAAGATAATACATAAACCATTTTTGATGGTTTAGGCTTGTACGAAAGGAGTGTAAAGGAGCCATCATAACAGAACATAGATGTATTAACGTTTCTGGACCGATTTTTCTTTATTTCTTCGGGGATTTCTCCTTTGTTAGCTCGCAATGTCCCCATAATTGTTAATTTATAAGGCTGCTGAAGTAAATGCTTCGCTAGTGGTTCTGACGTAAACCAATTATCCATAGTAACGTTTCTGTTTGTGCCATGTATATTGCAAGTAAGTTCCTTTATAAAGTACTCTCCCAAAGGCACACCCCCCCCCGTATCGCTTCCTTTTCCGAGATATGGTGAACAATCTATCATATATCTTGTTCCCCTGTCACACATCATTACCAGCTTAAAGTCATATTTTGCAGGTTTATTTGGAATGTACATTCAAAATTTACACCTACCTCGGAATGCCAATAACTGTTCATCGATTGTTACATTTGTTCCAGGTATATAGTTCTGATGACATTGAGTAATGAGCATGTTCCATATGTCTCTTATGGGTGTAAATGGATCATCTCTTTGCCGTTCTAAGCAAAATGTTTTATCATCAAAGCGAAGACATCGCAAAAGGAAGTCGCACCTTTCTTTGCTCATACATGACACATATCTAGTACCAAAATACTCAGTGTTAAACAATTCGTCAAGGGAAAGGGGGTTGTCTTTCAGAGCTGCAGTTAACACCAGAATACCAATGAGTGCTCTGATCTCCTCTTTGCATGTGTCATTCTGCGTAAGTGTAATTTGCTGATAACTTTGTTTCTTTATTGCAATCTCCGAATTGGTCCATTTCACAATTTCTTCAAATATCTGATCAGTCATAAATTGTTCAAATAATAACAATGGATCCACCATACCCCTTACAGTAAGAGATGGTCCTCTGTTCACACGTACAATATTTATTGCAGCCGCTCTGCCTGAAGTAGGCCCTTTGCTCGTGGCTTAAACATGACGGTTCCGACTGCGGATATTACTTTGAGATATGGTCAAGATACTTGAAATACTACCTGAACTCTCTTCCGTTGGAACAGGAGGTGATTGTGGCTCAACCACATGGTCCGGTAAATAAAATTAGGAAGACCCTTGAGTATTTAGTTGGCTGTCCTCTTGGTCGGAGGGGTTGTCTTGAATGTCAGTTTCCACATCATCAATCTTCACATTGGCCTCATTTTCACTATCAGATGAAGCCACCAATGGACTGATGTCTTCCAATAATAAACGCGTAATATTGTCATCACACAGTAAACGTTTGGAAGCCATGACAAAAATCTGCAAAAAAATATTACAACCAGTTGCCAAAAAGTATACACAAACCCTAACCATTCATCAAAATGATGAATATATTCGCAATACGTATCTTGAAAAATTGTGTACTTACCTGCCGGACACAGCTGTTTCCCGAAAGAGTGTGGCAAGCACTGAGTTGACAATCGACGACACGATCATTGGCGCGCGTGTTAGAAAGAGACAGCCTATTTAGTATCGCGTATTCATCGATTCAACAATGGTTAGGTGTCTAGGGTTAAAGGGGATTAAATACCAAATCTTTAAGGGTTGTACTTTTTTTTCTACTAACTTCATTCTCGATACTTTTTGATTACATCTCATATCTACTTATTTATCATTATTATATTGCTAAAATAACTTTATGAAAACAAACATGAAATGTTGGCCAAAACATACCTGTTAAGCCATTTTTTTAGTCATTGTCTTGAGGGAGTTCATTAATGTTTTCACTTCCTTACTACAGTAAAACTTTGGTAATTCGAAATGCTCTGGGCCTAAATTTTTTACTTCAACTTAAATAATTTCAAATTATCAATTTTGAAAAAAAAGAAAAACATTTTGAAATATATTTTTTGTTGGGACATGTTTTCTATCCCTCTGCAAAAGTGTTGATATTTCATAGTTTTAACGATATTATAATTTATTTCCTCTATATTCCACTTGCATTTTTTATTAACATTAAGCTCTTTAAAACCGCACCGGTGGTACGTGAGTCCTACAGAATGAGAGTTGTTTATGCACACTGGTGTATTGGGGTGGTCACCAGCAGAAAGATAAGTGCTGGTGCATGCTCTCACCAGATTTTTTTTGTGAAATAAGGAACACTTTGAGAATGAAATGGAATGCACCAAACACAGCAGCTGCATCTGTAGTTAAGGTTTCCTCATACCAAGACACATTTTGTGTTTCTGAGGCCAAGATGCACTGGAGCAATAAAGGTGGTGCATCACACACTATGCCGCCTTTACGCACAAGCCACTTGAATGGTGTGCTGTCTTGCCGTCGGCAACTTGCCTTTATGCGACTTTCAGCAGACTCTATGATTTGATAACATAATAATAAAGATACATGTATGCTGCATAATCCTATACGTCTTTAAAAATGTCCATTTTCGCCATTTCCAGTCTAAAAAAATTGATGAATAAACTAGTCTACATATATAAAAAGTTTCATGAAGCCATTTGTAAGCAGGCATCACAAAAATTAATGGAACAGTTTTAAAATAAAATTTATTTCACTTAAACTTAGCACACCGTCAACTGCCTCATAAGCAACAAAGTGTTAGCAAAATAGTTAAAATAATAAGGGGGAATGACAGTGACAGTGCTGCTGGGAAAAATTTAATTACAATGTCGTCTGAAGGTATGAATGGGCCATTTCATGGGTCTCAGAAATACAGTAAATTTCCACCACAAGTTTGCGCTGTCTTTTGAACAGATATTGTTATTGAGAGTTATGTTATGTTAAAGAGTCACAAAGTTGTAAATCCCATGCCTGCCCTCTCTCCCCCTCTGTTTTTTTCTCCAGGAAGCTGTCAAAGCATTTCCTTCTATCCTGTTGCCAGGCCTCATCACCTTCCTATCACCAGGCTATTGTTTGCCACCCTACCATGGTAGGGTGGCATTCAATCCTGCAAAAAAGAGACACTGGGGCCACCATCTGCATGGAACAACAACCACTGAACATCCGTACCAGCAGTGGTAGTTGAGCCACTCTATGATACTGTCTCGGACACAGTCTGCGTGTTCATTACCTGATCAGATGTTATCAAGTCAGCAGTGTGTGCTGTACGGCATTTTTCTTGTAACTCTTCCGTTCCCCTAAGCCAATCAGTTAGTGTTTTATTTTTAAATTGGTTTACTTTAAAGTATTATGGTAAAATATTTAATAATATATTAGTACCAATACTGTAAACTACATGGGAACCACTATAATTTTTTTTTGGCAGGACTATCTTGCTTTGGATTTGTTAATTTGTATGCAGGTTTGCAACGAACTTGTGCCACGTCATGTTCCACATCCTTCAAGCATGTAGTCTACCTAATAAATGTCAGTCCACTGAGATGTTAGCCTGGCACTGACAAAAGCACTACAACTTTTAGGTCAGAATATTTAGCACTGCAAATTCTTTTTATTTTATAACTTCTGCCCCTTCCTAACATGATTTTCAACTGAATCACAATTTTTAGTTAGTGGGCAGTGTTGAAAACAGGATGATTTACGTTTGTGCAGTATCCACCCTACTCCTCTCACTTTTTACCTACTTCCCTAATTACTTATAATTTTTCTGAAACAGTCTTTGCATTGTACTTTTCCTTTCTTTCATTTATTTCAAATTTAGAAAACATGAAGAAAAATGAAGCACCACTGGAAAAGAGATTTGACACACAAACTCATTCTTTTGTTTCCATAAATGTGAAGGTCAGATTAAGAGAGTGATAAATGAGGGAGAAAAGGCCAGGGAGACTGGGACTTCTTTGTGGTCTTGGTGGGTGTTACTGTTATGCTGCTTATTCCGTGCTGCCATAAGGCGACCACATACAGGTTGCTGCCTGCTGTGTGTATGTAAGATTGCTATTTGCAATGGTTTTTCTTTGTTCCACAACAAGAATATTATTACTGCAGTGTTGATAAACTATCTGATTTTTCCATACTTTTTAGGGAAATTTTACTTTAAATTACCCATGTGTAATTTCAGATTAACCAAATACAAAATAATGTAAAATCCCCTTCTTATGTTTGGGTGCTAACAACTACTGCAATTTACGTAGAATTCAAATTAACACAGTTCAAATTAACTGGGCTTTACTGTATGCAGTCATCTTATGCTACTTATTTTTCATATTATCATTTACAAAGTATTTTTGAAACATTGTTATACTGTGTTATGCAAGTTTAATTTTATATTTTAATTAAAGTTAATAATGTGGTGCTGTGTGTTTGCATTGCATAAAGATAAACTTCCTAAATTGTGAAGATATTTGATCAGTTTAGATTAAGGCCAAGCTTCAATGAAATTATGTTTCATTTTTATTTCAGTTTCTTGTAAGTTGACAACATACTTTTCATTTACATATCGTGAAAAGAAAAGTTGTGTTTGCAGACACGAAGCTGGAACCCAAAGTTTTGTGCCACTAGTGTCGTGTTGGCAGGAGTAATTGTGACCGTAGGTGGATGGGCTGGAGTACTATGCAGAGGAGAAGGCTCGACTGTTGTCGGCAGTGGATTCGGGGCGGGTGGCAGCCTTGAAGAAGCCCCTGGGCATAGCATTTGTGACACTGGCATCAGTGGAGGCAGCCCAGAGGATATACTCTGACCACCAGGCCACCTTCAAGTGTGCCAAGAACCCACCCAACTCTAGCGTCAGCAGCAACCTCCAACCACACAGATGGGTCGTGTACTTCGCTCCCTCCCCTAAGGACATATATTGGTGAGCTGTAATGTTTAATGCTTCTAGTCTGCTCAGGGTGTCTACTATACTGCAAATATAGTGGAATTTTGAATCATGTATTGAAAAATGACTAAAACCACCCCTTAAGAAACACACACTTTTTTTTTAAAACATTTTTCATCAGTTGACTTACTTTCGGTACAGTGGTTAGACAGTATCTTGCCGTGACACCTACTCTGGTTTGATCCTAAGTCCCAATGGGTGGGAAGGTTTAAACTAGAGGGTCTCACGTGGAAAGTGTGGACGACTTGCCCTGGAGTGAAGGTTTTCTCAGAACNAACATTTTTCATCAGTTGACTTACTTTCGGTACAGTGGTTAGACAGTATCTTGCCGTGACACCTACTCTGGTTTGATCCTAAGTCCCAATGTGTGGGAAGGTTTAAACTAGAGGGTCTCACGTGGAAAGTGTGGACGACTTGCCCTGGAGTGAAGGTTTTCTCAGAACTCTCCCATTCCCTCCCACTTTCTCATCCCATTGCTGCTTTAGCCACATTTAATTTCATTCATTCTTTAGTCGGGGTTGAACGACAGGTCTGTCTCTCACAGCCGACTCCAATTAGTGCCAGTGGTCCTTTCATCTGTTTTGACCCTCCATGAAAGCAGAAGCACTATCCAGCTTTATAGCTTCATAGTTTATACTTGAATCTGACTTAAGTGTTTCTAACATGAAGAATAACTTACAGCCATGTCTAGAAACTATGACCTTTCACAGTTCCCAGGAAAATGGTCCATACTTCAAAACCCCCCAACCCAGGGGGTCTGGGTTGGGACATTTGGGCTTGCGATTGGGGACTAAACATAGAGTAGATTTGGAATATGTGTTCCCCGTGAATAAAAACAGCCGAAGTTAACAATTTTTTTTAAAAATATGTGGTTTAAAATGATAGTTCTTTTATGGATTGTATTCTACGAAAAGATCAAAAATCTAAAAAGCTAACTTTTATTTTTTTTATTGTACTCTTTCTTGACTCCCACAGATTGTGGGGAAAATTTTTTTATGGATATTCAAACAACTCAATAATATGAATTACCTTCCTAGGACAAAGGGGTTTGTATAATTTTCTTATCTGAGTTCGTAAGAGATGAAGGTCTTAATAAAAATAAACAAACTAAATTTGATTTCTAATTTATTCTCACACCTATTATTTACAGCATTAAATTATCTGTCTCCACTATTACTCTATTTTATATAACAGTGAGCGCAATATTTCTATATTTCAACTCTAATTAACATCCTTGTTGATGTCTGTTTTTGGTTACAGTCAATTAATTCATACTCATTATTAACATTTGTTCAGTCTATCTGTTGCCATCATTTGTAATGTCTTTCACTCACGCATCTAGTCCAATAGTCCAGCCTGCCAGCAGCACCCTTCACTGCTTGATACTCGCAGTCCCAGATTTCCCTTCCACTGGTCACTTCTCTCACAGCTCATATTCTGTCGCTCAGAACTCAGCCACTCATCCATTCAACAAAAAAATCTACACTCCTCAGCTTGGAGGCCTGTCTCACTGTTAAATCAGTCGCCCTAACCATCTGGAAAGTTCAGCTATTCATTATCATGAACAAGAACAACTGCACTAGTATCTCAACAATATTTTAATTTTAATGTCCACCTTTTTAATCATTCCGCAGCTTAATATCACCAACTAGTGTTATGTACTTCATCGCAGACATGAATATATTAACACAAAACGTAATATTTTGAAAAATGTTTTACATCCTTATTTTAGACACTTTGTCTCGAATAAACCAGCTTACATTTCTCCATGTGATATTCTTAATTTCAGGAGGATGATTCTCTACATATAAAATTTAATGTCTGAAATAACAAAAGGAATTTGTTTCATAAAATAATATATGGTGCTTGGAAAATTGGTTACATAGTTATACACTGTATATGCATTTATATGAGCAGCTGCAGATGTCCGTAGTAACACAATACTTCGAAAAAGTTGCTTCTTGCATATAGAAAAATGAAAGGTAGTGACAGACACTGCTAAAGCCCCAGGTAATGATTTGAAACTTTGACATCATGCTGTCACACTTTGCCCAGACGTATGCTAACCACCCATCAAAAGTAGGTCAGTTACCATCTGTGATGTGTCAAGTTGTTTAGTTTCCAGTTCATTCATTACTGCAACAAATACAATTGTACATGATGCATATTAATATCAATAAATGCTGAGCATGCCTCGCAGAAGTGTAGTGCACTAAAATTAAATTCCTAGCACTTATTTACTGGCAATAACCACTGTCGGTTGTCATTAAGTATATCTAATTTTTCTCTTGTCCTACACGTTGGTATAACATATAGATCTGAAGGGGCAGAACACATTTCAATGAACAGTTCCTTTAAACGCTGTTTCAATAGTCTGGGCTTCTCGTTTAACATCTGTTACTAATTATGTAGAAAATGACAATCTGTTCTTGACTGAAGTAGCTCTGTTTCTGCATGTCATGTATGATGAATGAGCCTGTCACACTGAAGGCATAAGATATGGCGGTGTTTATAATAAATATGCATAAAATTTTCTTAATTACTTACTTACTTTAATTTACTTCAATTTTACAACATTTATTTTCATGCTGAATGGGTCCACTAAGGAAAAGAAACTCCTGGAAGCAAATTGTATTAATATTTTTTGTTTTAAAATGTCACAAGAATTGGCAGTCAATGAAAATATAAAGCATTTTTTTTTCCGTAATGATGATTCATAATAAAAATATATTAACCACATACTATGTGAAAACAATATTAAAATTATTTGATTCAATAGATTTATGAAAATCATAAGAAGTATTGGTTTGGAACATACATAGAACTATAAATGTTGCGAAGGTTTAGAAGAACTTTGATGATGTTGAATTTTGTAAAAACTTTGACAAAATAAAATGTTCCATTTTTGACATTTATCAAGCATAAATTATTAGGTTTTTTTTTTTTTTTAATTTTCATTCACAATGCAACTGTTTTTTAATAATTTCTGTTTCATACAATAAGTCATAATATTCACTGGTTTCTTCATCTTCAACCTTGACTCTCAGTACCTAACTTTTGGATGTGATTTGTACTAGCCTCGTGTAAAATAAAATGACTGAGTGCTGCGTTGATTGTCACTATGTTTTAAAAATGGTCTATATTTAATATTGCTCCATGACACTTGTAAATAAATCAGGAGTGTTGAAGTTCTAGGCTCACTGATGCAATATTTTCGTGGTAGTTCCACATTTGTTCCGGATAAGTCTAAGTTGTGAACAGCTAAGTCCGCATATCTAGAGCAGCAGTGTATAGCCGCCATTACAAAGTAAGTGAATAATCGTCTTTATTCAAAAGGCAAAATTTCTTATCGTTGTTACATTTGCTCTCAAAATAGTTCATAATCAAATCATCAGTTACTGAACAGTGCCAAGCTACCATTTTTCATACTTTGTACATTTATCTGTTTCGTATTCTTTAGTGTATTTTGTCCACAGCCAGTCATATGAATTCCATTCAATGGTAAGTAATTTAAAAAGGCTAAATGTCTGATTTGTGAATTTATGAAGTGCCATTTTTTTAATTTGTCTTGTGCCTATATAGGTGTTGTGTTTTCTAACTTTATTATTCAAAGGAGTCTATTAATAAGAAAGTTTTAATTGTATGAATTTATGGTACATGGAAGAAGTATCCTATCTTTTTTTGAAAGGATTCAAAACAACATTGTATGCTAGCTTTCGTTCGCTGTGACTTACTTCCGTACTGTTCACATCAGTTGCTGGATCCCAGCAAATACCTAAAATTACGTAAACATTTTTCATATGTCTATTCAAAACTCTATCTTTCTGAAATGTCATTATTCGTCCCCGCCCTTTCTCGTAATTATAATTAATATTCAGAACATCCTTTATTATTTTCAATCACTCCACGATCATTCTGTGTAGTTGAGTACTACTTAACCAATCTACTACATAACTAATTGTAGTTATATTATTTAATACAGAAACATAGCACCTATATGAAAAAAATTGTAATTTTTTTTTGTGTCCTTACATATTATGAATGTGTTTGCAGTCATTCTGCTCTAATTTTAAACATTCATAGTTTACTTTATATCTCGAACAAAATTGGGTTATTTGGTGCAATGAAATGACTGTTGTAAGACAATAAAGAAATAAAAATATAACAAGTCATCTTATTGTGTAAATAAAGTTGTGTGTCATGTTTAAATAATATAAACAAATAAATGCATAGAATCTTGCATTAATATAAAAAGTTAACTGGTGTGACGATACATTGCCTACGTAGTGCTATAATTTTCCCATTTGAGGGATTGCCCACAGAAATCCTCTTCTTTCTTGTTTTTCTTAGTTCAGCTTTTGCAGGCATAGTCTCAATAAGAAAACACAAAAAATTGGCAGTATGTAAATCTTTTTTTTTTATTCCATTTTATGAAGGCATGAACAATGAATTATCTAAGCCTGTAAGAAACAATTAGGTGATTTATGGTAAATAAATTTATTTATAATGGATACAGGGAATTTAAAAGGAATCTCATCTTCAAATAAAGTATTTTTAAATACCATAAACGATTATTGATATTTTTTTTAAGTAAGCATTTGCTACACCCATTAAAGATAAAACTGTTAAAAATTTAGTAAATGGATTGTAAGCTATATTAATATAAAGAAAACCTGATAATAATAATGAAATTGACCTTGGAAAAGAATTTTATAGTAATAAGTTTAAAGAACTTTTGCAGAAATGTTACTTCAAAATTGTTTAACATACTGAGAACGTAAATCAAGGGTAGTTGAGTGGTTTAATTGTACAATGAAAAATAAAATTTGGAAGAAATTTGCTTTGAATGGTAACTATAAATGGATTTTATTAAAAAAAAAATTCAATACTACAAAGTTTATATTTGTTACTATGATACCAGTTGAATTTAATAAAAATTGATGATAAAATGTTAAGAAATCCAAATAATACATTATTAACCCCTGAACTGAAATATAACGTTGGTGTTCAAATTAGAAAGCAAAATGCAAAATTTGTAGGAGGATACAAAGCTAATTGGTCAACTCTGACACTATTGTTTGGTCTTTAAAGAATGGAGTACCTACATACATTTGGTGAAGAAATAAAAGGTAATTTTTATGAATATGAAATTATGAAGAATGAGTATCCAGATGTGTACCTCCTAGAAAAATTCATAAGGAAGAAAGGAGATAAAGTTGATGTAAAATGATTAGGATTTGATAGCTCTCATAACTCGTGGATTAACAAAAATGATGTTTTATATTACAATGCATCTCATCTCTGTCACCATTTATCACATCAACTATGGCATTGTTTTGATTACAAATTAATTTGATGTATTTACATAAATAAATAATGTGCATTTGAGACATTCCCTTTTCTATCTCAACTTTGAATGGTTTTAAGGTACCTACTACCCACTTTGAAATAGTTTTGTTGTGCATATTGCCTAGTGGTAGCAATATATACATTTTTTTATTTTCTCTTTTTTTTAATGATTTTTTTTAGCTTTAATATCGTATTCTATTCTTTTTCAGGATTCTTTTCTAATTATTCTTTGTGTTGCTTTTATTTTAAATTTATTTTTGAATAAAATAACAATTTATTGTTATTAACTTTTGTTACCTGTATGTTGTAATCATTGATATACTTTGAATAGTAATAAAATATATATTTTAATAAGATATCTGTGCTTTGTAGGTAAAGGGTACTATGTATATTAAAAAAACCATGGTTTTTTGCATTGTCTTGTATTTTTCGCGTCATATATGGGTTGCAAAGCACTGTTTGCTGTACGGAATTACAAGCGATTTAGCCAGTAGGAAGGGGCACTATGTACCGTAATGGTATGTGTGTAAACCGCACACCTGTAAATTTTCGTATTTGTGACATAGTGGCCTTTACCTCCGATACACAGGTATAAAATTCTTCAACTTCATCAGCTTTAGTACGACCAATCATAACAAATTTCTTAAGGTTTCTTGTTGGTAGAAGAATCCATGTTATTTTTTAAATTATTGGGAGTAACAGTTTTTTTTTATCATTTATGATTAATTCATTGCAGTATGTTAGTTCTGTACTGTTTTTATGACTTACCATTGCATATTGTTAATTATAATTATCTAAAATTTTCTTTGTAAATCTAGTGACATTTGAATATATGACACTGAATTATTAATCCCATAATGAATAAAACATAAAATGTAATTTGTTGCCAATATATTTTTCTTCTGATACATTGGCGAACAAATATTAAATATGTAAGAATGCAGATTTATTTTATATATATATTTACTGATAAACTCAAAAATTTTACTGTCTGTTATATCAACTTACACATTAAATTTTCACATCCATAATTGATTCCATTTACATAAAAACAAATCTAATAACAAATGAAAAAATATTTTATTTTATAATTAATGAGTATATCCCTATTTCATTGATAAAAATAGCTTTTGGTTGCATGTTTAAAGGTGTTTGTATCTTACAGACTCTTAATTGATCTAAATTTTTATATGATTTTTGTTGATATCATAAATTGCTTCACATTGATTTTTACAGTCCAAAGTTCTAGCAAAATCTGTTCTGTGAAACAAAGGCTTATTATTTTCATCTAAAATAGACAAAATGTTTCAATAATTAAACAAAAGAGAATTATTTTTGATATCCAGAATTAATTCTATTTATAAAAAAATTAATAAGTAATTAAAATAATAATGTTACATAATGAATATAATTCAGTCTTCACCACAAAAAAAGGACATAAAATCTCATTTATGTTAATATTAAAAAAAAACATAATTTTCAGCCAAAAAGTGAACTTGACAGTGCAAATTAGAAGTTATGCAACCTAAAATACACCAGGGTATTGTAGGTTGCATAAATTCATTTAAAAATATACATTTTCAAAAGTTTTCAGAAACTTAAAATTCCTATTTTTAAAGAAGTTGCCTTTCATGAATTTCTCTATCTTGTTTCATCTCTCAAATTTTCAGGGTTTTTGTTTTATTCTTGAACTAAAAAAGTGCTTCTGGCACATGCCTGATAAATAAACACACTTTTTGTATGGATGTTAATGTGTTTATTATCTTCAGTATATTTATATGGTGAAAAATATTCAAGTTCTTCACCACACTTTTTACATAGCCTTATTTATGTGAAACAATTTTTTAATATGGTCAACTCTTGACAAAACAACACAAATAATGACTCGCTCGTAGTAAAGGCCATAGTTTGGGGAACCATAAAAAAATGGTTGCCTGTAAAGTCGGTTTTACGGGCGAAGATTTTACGTGACAACGTAGTGCTGCGCGCGCGGCAGACCGATCATAGTTGAGTGGGAGAGAGACGCAAGGCANTGATATTCATTGTGATTCTCTTCATCACTATTGTACAACTGGAAAGAGGGTAATATCTGCAAATAGACACCAATCACTAACACATGACTGTCCAGCCCTTCCATCAAGGTCACCAATATTTACCCACATGTGCGTGATGGCCTGCCTTTACTCAAGTTAGGCACCAGAGTTGCCTATCCCAGAGACCACCCTATGTGAGATAAAAATCTCTGGACTGAATTGCTTCCTAAAGAAGGAATTGAATAACGACTATGTTTCTTTGATACTATGTACTGTTAAAAATTTTATTTATTATAGTAAAAGTTCATTATCTAGATGCAGGTTTTTTTTCCTATATGTAAAGGTTAATAGGACAACAGGCGAGACAAAACTTTGTGCAGCATTACAAATAAGATTATGTATGCAAATTTTTTAAAACTCTTTTTCTAACAATTTGATATTAGGAAACCTATATAGGTAGCTTGGATAACCACAATGCTGCTGATAAATGCGTTTCTCAGATAAGAAAAATTAGAAGTTAAAAAAATTTGCTTGTAATCAGGGTGTCTAGCAATGGGGAAATGTGGAGTAAGCAGGAAAAGTATGGGCAGTGTTGTGCACTGAACGTTTAAAAAGAACGCGTTCCTACGAACGCATTCATATTTTCATGAATGTGTAATGACGCAGTAATGTTAATTTTCGGGACGCGTGTTTCATTTTCTAGTTTTGCTAAGCTTCGTAATATTTTTATCTTTTTCAAAACTAAAGCCGTGGTGGTTCGTTTACCGTGATAGTTCATCGGGCATACGTTTGCCGTTTCGTTTCGAACGTCGTAGTTTTCAGTAAGCGTCAGCATTATTTTGAAACTTTCAGACTGCGTCGACAAGTTTTGTACGAGAAGTTCGTTAAATTTTATCTTGACGGCGCAGTTAAGCGGGACACAGCGCAGTTTAGATGATGCTGCTGGCAGATGCCGGCTGCCGTGCCCTTATCTGAGGAGAGGGGGTGATAGGCAGTACAAGTACACGTGTGCCTGTCGCCATTGAAGTCGTTTGAATCAATTCAGTCGTCTGAAGCAGTCGTCAACTAGTGCTTGCCGAGGCTGCGTCGGGCATAGCGCTAACCCCCACACTGGCAAACTACACCTTACTAGATTATTTCTCCGCCGATGTGGGAGGTTGCTGCATTTGTTATTTTTTCGGGCAATTTTTTACGAAATGAAATAATTCGTAAACGACTGTGGCGCTGTTCTGCACTTGTCTGGTTATCTGAAACCTGTTTGTACTCTGAACTACGTAATGTGAACTGCGTCACTTGAATGGTAAATAAAAGTATAGAACAAATACACCGGAACTTGACTTTATTTAATATTTAATTGGCGTCCATTTTACAGAGTCTCGTGTTACTCCGTCTCGAGCTAGTCGAGTGGTAAGTTATAGCCGAGTGGCAACTTAAAGCCGGCTATAACTGTGTGCGTGCCACATTACAAATGTTTACATGAATGCATTCCTTTTTAAAACTGCAAACTTGTACTTTTAGATCGTTTTTTTAGTGAAGTTGAACTGCATATCATGCTCTTTTGAACATTCCTTTTTGTGCCTTAAATACAATATTTTACTCCAACTATGACTTTTAAATCTATTTAAATTCATAAAACAAGGAAATGTATTTGCAGGCTACATTTTTAATACCGCATCTCGTGTTTATTTTCATCCGCTCCAAGCAGTGTAGTATGCAGAGAAGTGCCGTTACTTTTCTGTAAATTCAAGTCCCTCTTGCAAATAAGCAATATGTTTTTTGGAGTGTACACAATAATTTTTACTTTTAATAGTATAAAACTGTAAAAAAAAATTTTTTGTTTAATTTGCTTGTGTTATAATTTTCTTTATTATTGATTAGTGATTAAAACTGTAATGTTTTAGAGTACAGTCGACTTCACATCTACAGTTTTTCAGCGGACTGTGAAAAAATTTTTATACATGCAGGATTTAAGTAGAGGAGAGTTCTAACATGTACATCAATAAAATACAACTTCTGACCTTATTAGACTTAATTTTGAGTATAATGAGAGCTGTATATTATCTGTAAATAAAATTTATTTAATAAACATAATAAAAATGGGAATTTTAGAAAAAGCATTACTGTATTAGTATTACTGTAAATAATACATTAAAAAACATTTCAGCTAAACTTGTTTAAATAAATAATATAACATCTCAAATACTGTATTATAATAGATTGTAATCCGACACAAATGCAAGCTGACCTAAAACTTTCAAACCCTCTGAAAATGAAAATAATATGACACCAAAAGTAAGTCAAATTTTGAATGTCCCGCACCCACTCGATCAACTAAGATTACGCATATAATTTATCGGCCGGGCAGTGTGTTCACGGCGGCAGGCAGAGAAGTGAAAGCGGTGGAAGGATTACCCCTCCTCGCCACTACTTGTTGCAGACATCTTGCGCGCGTGGCAAATGGCTGTCTTTTAAAGTAATTAATCATATTTCACTGCAAAAACCTTGTAATTTTGAGACAGAAATGAATAAATAGGGCAATTAAATTTTATTTCTTTATTGTCTTTAATAATTAATTATTCAAAACCACTCCTCTGATTTTCCGTGTTGCAAGTTGTACTGCACTTGGGCTTGGTGCTTACCCATTATTAGACGACCAAAGGTGTCAAATAGGCCCTTACATTTTAATAGTTTATTCAAAAGACTCATGTATACTGAAATAAATTAATATAAATCCTCCGATTTCCCCTCATAAAGTTAGTGAAAATAAAATTTATGCGTGGTAATACAAGTCACTCTATGTTAACACAATTTTTGGAGACAAGGGGAGATCAAGTATATGGTTCTGGGCATATCATTTTATTCACGAAGATGCTGTCCATTGAGTTAAATTAATAATACTTTTTAAAATCATGTTGATTTTACGCCAGATACAATGAAACACCAACCTTACGTAAAAAACGACCTTTAAGGTTGAATGGAAGGGAAACTTAGTGTGATTCTGCCTCAAGAGATGGCACTGCTTATGTCAGCTACATGATTGCCTGTAGGTAGGCAATCAGCGATACTCCGACCGTTATGTGCCTCCTTAGGAGGGGCAGGAGGGTGGCAAGATGCGCAAGCCAGGTGCCCTGGGGATAATGACCTGTCCCTCAGCAGCTTATCGCTTCTTGGAATTTCCATACAGTCGTGAAGCACTTTACTGAACTCTCTGGGACGCAGTACAGCAGAATAGTTTTGCTTCCTTTCGCATGTCTGAAGATTATTTTACAATTATTTGCTAGTTCCTCATATGCCATATTATGGAGATTATTCGGAAGTACAAATAAATTGCAGAGCATAAATCAGTGTTAATAGTGCAACAAATGGGCGATAAGTGATACAACCGTCTCCGTTTTAATCTGTGTTGACGACACTGCCTGTGCTATTAATGTTCATAAAATAGCAAATTTGTACTACCACATAATTTTAAATTTCCTACAAATTTAATTTATTGAGTTGTGGACCTCTATAACAAAATTGTGTATAATCACGTTAAGAGTAGAAAATTAAGAAAAACAAGTTTCGTTTATTATACAATGCGAATGCGAAGGTTAATAATTAATGTGGAGTTTACGATATTCTGATAGGTACCTGGCCTCTACCTTTCATTCCATATTAAATTTCACCCCGCTTATTGTTTCCAAGATGCAAAGAGGCTCCCAATAAGCAGAAAAGTGAATGATAATCCCCCCCCCCCCTTTCCAGGGCACTTTTTCAACTGCAAAGACTCGCTAGTTAGCTTCGGGAGTGACAGGAGCGACATTCAGCGTCAGAAAGGCGTTCATTGTGCAACTGCTACCATCACAGATGACATGGATGACAGAAAAAAAGAATGCTTTTTTTTTCTTAGATTAATATCTGGGATACATCAAATTATAACTATAGCGACATTTGAGTGAGCTAAGGTAAAATTCAAAATCTGTATTTTTACTTGTAATAAATATACCGGTGGGCTAAATAAAAATAAGCTATACATTAACTGTCATCATACATCATAGACACAGAATTTTAGTTTCCTGTAAGTGAAGCAGAAGGAAGTGTAGGGGGAGAAGCTCAAATTTGCTGTAACCACGTCCACATTCATTTTAATATATTAATCTTATCTGTATGAATGTGTATAGTATGTTTGTGCGAGAAGTTATGCACGAATGTAACACTTATGTTGTTTAAAACCTTGGCATAAATAAAATGAGTTATAAATATTTAAGATAATACAATACTGGATTTCTACTTGTAAAGTCTATGCAAATTATAAAAGCATCCTAAACTAATTAACATTCTAAATCAAATACGTATTGCTTTTTTTACAAAACCAAATAAATTAATACATTAAAATATCATTATATTTAGAAACTAAAAAGGCAAGAAGTTACCATAATTTATACCTATTACAAACTGAACTAATAGCCGGCCTGGGGAGGGAGAAAGGCTAAAAATGGAGGGCTGACTGCCACCTTGCCCCCCCTCCCTTTTTTTCTCTTGTGACTCCATTAGTGATTTCTATATATGGTGCTAAAACCTACAATTCATGAAAACTGCCAGAAGGCACAGATTCAGAGATATGGTTCAGGAAAAGAGGGAGGGGGTATTTTTCTTGAAGAAAAATTATTGGTGTGTTGCTGTTTCGGGAACACTGCCGTGAGATACACGTGAATAAGTTTGTGCTAGCGGATAATGTTTTCTTTGCAATATGGGAATAAAATGAATGTACAGAAATCGATACTTGTCTTTTATGGCTAAATTGACAGTTCTAGACGATCAATTTTTGTTTGGCAGCACAATCAGCATACTGGCTCACCGGAGTCGCAAGATGTATTGCCCGGAAATTTTTGCCTACGTCCAAAATGACTGCCAGTCACCGCGGGCCTCCACCTGCGATGCTCGCTGCATAGTTGTATACCCTTTAAAAGAAGATCACATTTATCTCAATTGTGTTATTAGTCGCTAAGACCACTTAGTTGCAGTGCCAGAATCCATCACCCTGCAAACATTACATCGCCGTTTCCATCCTGGTACCCCATGTGTCTGCCTGATTTTAAAGACGCATTCGTCAGCTATTTCCTCAAAATATTTTTCAACTCATAGTGATAGTGAGAGATATAGACAGCGCTTAACAGCTGTATTTTTGTGTATTGATGGTTGCGGAGTAACCAGGATTCCAGCTCCCGTTCAACCTTAATCACAAAATGAAATATCTTTGCAAATAATAATTCCTCGTTAAAATGTATGCGTAACATTTTCAGGCGAAACCATTTGCTTTGAAATACAAGCAATGATATGTGCAACTATTTCAGCTACGGATAATCTTGATAAAATTTCTACGTTTGCCAGGCGCACTTTATTTTCTCTATGGCAGTGATGTGAAGGCAAGCACGCTCAGCTGAGAGAGAGGACTAGCTTTTGGTTTTGCTAGACAACAGCTTCCCCTTTCAAAGGCATGTACGGGGAGGAAGAAAGGTGCATGGCTGAGAGAGACAGAAAGAGGACTGAGAGAGAGAGGACACTTTGTCACCATGCTGGTTGCTAGGTAACCACATACCCTCTTGTCAGGCGTGTAAGGGGAGATAGCAAGCCAGACTCGCACGTCGGACCACGCCACAGTCGTTTTGGGAAGACAGACAACGCGCCACAGGACAGTGATAAACGGCGGTGCGTGTGATGTATTTCACATCCAGTTACTAGACGTTTGCATAAACAACCGGCTTAAAAACTATCGTTGCGGGAAATATTAGATGACGGGACCCGAAATATACTTCAATCTGCGCAACATCCGATAAAGGATATAAGCGGTTAGCTTTAACATTATTTATATAGGAGTTTTGCCAAGACCACTGAAAATTAACTGTGGATATGGTTTATCGATACATGCGTTTTCGGTACAATGAGAGTCAACTGTAGTGCAATGACTGTAAGAACGTTTTTAAGTGTTCTTAGCTGCAAATAATATTTGAAAATAATAAATCATGAAAGCATTTAAATATTTTTTATTACATAAAAATCACTTCTAATGTTGGTATTGGTATCAATTATCGGCAGTATCTGCTCACAAGAATCGCTATCGGTGGAATCTGCAAAAGTGGTATCGGTTCAGCCCTAATAAATTAATTGTAATAGGCAGACGTCTTCTGATAAACCAGATACCCTGAGAGGTCTTAGTCTCCCCTTGTCACCAAAAATGTTTCAAACATCAAGTGGCACAAGGTTTACCAAGCATTTTAAGGCCATTTTCAGTCGTCTATAGTGTAAAAATTGCACAAATTTTAATTAAATATAAATTTATTTAATAGATTTCTGAAAAAAAATCATCCAACAAGTGTATACTTAGCCTTTCCTTCTCTCCCAAAATGTTAAAAACATCAAGTGGTGCGAGGATTCACCAAACATCGTAAGTCCATTTCAGTCTTCTGGTGTAATATCAACATGATATTTGCAGGGAATATTACATTTACTCAGTAATCAGACGTCTTCTGAATAAAGTGGTACCACAGAAGGGTATCTGCGTCCTCTCTTGTCACCAAACAGTTAGAAAACTGTAATATTGGAGACTGCGTACTTTCCAGTTAGCGAAACTTTAATTTTTTTATTACCCCTTATAAAAAACGACAGGATATTTCAACAAAACATTAATTTATAGACTTCTTCTGAACTGGACGATACCACAGTAAGGTACATGTGGCTTCCTTTGTCAACAATCAATTAAAAAAGTGTTAACGTTGGAGATAACGTACTTTTTAGCAAGCAAAAATTCAATTTTTGATGGCCTTGTGCAGAAAAACCAGAGGATATTTCAATGAAACACACATTCATGTCAATAAATCGAAGTCTTCTGAATAAACAGATATTACAAAAAATTATAAATTATATTAGACCTCCCTTATTGCCAATCAATTACAAAGACTGTAACATTGAGAATAGATTATTTTTTTCCAAGCGAAAATTCAATTTTAGATAGCCTCTTGCAGAAAAACAGACATTATTTCAATGAAACAGTAATTTATATTAATAAACAAATGTCTTCCAAATAAAATACCACGTGAACGTACTTGTGACCTTTGTCGCCAGTTAATTACGAAAAGTTAATATTCGTGACGGCATACTTTTCAGCAAGCGGAAATTAAATTTTTGATAGCCTCTTGTGGTAAAACCAGAGCATTTTTCAATTAATAATTAATTTGTATTAATAACAGATGTCATCTGAATAAAGTGACACCACAGAAAGGTATTTGCAACATCCTTTGTCGCCTATCAATTACAAAAACTGTAACATTGGAGACAACTCACTTTTTGTCAAGTGATTATTAAATTTTTAATGGCTTTTGCAAAAAATAAACTATATTTTATTATAATTATAATATTATTAATAAACTGACATATTTAAAATAAAATGATACTACAAGAGTATCTGTTGAGGTAGAGCACAATGGCAGGACATACATATGATGGTAGTCGCTAGTCATGTTGTGTCTTGCTGAAACATTCCATTGCCTGAGGAATAGAAGGGAGGGTAAGGGGGGAGTCAATGGTATTTTAAGTGCCTTGGCTGCCTANGGGGGGTATCTATATTTTTAGAAATGCTGAATCCAGTACAGCACTTGCCAAGAGAAATGCAACATGCAGCAACCAGAAAAAGGACAAAAATTTTATTTCTTAGCCAATATTCCTCTTTTTTTTTTTTTTTTTTGCTTTTTTCACTTAAATTCAGAACTGTTCCTCAAAAACGAATCATAGAAATATGGTCTCAATGAATGGGATAGATTCAGACGTCCTACTATATGTATTGTGTAGCTGGTTTTAATATAATGTTTTTTTGTTTGTGTGTAGGTGCAGCAACATTTCTATATTGTGTTTTAGTCAAGTAAAATAGAATTTTTATTTTAGATGGTAACTGTATTCTTTTGTCGATGTGGTAATGGAGTTATATATTTTCGTGCTACTGTGGTGATTTCACTCTGCGTAATGGTAAACTGTTTTCACATGACTTTTTTCCACGGGTGGTTCAATTATGTTGGGCGTTTTGTAATAGAAAAGTATGTTGCTTGTGTGCCACAACTTTTGCCAGAATGCTTATTTCCAGGATGACAGGAAATAAATAATATGATTATTTATATTTACCTCAGTGGTAGGCTGCTTCACTCTTATTTTGTTTACAGTCATTTTTTTGGTTATTTTGAATATTGGTCATTAATTGTTTACTATGGCAACATAATTTTGAGTTATAAGCTCTTTCTAATACTGTTACTTCAAGCAGAAATGATATTCATAATTTGGACAATTTTTTTTTGTTGGGACAATGGTTGTATTTACAAGCCAATCTCTGCATGTATGTTACTTGAAATAACAGGTTTATGATAATTACTAGTTGATTTTACAATAGTGCAACACTATGCAGTGCAATGAGCTATAGCCAGAGTGAGGCAGACTGGCTGTCGCCGGCCGATGGCAATAAATATGTTGTAGGTCGTACATAAATTTGTTGGCTGCTTTCTTTCCCTTCTACTTTTCACCCTTCATTTAGTCTTTCTCTAATTTTCTGTTTTTACCTTTCGCCTCTACACTGTTCCTTTGCTGAGCCATGCTCTCAACCACAGATAATTGGCCCTCTGCCATAAAGTAGCCGATCATGAATTACTTACAGCTGGCTGTGACATAGTGACAGGCATAGACGTGCTTGAAAAATAAACAAATTATTCGCAAATAGTTAAGTTGTGAAATAGAATTTTAAAAATGTATACATGGATAGCCATCCACGTATTCTGATATTCGACACATCTACCAGTGGTTGATATGCTGGTGTACACCAGTTGAGGCATATTTCAAACATCAGGTTGATTTTCAACAGTATTTTCGTCTGCTTCCAAATGCAAATTAATACCATTACACACTAGTTTTAAAACTCAACATTTGAATTATTTGTGTATATTTTGGAATGTTTCAAAATTATGAGAAGAGGGTGTGTTCTCTTTTATTTTCAAGAAGTGTTCAAAACTTTATAGACTGATTTTAAGTACATATCCACCAGATCCACCAAATTTTCAGGCTGGTTGAACTGGTGGATCAATCAGTTTAACAGGACTCATCCGAAAGAGTAGTTTTTTTAATTTCCAGTGTACATAGGTGGATGCATTGATAAGTATAATTGTTCGACATGTATAAACATAGGTTCCGTGCTGCACCAAACTAACAGTGGAATGTAAACATTGAGTTTGAAGCGTAAATTTAAAATTGCAGAGTTTTCAATATTTATTGAGCTTCTAATCGCAATCATGTCTTGCATTTTATTATTAAAAGCAAGTTAACTCAAAATGCCCACAGCTCTTCAATATTTAAAATGAACGAATTATCACAAAAGTTAACTTCCAATTTTTAGTTTTGTGTACCGCGGCTATCAGCCAAAGCAACATTCCGGGACAGTTATCAGCTTTCCCAGCATTTTGCACATGCATGCGGAAGCTGCGTTTATTGATAGAATTACGTATTAAATTCTTGGTGCTGCAATCATAGTTGTTATTCACATATTTTATTATGGAATTTAATATAGAATTATGTATTGTGTGTACTACGTCCTAAGGTTGTATTTTGTTTGTGTGTAGGAGCTGTAATGTGTTTCAGTCAAGTAAAATATCAATGTTTTCTTGTTGCCATGGTGATAAAGCTATATTTTCTTGTCGTGGTTGTGAGAATTTCATACTGTAGAATTTAACATAGTATGGAAAGTTGGCACTTTTCCACGAGCCGTTCAACTATGTGTGGGCAGGGACTGACAAAATAATACCATTTTGGTTCAAGTTGAAGTCCGACCCGAACTGATACTCATTTGTCCAATTCTATATTTCTTTTCAGGATAATGGAAATTTCATTGAACTATTTGTCGAACTGTTATTCTTTACTGCCCCATGTACTCCAGTCTGGTATTTTTAGTCTGGCAAATAAAGTTCTAATTAAAGTCCACGAATTGCCTTGAACTGAAAGAAAATTGGCAATTTCATTTCCAGTTAATTGAAGAGGAAATATGGAAGAACAGTATCTGGAACAATATCTCGTGCATCCTTATTTCATTCTAGTCAGACATTTTTAATTTGAGGTGGAAAGTTCTAATATCTGTTCATTATCTGCCTTTAACCGAAATCAAGTTTTAATATTAACAGAATCTTAAAAATGTACAATAAGTTTTGGTTCAAGATTCAGGAAATTGATCATGGAGCTAATTGGCCAGGATCCATGTTCCCTCAATCCCTCTCTACAACGGCCGCGGTGGCTGGGCGGTTAGACTGCTTGCCTCCCACCAAGATGAACAGAGTTCAATCCCCGGCGGCCAGGTCACCTAGGATATTCAAATGTGGGAATTGTGCCGGACAATGGCGCTGGTCGGCAGGTTTTCTAAGGGATCGCCCATTTCATTTCCCCCAACCCTTGTATTCCGGTGTCGCTCCATTCTCACATCTTTTCATCCTCATCGGCTCTCAAGACCTCAATGTTAAGAGCTGCCCAAATCTCTCAACTCAACTACAACGGCCGTTTTGAATATTCTTAACCTTGGTAGGTAGCCTGGTCGTGACCCATAGATTATTTCCGCAAGCCGACGACCATATTTTTTTACAGGCCCGGTATATACATATAATAGATTTTATCTTTGAAAGTATTTAATATCGATAGACCTAATTTGTTTTCATTTAGAAGTGGGCATACATGTAAAACAAATGTGATGTGAACATTATGCTAAATATGTCTTTTGAATTATAATTTAAATTTATGTTTTCTTTGATTTTGAATACAGAAACAAAGTACAGGCTAACTCCTCAATATATTCTTTCGCTTACTGCTGCATAAAGCACATCAAACGTATATATATTGAGACTAGTTAACTACAGAATGATAAAAAATGTCGCAAAGAAAAGAAACTACTGGAGAAATGAGATAAATTGTTGTACAAAGTCATTCGACTTTGTAAAGTGTAATCCAGCGATTTAAAGAATCAAAATCTTTAATAAACAGACCAAGATTAGGTCATCCACAAAAACTGGTCAACAGGGAAACGCAGCAAGTGGCGAGAATGATCAAGAAAGATGCAAAAATTAAGTCCTCTGCATTATCTGCGAATGTGCACGAATATTTTGGTAAAAAAGTAACATCAAGAACAACAAGATGAATTCTCAGTCTTGCAGGGTACAGATCCAGCGTACCAAGAATGAAGCCCTTCACAAGCAAGACAAATCGAAATAAGATGCTAGCATTGGCAAATATTATTTAGGGAAGGATCAGAACTTCTGGGACAATTTTTTGTTCTCGAATGAGAGTAAGTTTAACATTTTTCACAATGATGGCTACATTTTGATATACAGTAAAGGAAGTTCAAGACCGAACTTGACATCAGGATATGCAAACTACTGCTAATGGATGGTCATACTTAAATATAAGTTAAAATAAGAGCGCTGTTGAAGAACTGAGTACTATAGCATAATATTGAACATAATACTTATGGCAGTAACATAGGTATCTGCATGTTTTTATGATATACTAAATTTATATCTGTGAAGTGCAATTATAATTGTTTGTTCTTAGAGCATACAAAATATTCCCCCATTCACATTTGCCTTGCAGTGGCAAAAAATGGAAACTGAAATTGAACAGGATTACATCTTTTTGCTAATCCTTCACTTGGAGCACAGTGCTATTGCAGTGTTTTGGTGGTAACATTAATGGAGTGGCAAAGGACCACAACAGTATGACTTCACTGCCAGTTAAATACGCCCAGGCGGCACGGATGTTGGGAATCTGCCACTTGCCACTGCTGGCCGCAATAGCAGACCGAGCTGTGAAGTGCTAGCGGTGCGACGTCACATTGACTGTCGGGCAGGAGTGGGAGGGGCTAGAAACGTGAAATTGTCCTCTGGTCTTGTTGCTCTAGTACTAAAGTTTCACGTCTCCTACGAATGTCTCTGGCGTAGAATTATTTCCATCTAAATTTTAGTGCAAAAAAAAATAAAACTAAGGAAAGTAAGAACTTGTAAAATAAATGACGAATTTCAATAGTAATATTAATAACTTTTGATGCGAATATTCATAATCTCCATGTAATCCTGCGCTTTAAAAATTTAACATTCATAATCACACATTGCAGGAACAGAAACTCACCAAATAATAGATACATATAATCATGGTGACTAGTAAATTCAGTCCCTTCAAAAATAGTATATTTTAATTTCATGTAAAAGCCAACTTGTAAGGTTATATTATCATATTATATTGGGACTGAAATAAATTATTAGTGAAATTGTGACACAATGAAACTAGCCTTTTTTTACAATTAATCGGAAAAAATGCAAGTGAAGCACATAAAGAAAAACTGAAATGGTATTATTATGGAGAAACTGAGAGCTACCTGAAAAACTACATCTAGCCATTGACAAAAACCACCACAGTTCTCGTATGCGAGTATCCGAACCATGTTCATGTGTGTCTGAGATTCAGATGCAATGCTGTGGGACTTGCCGGTGCACTAACCACCAAATCACAACGAAAATAGCAGTTAATAATCAACAATATTTCAATTTGGAAAATTACCTTTAATAAAGTTAACTATTTAATTTTCTGAATCCTTATATACCTGCAAAAAGATTTTATAGTGTGAACCACTGAAATAACAATGGAAATTAATATTGTAAACACGTTTATTTTCTGACCAAAGACACTGTAAAATTAAACTTTGAATTTACAATGAAAAATCACAATGCTTTGTTAGAAAAGGAAATTAATTAGAGCAACTTAATTTCAATTGCAATTTTACTATAAATATACATTTTTCAATAGGCCTACAACAATCTTTAAGCACCAACAATGACAACAAAGTATTCTGCAATTTTATGTTAACAGCATTAGTAGCCAGTTGTAATGATAACTGATATTTTTATAGACCATGACATAACAAATGTAAAACTGTGGGCTACATTTAACACATGACACAAGCATGATGTAAATCGGCACAGTATTTTTTACTTTAAAGCAGTACCACAAACTGTCAATATAATATATTTGTCACCATTAAAATGCGGACTATTTTTAGCATTCTAAACCAAGTTTTTGGGATAAATGTACATGAAGTAAAAGTGATTATTGAGCAATCGATAATTAAAAATTCATGTTGGCGACATACCGCAAAACACTTCCACAAAAATGTACTGCGCATAAAATTCCTAAAATTGTTTTCATATGTATATCGTTCCAATGTGATAGCTGCTTACAAAATGTATAGGATAAATGCTTACTATTCACATATAGCTATACTTACAGTTACATGCAATTCTACCAATTCTTTACGTCTTTTATTTGTCTGTACTGTCTGAAATGAAATTAATTTCTCTAACCTTAGTCATGGAGGGATCTTACCATCTACAATTTCCGGCAAAAAAACTGTACATTCGTAATAAAATGTATGCATAAGGAGATGTAATACTTAATCCTGCAATTTCTTGTCTCATTATATACCTCCCACAAAGAAGTCTGCATTCAAGAATACGATAAAACCTTAGCATTTCCTGCCTGCAATTCAAAGCTAACCCTGGATGTAGAAGTTGGCGCAACAGTTGTTTTTCCTGCTCAATTTCAGTTTCCATTTTTCGCCACTGCAAGGAAAATGTTATCCTATTCATTAACTACAAATAAAAAAATTTACTAACCAATTAAAAAAAAAATTGCCAAAGTATGTTATCTCATACAATCCAACATGTACTTGATGCTGCTAAAAACAAACAAATCATACCTTTGCACCAGAACTAAATGTGTCTCCTCGTACATTTCAAGGGTACTTTATTTATTAATTGTACTGAGCTTAATTTGTTTTGAATAAATGGGGCTGTCATAGAGGGTAGTTTTATTTCGTTTGGTTAAATCCCTGAAAATTGACTCTTTTAGCCTGTACAACTGCGATGTATTACATAATTAATTGCCTGCAGAGTTTATTTATAACTGAGCACAATTGTTTTGAAGAATTACTTGGCCTTTAAGTTTTGCAATATTATCACCGCATATAGTTTTCACACATTTCATAGTTGTCACAATCAAATGGCATCCACTGTAGTACATGGTTTGCCTCTTGTTCTATTACTTGTGAATATATCATTTTGTTTGGAATATCATATCACTAGAGACCTAAAAAAATTGCACATGCGACAAAATTAAAAATAATGTGAATTTGGCATTTCAGTTTGTATAAAGCGATTTTTCCCATTTTACTTCCAATAAAGCTATTTTGAAAATTTACACCAACCTTTACTTGCAAATTAACCAATATTTGCGGAATGAGTGTTACAAAATAATCTGGTTTGGTGCTTTGCTAACTAAATGTGGCAAAAAAATGCACACCTACAGCAATGAATGTTTATATCACGTTTTGAGGTTGAGGTTAGGAATACTCATAGCACTATTTACCAAATGTCTGCCATCTTTGTTGCAGCAACTAGTTATTTCTGCGTGCTAAAAATTTTGAATGTCTAATTGTCAATAATTCGAGGATCACATTTTGTAGCTTTCTTTGAACAACACCCTGTTTCATAATTTTCACATACACAGTTCAAAAATATAATAATCGCCAAACAAAAGTGTTACTGTTAAGGTAGCCGGAATTATTCATAGAACATATAGGTACATAGAAGGTACTCTCAATGCAACCATCTATGGACTCAGCTGGAGCAATACTAGCGTGCAGTGGTTCTTCCCCCAACTAATCACAGAGATGCAGGCTTTTTAAATATGTTCTTGTATGATGTTCCTTTTTTTAGTTTTTTTTTTCTTTCGGTTTAGTTATGGTTAGTAAACCAACACGGCGCCAAGCTAACAATAATACTAACCAATAATAATAGTGATACTAGTAAACAGAACATTCACAATTTCAAAAATTACATACCAAACTTAAAATGTATGTGGTATATAATGTATTTTATACAATTTAATAATTTATTAATAAGCAATAATTATCAAAATGTTTATTTTTAAAATATGTACTTAATAAATTAATAAATTTTATGTCACCAGATATCTATGTTGTTCAAACAATTTATTTTATGGTCAAATGGTAGCACCTCATTGTACATATTGTGTCGCCAACTGTCATTCACAAACTTTATATACATGGTCTTCTGCCCGTATTGGGAGTGAAAAAATAAAATAAATAAAATTTGTAGTTAGTTACAATTTGCAAAAGTTAACCGTAAACTATATTGGACTCGTGTAAAGTATTTTCAAAATTTTGTGTAATGTTTCTGAGGAGTGATATTTATGGTTTGTGTTGTGCACACGCACAATGCAACACATTGGCATATACGAAGGAAAAAAATACTACAAACAAAAGATTGAATGATATGTTATTGTAACTACAGTGGAAGTACAAGTACACCATGCTATAAATTTGTGTACATAAGCTACCTTATTTATGGTATATACGCAATTGCAGTTAAACTTAAAGATGGAGTTACAGTTTGCTACTTACCATTACATTTTATCAAGGAAATCCTGTACAGGGAAATGGCCCTGGAATACTTTTAAATGATGAGACTTGTAACCTTAAAAATTGTTATAAACTTACCTTCCTCCATGTAACGGGGCAGAACATTACCCATGATTTTTACACAATTATACATCATTACCACTTCTATATTGAACACTTTATCTTTCCTGAACCTGTGTACTATGCAATGGCCTGCAGCGTCTGTGCAACGTTTAAAAAAAAAAAAAAAGCAAAGAACTATGACAACACTGTGTTTGCTTTGCCAATGGCTTTTAGGTAATCCAATCTTGTGCACGACTATAACGAATAAATCGACCCTACTATCTTCAGCAGTGTATTATTATCAAACACACAATTATTGTAAGACATGCTACATTCAACATATTGTGGTACACTTCCTCAAAAGTTGCATGCCGCATAGGTTTTTGGATTTTGGTTTTAACCCCACCCCCTTCCTCCACCCCAAAAAACTTTTATTTATTAATTTTCATGAATTTTGTGGAAACAGTTAAAACATAAATACCAAAATACTAAATTCAACATATTGAAAAACACAAAAGACATATCTCTGGTTTTAAAAATTTTGACACAATATATCACAGCCCTTACGAGTATGTTGTATCAATGAAGCACACAACTACCTACAAATACCAAGTTATTTACAGTAAAATACCAAGAACCAAAGAACTTTTAAGTCCATTCTATTACTGATGAAAATACTGGCAACAAGCTGTGCTCAGATCATACAGCCACCATCTCTTTCTACACTAAGAATGGTGCTGCTTCTTCACCTCATCTTCACATTACCAATTAAAAGCAATGGGTGAAGTGTGGTGTGGCTTTTGTATCAATAGTTTAGAAACAAAAATAAAACTATACTAATCATGGAAATATAATTCAACTGCAAAAAATTTAGAAGATTCCCACAAATGAGACTGTCAGCAGAAATGCCATGATGATTATTCAATTTTTAAGATCTCTGACCACCATGATGATTTCATACAGCAATGTCAGCATTAGTAACGCCCAAATAGAAAGATTGTACTTTGAGGGATGTCAAAGGTAAAACCACTTGCTAGCTATATAAAAATTGTACACTTAATATTATCAACATCTTTATTTTCAAGTCTCAAATACATATTGTCTCACATATACGTGTAAAGGTTGACTACACTGCTCCATAGACGCTCTGCAACCTCGCTGCAACCTTCCCTTCATTTGTCAATGTTGTTATCACATGCTTATCTTGTGACTTCTTTGTTTCTTTACTGTGTTGAATGTACGTGTAATTTAATTATTTTATATAGAATAAAATCACGTTCAACAATCCTACAAATTAAATTACAGTATGTCAACTAGTAAGGAAATGACTCAACTTTATGTTCGAGTTGTCAAACTGAGAATGATTTTGTGATCTCGTGTATATCTACTAATAAGGAGGTACGGTATTTATTACCAGAAGAATACAGAGACCTGAAGCTTCACTGTACATTATCAAGTAAGAAACCTATACAAAATGCAACAGCCGTAATAAAAAATGTAAATGGTTATAGAACAATATCTATAAAGAGTGACGATGATATTAAGTCAGTATATTTCGATGAAGAGGACAATATCTGTTTCCAAAAATTTCCATTAGAAGAATACGTTCCCGTGCCGAGATCTCAAACTCATGATCATCTACAACTATAATTAGAAGATCGAATTAAGCGATTGGAGATTCAGTTGAAATTAAATTCAACTCAAGACGAAACAAAATTACATCGCATTGAAAAGAAATTCATTTTAGATAAATTTGAAAAAAGACAATAGGATCCTACAGAATGGTTACGTAGATTTGAAGACGAATGCAATCGATTTCAGGTAAGTTCAGATAGACTAAGAATCCAGGCTTTATGCTTCTTTGTCACGGGCTCGGCAAAAGACTGGTATGAAACTAATCTGATAAAGATAGGTCTAACTGCTTCCTGGGAGGTTTGGAAGAGTTCTTACTGTAATGTTTTTGTTGATAAAGGCTGGTCGATTGTTAGGAAAGCTTTTAACTACAAATATTTGGGAGGGTCCTTAATCGATTATGCACTTACCAAAGAGAAACTATGCCTGGAAGTGGAACCTTAAGGTACTGAATTATCTTTTATCAACCAGATAGTGTTTGGTTTACCAAGTGAAGCTCAAGTAGAACTTGATAGGGAAGAGATAACCACTCTTGATGGTCTGTATACTGGGTTTCGAAAGTTGGAAGACGCTTTTGCCAGAAGGAAAAGAGAAAAACCGTTAAGTCCGAAATCTATAAAAAAATTTCTTTATAAGAAAAATGAACCCCAACAGAAAAATGAAGCTCTACGGAAGGAGTGTTCAATTTGTGCTGCCCTTGGTTTTCCAGTAGCTGAATGTCGCAACAAGAATTTGGTCTCTAAAACACTTTGATCAAATATGACAGAACATTCTACAAATCTAAATGATATGGAAATATTGAAAGTCGATTTTGATAGAAAGAATTTAAACTGAGTAACCGGGCAAAATTAGATCAGCTGATAAAATTAAACATTGTTATTAATGACAATTTAAAAACCAAAGCTGTTTATGATAGCGGCTCAAATGTAACACTAATTAATCAATGAATTGCTGATTTGCTTAAGTTGAAATTAATAGAACAAAAAGGTGTACTAAAAACAATCAGTGGACTTGATTTCACTTCAGCCCGGGCTACAATTATGCTTGGTATTGGAAATATTATAGACTACATAACTACCTATGTTGTAAAGAATGATAATTTCTTCTTTAATCTCTTGCTAGGTATTGATACTATTCAGAAATTTAAGTTGATTCAAAATGAGAATCTAAGAATTTTTCAACCCATAAATAGCGAGAACGTAATAGATCTACAGGACGACCGATCAAATAATGATCAGATGCAGACTCCAGAAGATACTGAAGATTTGGATAGAGATATTGAAGTAAATTTTAATGAAAATTTGAATACAGACGAATTTGAAGCTGACTTACAACATTGATACCTCCCCAGTGCTATGGCGTATAAGTAGGTATTGATTCTGCTCTCTGCGCCAGACATTGTGGCCCTTGAGCACCCTCGTCCTTCAGTAATGGACTGGACAAGGAGGGAGGGCGCTGCAGTGGGCGGAAGAAAAATATTAACGGCACAGTTGGATGATTTCACACTTAAGCCTAGATCAATTCACATCTACACCAATCACACCAAACGAAGCTGTCCAAATGTAAACAAATATTCTGCATTACCGTTTTGGTGCATGATTGAAAGCTCAGTTTATGACCATATTAATTTGTTGTTATTTAAAACTAGGATTATAAATGCTTAACACAGAACTAAAAGCTACACATATTTTTAATTTATTTTTGGTGATTAGAAAATGTTACAAATATTTTATTAAATAGTTCAATAAATGGTTGTGTCTCACAGGTAAATTTCTGAAGGAAAGACTGCGCATTTTTTCAGTTACTTTCACAGAGACGATGAGGCTTGTAATGCGCATGCTTGGGCCGTCCTCACTTGTCACGCACTTGTGCAGCACGGACACACAAAATACATCCTGGTAGGTGGAATGCTTAATGAGTAACTGAAGATGTTTGGGCAGCTTTTAACATCGATGTCTTGAGAGCCGATCAGGGTGAAGTGAGATGAGTATTGTTACAAGAATCCCTGAGAGGCGTATCTGAGTGAGTGAGGGAGGAAGGTCTTAATAAAAATTAAAGCACTGAATTTGAATTTTGATTTATTCACACAGTTACTATTTACAGCATAAAATTATTTGTCTCCACTATTACACTTTTTATTTCACAGTGAGCACAATATTTAATGTCTATTTCAACTTTAATTAATATCCTTCTTTATGTCTCTCTTTGGTTATTGTTAATTAACTCATACTCATCATTAACACGTGTTCATTCTATCCATTGCCATCATTTGTAACGTCTTTTACTCGCGCATCCAGTCCAATAGTCCAGCCTGCAGTCATACTCTTCACTGCTCTGATGTTCACAGTCGCTGATTTCCCACCTACTGGTCACTTGTCTCGCCACGCGCTTCTCTTCTTGCTAGTCTTGTATTGCTGAAACTCTTCCATTCAACAACTGCCGGATCAGAGGCCCGGCGCTCTTTTTATAGCCATTGGCCTTGTCCTGGAAGATTCACCACACCCCGAGTCTAGCAGAGACACACTAGGACAGCTAATCACTAAAAAATTCTTCAGATAAATGCAGAAACTCGATAAAACCAGAGTCAGCAAAAGGGCTTATCGTGTTGGCTCTCTTTTTGTAACAGATACGCGGTTTGCTCGCCTGTCATTCAAAACATTCCATTGACTTGCAGCCACCGCTATCATATAACTACTTTGTCCTTCACTTCCACTCAATCGCAGTGGATGCGAAGCAGCAAGCGCGTAATATTACCCCCTCCTCAATTCTGTTAGTCCCGAACAGACTCTGCAACGTCAGTACCTTCGCATAGTGCCAGTCGGTCAATGTGGACAACCTTCTGCTTCGTCTGAGAGCCGTTATTTAGAATACTGTAGGGGCCTTCATAACATTTTGTAACTTCAGGCATAACCCTTTACTCCTCTGTGGGCTGTACAGCACACCGCTTGTCCTTGTAATACCTTGCCGGACATTCTCCTATCATACCATGTCTTCATGCTGTCACTATTTATTCTGAGGTGCCGTCGAGCAAAATCTAGAATGCCAACAAGTCTGTTATGTAATTCGCCGGCATAATCAGGGGTTGCAGCTTCCACTTCTGTCAGTTGGCCAAACAGCAGGTCACTAGGGAGGCGTAGTTCTCTTCCACAAACAGCATACTTGAGGGTATTACCCTTGTGGACTCGTGAACTGCTGAGCGGTAAGCAAGAAGAAACAATGACACCTTTGAATCCCGGTCCTTTTGTTTGTATGCCACAAAGATCGACAGGTACTGCTCAAGAGTGCGGTTAAGCCTACCATTCCTTCCAACTGAGGGTGTAAGACTGTAGCCCTAGTCTTTCATCTGGAAAATCTTTGTTACCTCCTGGAACACTGCAGCTTCAAAGTTTCTTCCTTGATCAGAATGGAGTTCTAGTGGCACCCCAAACCTCGAGAAGACATGCTGTATGAGTGCATCGGCCACAGTACTTGCTGCTTGGTTTGAGAGGGGAATTACCTCAGGCCACTTAGTAACGTAATCTTGGGCCACTAGGAGATACCGATTACCCTTCTCTGTGACAGGCAAGGGACCCAGAGTATAATTACTGCCAACCTTTTGAATGGGGCTCTAACAATGTACTTTTGGAGGTGACCTTGTCCCCCTCATCCTTGGGCCCTTCCTCGCAGTGCAGGTGTCACATTCGGCACCACTTCTCAACATCCTCCCAGCAATGAAGCCAGTAGAATCTGTCTGATTCTGTCAAGGGTTTTATTAACACCAAAGTGCTGACTGGCTGCCTCATTATGCAGTTCTTTTAAGATTTCGGAACCCTCATTCTGGAAGGACCAACTTTAAGCGTGTTTGTTTTCCATCATTACTTTCCCAGTCTCTGTAAAGTACGTCATTCTTTGGTATGAGGTAATTCCATTCTGCCTAGTATGCTTTGACTGCTGCACTCAGGCTAGATATCTATTCCCATTTTGGCAGACAGCCAGTTTCTTTCCACTTTAATAATGGATGCAAAGTTGGGATCATTCATTTGATCTTTCCTAACACCCTCATCACTCTATGTATTTGACCCATTACAAGATAAAGAATCTTGAATTCTTGTCCTCTATACCTTTGGTGATTCATCACTCTTTCCTTCCTGGCATTTACAATGACTACAAAATGGCTCACATGGTCTCCTAGACAGTGCATCTGCATTGCTGGTAAAGCGTCCAGATCTGTGCTGTATTTCAAAGTCATATTCTTGAAGGTGCTGTATTCACCGGGCTATTTGACCTTCAGGGCTCGTGAAATTTAGTAGCCAGCGTAATGAAGCATGGTTGGTTCTTAGAATAAAGTGTCTGCCATAAAGGTAGGGGTGGAAGTGTGAAATTGTCTCTACCATGGCCAGAAGTTCCCTGTGTGTAAAACAGTAATTTCTCTCAGGATTATCCAATACCTTACTGAAGTAGTCTGGTGGTCATTTCTTCCTATCTTAAACCTGAGATAACACAGCTCCAATGCCTACATCACTAGCATCTGTGTCCAAAATGAATACACCCTCACTTTTTGGGAAACCCAGAACTGGTGGAGATATCAGAATTTTCTTTAGTTTACTAAAAGCATTTTCACACTCAATGGTCTAATGATATTTTCTTGTTGCCTGTCAGTTGATGTAGTGGCTTAGCAATCCTGGTGAACCCATGCACAAATCAACGGTAATAGGCACATAATCACAGAAAATTCAGCACTTCAGTTTTGTCAATTGGTGTCGGCCAATTGCTTATTGCTTTGGTCTTCTCGGGGTCTGTTTCAATTCCATGGGCCAACACTACATGTTCCAAGAAATATAATTTGTCTTTTTGGAACATGTGGCACTTCTTAGGAACCAGTTTCAAGTTGGCTGCAGTGGAATACGGAGTCTAGCCGTGATAAGTGCTCTTTAAATCTCCTTCGTATCACAACAATATTATATAGATAAACCTGATGGATATCTAATTGCTAAAATTTTTACATCATGCGTTTGAATGTAACTAGGGTATTACACAGCCCAAAAGACATAACTGTGAGCTGCCAGGTTCCTTTCCCTTAGACACAAAATGCAGTCTTCTCTTGGTCCTCTTGGGCCACCTTGCACTGCAGGAACTCACTCTTCATGTCCAAAGTAGAAAACCACTGTGAACCTGCTAGACTGTTTAAGGTGTCATCTATCTTTGGAAGTGGATAAGAGTCTTTCTTTGTCACATTATTAAGCTGGCAATAATCTACACAACCTCAGAGAGCCATCTTTCTTTTTAAAAAGAACTATGGGGGATGACTATGGACTAACTGATGGTTCTATCACATCTAGATCCTTCATTTCCTTCAGAATCCCCTCAACTGCCTCATGCAAAGCTAGTGGCAGTCACGTTGGTGGCTGCTTTATGGGCCTGGCATTACCTGTATCAATGTGGTGGCAGGTCACATTAGTCCTTCCATGGTAATTCGGTCCACAGGAGAAGGCATCCCTATTTCTCTGCAGTAATTCAGAGACAACCTTCTCCTGGTGCCAGTTAAGATTTCCTTTTGTTTGTATTAGCAGTTCTTTGTTCTATTGGTTGTTCTCTAGAATCTTCTGGATCATTTAGAAGTATCTGTGTCACCTGCTTGCAAACACCTATCATGGCCCCCTCCTCAAGACGAACGTCACTATCGGACAATTTTATCATTCTAACTGGAAACCTGTCAGAATTAGAAGAGACCAAATTCGTTGCTATGACTTAACCTTGCAGAGTGCTAATCTTCTCTGCTGGCTCAATTAGACTCAAACGTCTGACAAACTTTCCTTGAAATTTGCCTGGAATGACAATTTTACTAGAAGCGGGCTGCACAGTGGGTTGACCACATACTATTGGGCAGCTAATCGGGGAGGACAAATGATGCTGTGTTGACACCACTAAATCTGTACTGTCTACTCGTAGCACACCAAAGTCTAGTATTGATACAGCACCCTAGCCTACATACTAAATCAAGCCCCAAAATAAATTCATCGTCTATTGCTGCTATGTAACATTGTGCTCTACGCTAAGGTCACCAAGCTTCAAGATAACTTTCCTCATACCTCTCTAACAGGTGTGGTCTCGCCTGTTACTGTAGTCAAATAGCACCGTTCCATACTGTCGTCGGGCGATCTCTGGGGGGAAGGCCCGAGGATATCTGGTCTTATTACTGTTATGGTTGTCCCAGTGTTGACAACCATCAGGCAAGGAACATCATTCAAGCTCCCGGCTCCCCACCACCAATATTTCGTCCCAATCCTGTTTCACTGACATTACATGTAAGAACATTGGGGCCTTCCCTCCAGCAGTCACTGACCTTTGGCCCCGGGTGTTTACAAGTTTTCCAAATGTGCAGTATTCTCACCTGCCTTTGGCTGCCTCTTTTCTCACTTCTGCTTCTGTTGCTGCTGCTGTTGTTGTAGTCAATAGGCTCTCAGGCTGTCCACATGACCAAAACTTCGGCAGTTTAGGATTTGAGGGGGTTATGGCCATCTGCATCTCCTGTAGTGTCTTTGTTATTCTATCTTCGTCGTCTTTGTTCAGCGTCACTGCCTGTACCAGACGTCGGGGGGCGGCCCCCTGTCTTGCTGACTCCACCTCCAGTGCTCAGGCCAGGGTGTCCTGCATGTTGTGGGGTGCAATCAGAAGTACTGCTTGTCATACCTCTGTATCAGCGATGGCATCAATGAAGAAGCTAACTGTGATGATGTCATGCGCCTCCTCGTAGCACCCTTCCAGAGTTAGTGGAGACAGCTACGCTATGTCTTGCCATAGTGCCTGCAGTGGCTCCCCTGTTCACTGGGTGCGGCTTCGCAGTTGGGCATGGTGGACATGTCGCAGATACCGGTCACCAAAACTTAGTTCCAAGGCCGACACCAGTGTGGGGTACTCTAGTCGATGTCTCTCTGGCAGAAATTGTAGTATACTCAGTGTGGGGCCTCTCAGTACAGCTGTGAGATAGTAAGCCCGCTGTTCAGCTGACAAGCCATTCAAGGTGGCGACTATTTGAAACTGGTGTTGGTACTCCCGCCAAGACGTCTGGCCATAATATTGGGCGGGCTTAATTGAGACCCCCTTCTCCACTCCTGGTTGCGCGACACCAGTACCGGAGAGTTGGTGGCTATCCTCCGAAGATGTTGTGTTGGGTACGGCTTGCACTGCTTTGCCACTTTTCTCTGTTACAGATGTGGTGACGGTAGAATTTCGCCGCTGAAGAAATTCCTGCCATTCCTTCTTCATCGCACTTATTACCTGTTTCACTTCATTCTCGACACTTTCCATCCTGTTGTTTACACTGTTCTTTATTTCAGTTACACTGTCCATTCTTTCATTCACTCTGTCAATTTTTTCGTCCACAGAGTCAATTCTCCTGTTCACTAACCCGCTAATGACTTCTATTTTCCCATCTACAGTGTCTATATTCCTGTCTACATTTTAGTTTACAGAGTCAACGTTCTTATTAAATTCTCGTTTACATTTTCTATCACACTATTTATATGGGTATTTACAGTCTCATTCACGCTGCTAATTTTGTTGTCAAGGCTATTAACACTTGCGCTTATTTGGTTGCCTAGTACCTCAATTAATGCTCACAGTTCTTCCAGTTCTGCAGACATTTTTATAGTTAACATTCACTGTGACGCTTGAATAAAACACTCTTATTTTTGCAGCCTATAGTTACTCCAATTAATTAAATTTGTTTTAAAATCACTAATTAATAGCATATTGCCTAACTTGTTTAACAATTGTATGCCTCCATCCCTTTTCTGACACTAATGCTACAAGGATGCCTGAGGAGTATATCTGAGTTCATGAGGGACGGAGGTCTTAATAAAAATAAAAGAGCAAAATTTTAAATTATTTGTCTACACTATTACTCTTTTTTTTTTCACAGTGAGCGCAATATTTGAGGTCTATTTCAACTCTAATTAACATCCTTCTTTATGTCTCTCTTTGGTTATTGTCAAATAACTCATACTCATTATTAACACGTGTTCAGTCTATCTGCTGCCATCATTTGTAATGTCTTTCACTCATGCATCCACTCCAAAAGTCCAGCCTGCAGTCGTACTCTTCATTGCTCTGATGTTTGCAGTCGCAGATTTCCCACCAGCTGGTCATTTCTCTCGCCACACTCTTCTCTTCTCACTAGTCTCTATCGCCAACACTCATCCATTCAACAATTGACAGATCAGAGGTCCGACGCTCTTTTTATAGCCATTGGACTTGTGTTTGAAGATTTGCCGTACCTCGAGTCTAGCTGAGAGACACTAGGGCAGCAAATCACTAGAAAATTCTTCACATAAATGCAGAAACCCAATACAGCCAGGGTCAGCAGAACACACCGCAAAATGGATTATCGTGTTGGCTCTCTTTTTGTAACAGATACACAGTTTGATCGCGTGTCATTCAAAAAATTCCATTGACTTGCTGCTACCTGTATCATATAAGTACTTTGTCCTTCACTTCCACTCGCTCGCGTAGTATGCGAAGCAGCGAGCGCGTAACAGCATGATGCAGTGTCGGAAAGCAAGGACAGGGGAACTGGAGATCTCTGAGAAAACCTGCTAACCAGCATGATTCTCGTGGAAATCTGGGAGCGACCTCGCTGGGATTCGAACCCTGTTTGCCTTGGTGGGAGGAGAACATTGTAACCGCTACACCACCGTGGCCCCCCGTAATGCTTGTTGTTCACTTTCGGATTATAAGCTTTGATCAATATCACGAGTGCTACATATGAATTTAGCAGCTATAAATTCACCATATTGAAATTTGCATGCAACTGTGCCTATAGAAACTTACGGCATAATGGCTAAATCGCAAGTTGCACCTAGGACATAAAGTTGGCAGTGGATCGAAAATGGCATACAACTATTCTTACAAGAATTCTAAGGCATGGTGAACCATATTGCTTTGATAGAGGTCACAGGTAATATGTATGATATGTATTCAGTAGTTATAACTTCAACTAATTCAAAATTGTATCCATCAATGCTTATCAAAGGGCTTAGGAAATAATGAACTTTATCTTCCTAGTTCATTTTCCTTAGCTGCAGAAATTGCTGAATGATGATCAACTATGCCTTTAAGTTTGTGGGTCCAACATGGACATTCTATGCTTAAACATGACTATTGTTAAGGCAACCACTGGTGCTGTATTTTCAGCTTGGGCTGATTACATAATTACTTTAAAAAATTGACATGGCCTCACTGATTGTATTATTGTGTGTACATCATTCACATCCTTTATATTTTCACATGTTCAAATAACTCACTCAGATGGCTGAACATCTGCTCCATGGACCACGTGTCAGTGGTTCACTGCTCCATTTCTCCAAGAGAGCGGTTTTTAAGTAGTTGCATAAAAACGCTCGTAAGGGCGAGAGTCCCCACTACTTTATACATTACTACCCGACCTTACCTGTGACGATTGAAGAAACAGTGCTGGCTAGTGGCGCATGGCAGCCAGAAGTGGCGCACTATGGTGGATGATGAGAGAAAGGAACATTGCGGATATCAATGGCACACACTAGTAATTATAAATGGAGATGAACTACATCAGCACACTCCAGAGGCTGTAAACATAGATGGTGAATCAGATGAGTGCAGAACCATTGTGATAGCTCTTGTAAACATGATATGAGAGTAGAAACAAAATGGCCACTGAATAAATGAAACAAAACGGAGGCAGAAAACAAGATGGCGAATGAAAACAAGTTAGCCAAAAATCCAACGTCAAGGACTTGTACGATGGCCACCATGACATCATCCAATATGGCGGACACAGCACAAAACCACATTCTGCAGCCCCTTTGCTAAAATTGGCTAAACCTGCCTAATAATTAGTCATAATATTAAGTATTTCCACAGAGAATATTTATTTTATTTTTAAAGTTAGGGGATCATGGTCTAATTTAAAATTGATCCTGAATTTATATTAAGCCACCTTGCAAATTATAGTCCAGAAAGCTGGCTTTTAAGTAATATAAGTTCAATTTTCGTTCTTGTATTAACTACTTCCACATAGAAAATGTATTTTCAGTTTGGAATACTTGGCGAGTTTCAGTTTATGCTTGAATGGAAATGAATCCAGCTTGTAAAATTACATTTCGCAAGGAGTATTTTCAGTAAAATCAGTTCTGTTATAGTGCTAATATTAAGTACTTCCACATAGAACATTTATTTTCAGTTTGGAAAATTTGAGGCTCGTTGTCTAATATCAGTTTGGACTTATTCTGAAATGAAACACCTTTGTGAGTGACATTCCGGAAAGTAGGATTTTCTGTCAAATTACTTCTATAATGTATTCACGGTAACTTCAAGATTTTCTGAAGCCCTGCTAAAGATCTACTTTCAGGGAGCCGATTATGTATCCTTCCGCAGTGTGTATACAAAACATTGCCATGTGGGAACTGTCAAATATTTTGTAAACAAACAGTGCCATATGGGAACTATCAAATATTTTGTTAACAGTGTCCATGTGGGAACTACCAAAATTTACTTTTGAAGAGAAACAATGCCATGTAAATCTTAACTGTCATATACTTGAATAAAATTCTCCAAATGTCTAAAAAATGCTAATCAATTTAGCAAAATATTGTAATACATACAAAAAGGTAGATTGAAGTATATATCGGAACTGTTAATTATATAATTTAATTAAAGTTTACTTATTATATTAAGATTTATTTACATATTTGGTGTAAGGAAATAGTTAAATTTTACATAATAAACTTTTGGAAGTAGCACTTAGGTTAAAGATTTCACTGTGATAAATGGGTACCATTTATTCTATTTTATCGCATATAAGTCACACATTTTATTTAAAAAATGTTATTGAAAACTCGGGGTGCATCTTATAAGTGAGATAAATTCCTCCAACCCCTCACTAACGTTTCATTTACTACGAATTCACGGCCCGCGGCTCGATTTCCAAACTCTTCAGCGAACAAAATCACTTTCATTTTGAAACCTGCGGTGTAGGTACATCGCTTTTCCATCAAGAAACTGTCTCACTTCACTGCCACAACATCAAAACAGCACTACGTGGGGCGCAAAGACGATATAAGAGAAATACGTGTAAGCCAACGCTAATGTGCTGCTATCTCTTACGCTTGACAAAAAGCTTTCGAAAATAATTGATTATCAGTTATTGACCAAAAATCTATTAATTTTCATTCTTTTAAAATATTTTTTTCTGTTAAGGATTGCGAAGGGAATTACGTAACGGAAATATTCAAATGCCTTTCTATATTTTGCACGTTTATTTAAAACTTACAAAGATAAACTGCAGAAATAACAACGCTAATACTAAAATTACATCTTAACCTAGAATTATCTTATAAGTAGAAAGAATGTGTTACGTTAGTTTTATAACCACAATTCAGCGTCTCCAATATCCAATATGGCGTGGCTGTACTTCTGGAAAACACGTGGCCAAACGGACAAGATGGATTGTATGAGTCCGCTGGACAGACACTGAAATTTATTTAATTTCAATCAATAACAGTGAAATCTTTACCCATGAGTGCTACGTAAAAATGTAAATATATAGTTTAGCAATATTAACTTTACAATTACGGCATTAAATTTATACATATTAATATTTAACCTACGAACTATTTCTTTTCAGCTATAACCAACATGTCCCTTCAAAATCCGTTGTTAATTCGTACGGACTTTTAACAAATTATTATAATTTATTGAAAAAATATACTTAAAACTTAAAACAACCAATTTATATAGTGCTTCAGTGCTAAAAGCAAGACAAAACCTTTTTCCATATACAATTTTTTTATAATCAATTCTATATGTAACTCCTAGGGTGATTTTTCAAAGGTTCTTTTCAAAAGTATCGAAGATAACGTGAGTGGATTATATTTTAGTATTCACATTTATTATGGCCACACGGAATATTTAATTTTAGTTCGGACTATTGGGGGAACATTGTCTAATTTCAATCGGGACTTGAATCAAAATTAAATTACTTTATGAATTTCAGTCCTGTGGAATACCTTTTGCATATTCCAGTTCAATTCCGTGTCTGGATATAGGTGTGGTTCCAATTGCTATTAAAGTACAAAGAAATCTAAAGTGAAATATTTTTCTGAATACATTTTACTTGAACGGATTTTTAGCCTACTTTCCGAAGGAAAGAAAGGCTTATGAGATAAAGTGATCTCATAAGCCATAAGCCTGTATGTGTGCGTGTCCCCCCCTCTTAAAATTTTTGAATGCATCAACCGAATTTCACCAAACTTCATACACATATCATAATTAGGAAGGACACCAGACTTCTATAGTTTTCAACCACATCAAGCACTTTCAAAATGGCGGCCATTTGAAAATTTTGATTATATGTCATATATCGGAAACCATTCAACTGATTTAAACCAAATTTTGTATGCTGACAGTGTCTGTTAGAAGCATCATATCTACCAACACAAAACCACTTTTGTGTGTCATTTTGGAATATAGCACCACACAAATAAATAAAGTAATGTTTTATCTCTGTGAAAATTTAACAGATTCCTGCAAAATTTGGCAAACAAGCAGTACTGAGGCAGACGATGTTAAGCGGTATGTTTTAAGCATGTCAGACACTTATTTTCAAAATGGCGACCTTGTAGCTATTTTTAGCTTATATCGTCAAAACCATGTAATAAATTCCAACTCAACTTTGTATGCTGGCAGTTGACATTACAACTATCAACTGTATCTACACAGAGCATCTTTTGTCCTTCATTTTGTAGGAAATTAAGTTTCTATGTAGTATCTTGGGAAACAGGAGACTGATTCCTACCAAATTTGGCAAATAAATCAAATTGCAGCAGGTGGTGTAAACTGGTATGTTTTAAGTAGATCAGGCACTTATTTTCAAAATGTTTGCTATATAAATATTTTAGCTCTGTATATTTTATCAACAAAACAAATTTCAACTTAATTTTGTATGCTGGTAGTGCCTATTACAATCATCAAATATGTCTATGCAGAGCCTCATTTCTCTGCCATTTTGTATGATAGCCACACCAATAAAAAATAATAAAGTTTTTATCTCATATCTTGGGAAACAATCAACCCATTGTTACAAAATTTGGTGAAGATGATGTACTGTAGTAGACCATATTAATATATGTACTTTTTTAAATTATGGGACACTTATTTTCAGAATGATGGCTATAAAATAATTTTATTTTTGTTGCTATATCTACGAAGCTATGTAATCTATTTTAACTTAACTTTTTATATTGACAGTATACAATCATTGAATGTGCTACTATATTACTTTTCTGCCCTCCATTTATGAAGATTGCCATATGAAAATAATGGAGGTTTTTACCATATCCCGAGGATCAATCCACCGATTCTCACCTAATGTTATACTGGAACATTTCAACTAATCTCTATCAAATTGTGCACACCGTAAATGCTATAAAAATACATGTAAACTTTATTGATTTATATGGATCAGACAACAATGTTCAAAATGGAGGCATCTTAAATAATTTAGGTAAGTTTGCCGCATATATTAAACAATCTAACCATATTAAACCAAAATTTGTATGTATATGGTATACATTTAAAGCAACGTAAATAGAGCCTCTTTTTCTGGCAATTTTGTATAATAGCATCAAAAGAGAATATAAATTTTTTTATGCCATATCTCGGGGACAAATCAACCGATTTCCACCAAATTCTTTACACACATAGTGCTACTACGGTTGGCCATGTAAACTTACGTATTTTAAATGACTCAGTCACTTATTTTCAAAAGACAGCCCTCTAAAAGTTTTTATGTTATACCTATAATTCAAAACATTTGACTGATTAAATTTGAAGTTCATTCTCCGAATCAGACATCTGTCATGCAGTGCATTGTAAACTAGCCTATTGTACAAGGTTTTTTGGGTTCAAGTCCCAGGTAAGGCATGTGTGCATTTGTAATTGTCTCATTAGTGTTGCTTACGTTTCTGGGTTTCATTTCCAATTTTATTGCTTTCAAAGAGAAATCAAGTCCTACCTACCAACTCAGCTTTTAAGGTCCCATTTAATAATTAATTGAATCCTTGTTGAGGAAAGTAGGCTTTGAGTTATATCAGTGACTTTTTGTTTCCCTTTTCAGTTCGGCAACTTCGGAATGAAATTTAATTAGAGGATACATAATTTTCATATCTACCCTAATTTAATTTTGGTGCCAGTCCCTGCTTGTGGGTAAAGTGTAGTGTATTAGAAAATACTTTGCCCATGTGCCAGAATTTTCACCCAAATGCTTGTTTTCAGGATGGTAGGAAATAAATAATGTGGATGTTCATTTTTATTGCAGTGGTAGGCAGCTTTGTCCATATTTAGTTTGCAGCTGTATTCTTGTTACTTTAAATGTTGGTAATTATTGATTTTCTTTGGCAGCATAAGTGAAAATATCTTTCAAATACTGTTACTTCAAGCAGAGATGATATTCGTAATTTAGCCATTTCTTTCTGGTTACAAAGGCTTGCATTTATGAGCCCTTCTGTGTGTATGCTACTTGAAACAGCAGGTTTTCAATAATTGCTAGTTGTTCCACAATAGAGTGATGCAATGAGCTGTAGCCAGAGTGAGGCTGGCTGATAACTGCAGACAGACGTGGTTTTTGCATGCATTGGATGACCATGGAGATAAAAGAGCATTAAATATGTATGTTTGTTAAAAAAAAAACCGGCAACTACAGGTATGCAGTAGGAAAATAAACACTTTTTACAGTTATTTGTATCTACAACCAAACTAATATTGAATTAGTGGCACAGTTTTTTATCGAGAATCTGTGTGTAAAATATTTACTTTTATATCTGTTGTATTGTGCGTGCTTTCTGTTTAGTTTTAAATACTGTTTTTGCCTGGGTATGTTCTAAAAATGCACTCTCCTTGCCGGTAGTAGCTTATTCACTATAATATACGGCAGCACTGTCATCTGAAACCTTTGTCGCAGACCTTGATATTGAAAATGCATCGAGTTCTGTCGTGTGTTAGTGTCGGACGTGTTGCGCCGCATCATGTCGTATCACGAAACCAGTTTCTGTGCTACAGAAACATTCACAGATAAGCAGCATGACTTTTATTGTACTTTATAGTTTCGTGTGTGTTTTTTTTATGTATGGGAATTTTGAGGGAAAAGCGGCCAATGTACAGAAAATTCAATTTACAGTCTTGCTGGACATCCTGTGGTATGTAGCAGTCAGCATAATGGAAACTACTGGCTATCTAATAGTGCAAATATCATCACAGGGACCAATTTGTTATTTTAAAATCTTATCAATCTCAAATTGTGTATATACAGTACACCCCCGATTTTGTGACCACCCACAGTTTTTGAGAGTACAGTGTATACTTGTGTACGGTGTGCTGTTTAATTTTTTACAAAATAATGTTAAAGAATTCTGGAGTGCACACCAACAAAACAAAAAATTTTAAGGAAAATATTTGAGGATGATAAAGTGTAGTGGAACAGTCTGTTATCCCTCTAACTTTTCTCTCTTTCCTCATCACTCCTTGCCCTTTGCTCCCTTTTATGGATGCCCCTCCACCCCTCTTCCACAACATACTCCGCCATAAGCTACCCTTATTTTGTCCATATCTATGTCATTGTCACCAGTGTTTCTTGTCAGTTATTCAGCAATACATGAGCAAAAAAAGGTATATTATGATGAATCTCTGAAGTTCATATGTATTTTACAATGTAAAGTTTCAGTTGTATGTCGTAACATATGTAGAGGAAAATGGAAACTGCAGTATTGGTTTGATTTATTCCAGATAAAATGATACCTGAGAAGGGTAAACGTTAACTTCTAAGATAGCCACTCAACCAGGAAATTCTGGAAATATCCAGGAATGTAAAAAAGGGAAACCTTGAATTAGCCAGGAATTTACTCTGAGAACTGGAAATTCTTTATTTCAGTCATGTCCCACAACAGTTTTTCATTACAAATTTACGAATTAACACAGATGCAAAAAAGTGTTCTTACAAGTGTTTCTTTCCAGTTTGTTTATATAAATATGCCTGTCAGCTATAACAGGTGTGCATGACATGCTGATCCGTGATCCAGTCTGGCACTCTGCACTTTGTACACTGCATGCACATAATGTATCTTACTGTACAGGTGTGCAAGTTATTCACAGAATGTAGGTTTGATTCCGTATTTGTTAGTAATGGGTCGGGACTCGAAAAATTGAGTCAAGTTGAACTAATAAATGTCAACTAGTCATTTTAGTCAAGTTTTTTCTAGCAAACTTTGAACTGCTGATGGTGCAAGTCGAGTCACGGTGCCTTTATGTTATAAACAAACAAATATTCCCACCTATCAATCACTTTTCATTTCTTGCGGATCAATTTTACGTTACTAAACCACTAAAGTTGCATCGGATTGCTAACAACTTGTCTACATGTGTTGACACATAGTTGTTGTTTGTGATGTTTGGCTGTGATAAAGCCTCATGATGCACGACATGCCACTTTTTCTTGTGTGGCGCTGCCATCTCGGGTGACAGATAACACAACTGAAAATTGTCAAGGTCGACAGGTACATTCTCGGCACAACACAAATACATAGAATCATATTACTTTTTTAAACATGAGAAGCCTTTTTATCTCGTGGCATGTCACATATTCAGCAGAAATATGCATAGATATGGTACACTTGCCATTCTTGTGTAATTACCATTTTAAAAACTAGTATATCCAAAAAAACTTTAATTGTGGACTGCTTGTCCATTCACCCGGCAGCATGCTGATGGACCAGCCTGAAAACTAGCATCTCCCGTAACTGTTATCTTATTTTTTTTCCATTGACATCATGTGGCTGACATTATTGTTCCTTTCCTACACACCGTAGTCATTCTCTTGTTGGTAAGAAGGAAAAAGCAGCGCTGTGACTTTGCTTAACCAAGCAAAGGATTATTATTGCGTAGAAACTTGTCTCAAACACTTTTTCTTGGTAAACTGCAACTATAAGAGAGGGAGGAAGTTATAAGGGGTGGTCTTTATGCCTTTATACCCATGTACATAGATACACATTTAAATTTATGGTGCAAACTTGATTTTAACTCAATTTTATACTGAACTCAACTTGACTTGAGTTTCGTACAACTTGACTTGACTTGACTCGACTCGAAGCTGCAAAAATCAAACTTACCCATCACTGTTGGAAGTTAATTTGTATGTATAGCATTTCACATAATTCTGTATTTTTTTTTACTTAAAATTTTATACACCTCTTTATATATATTTACATACTTAAAAGCAATTGTATTGAAATTGCGCATTTAAAAGCACTTGGACTGCAATTGTGACTGTTGTAGGGTGGCAGTAATTTGCCACGTGGCATGTTGGTAGCAAGAGTTACATTAAACAAACTGTTACTTCCTTCACACATGCTGGATGGTGGTTTTGTGTGTTATTTTTACACATTTTATTTTTCAGGTTTTCAAAGTAATTATATTACATCTTATTTGTTACAGTGTCGTTACACATATGGAATTTGTGTAGTGCTTTGCCAAATAACATAACATATTTTTATTTATTTTGGAGATTTGTATTTTGCAAGGCGCATTGCAAATGTTGTTAAGTAAATTCTCGGACACAGCAAATTTATGGTTGCAATGCGTGTTACTTTGTTGTTATAAAAATAAGTGGTAAAAAATGATGCTAATCTTTAGAACTTCAGTTGTGCAAGATCTTGTATTCAATCAAGGTTTTTTTTAACTTAAAAAATGTAATTTGCACCAATTATATCAAATTGCCAAGGTTTTTGGTTACTACATACAGTGGCAAGTATACAGAAGAGGTTGATTGGGTGGAAAAGGACCCAAAGTGCATAACAAATCAGATATGTAATTTGTGCAATGTTAAAATCAGTAACATGGGTAGAACAGCATTAGTCAGTCATGCTAAAGGTGCAACACATGTGCCTTTAATGACAAATAAGAAAAAAACTTCCCCACTGGATGTTTGAAGAAACGAGAAGCAGAACATGTCATTTTGACAACAGCAGCTACTTCATCTTTGTCACGTTCAAGTAAAGATGCATCACTTTCAAGTGCATGACCTACAGCTGTGACTAAATTTCTGCTTAATGATAAAACATGGAAAGAAGAAATTTTATGATGCATAAGTAATGTAATGAATCATCTGTCATTTCAGAATGCTGCAGCTGTGGCATCCTCACTGCCTCTCATGTTGCCAGTAAAATGAGGTGCAGAGAACTAAGTTATCTGAACAATTGTTCATGGTGTAGCCCCATATTTCAGAGACAAACTTATAAATACCCTGTAAACTGGTGATCACTTAGTAATTGCATTTTATGAGTGCTCAAATAAACTATCTTAAAAGCAACAAATGGATATTCATGTTAAATTTTGGAATAAAACTAAGTTGGAGACTACTAGTAGGTACTTGAATTTGACATTCTAAAATCATGCACGTGCCAGTGATCTGTTTGTTGCATTCTCTTCAGGAATTAGGGGGCTCTCAGTTTCTTCAAAAAGCAATACAAATTTCAATGGATGGGCCTAATGTTAACATAAAAATTGTTACAGATCTTGAAGTTGCTATGCAACTTGTGGCTTGCATACAGTACCAAATGTATCCATTCTACAGGATGGAAGTATGTAGTTATTGCGTGCACTGTACAACATGTTCAAAAACTCTCCTTCCAGAATAGTTGATTTTATTTGATACACTAAATCAACAAGATTCCCCCTGAAGTATTGTTCGGTTAGGTGAGTGGGAAATCCTAAAGTTGCTTCCAGGGCTCAGGATATGCTACTGGACTTAGTTATATATGTTGACAGTGCTATGACCGCAGAATTAAACCATTTTTAAGGGAATTTCAAAGTGAAACTCTATTAGTTCCTGTTCTTTATAGCACTCTCCCTTAATTGTTGAAACTTCTCATGGAGAGATTTATTAAAGGAGATGTGATAGAAATGAAACAGCTTTCAAAGATTGACCTGTGAGCCAGTGAAAATCTTACCTCTGCAAACAATGTTGATCTGGTTTTTGCAACTAGAGATGCTTTGAGGAATGTACACTTGCACTTGAAAAAAGTAGATATACTTCTCTTAAAACAAGATTGTGCCAAATTTTACAAAGCCTTGGCTGTCAAGATTCTCTTCAAGTCACCCCTTTCATACAAATTTGTAAAGTCTGTAACCTGCTTGCATCCATCTGTTATTGGTGATAGTAACACATTGGCACAGCAGAGAAAGAAAAGCATTGTTGATAAAAGGTGGATCAGTGAATTGTTAGTAGAAAAAGTAAAAAGTGACTTCAGAAAGCTCTGTAGTTTGTCAAAAATCCAGGAATCTACTGAGTCATACTGAAGAGATGCAACATGCCTGGACCGTTTCTGGATGAAAGCAGTTGAATCAAGTGATCTCTTTCCATATTTTACTTCACTTGTAAAAATGGTGCTGATTTTATCTCATGGTAATGCATCAGTGGAAAGAGGATTAACAGGAAGAAAGCTTATTATTAGCTTTGCAACAAGTTTGTAACTGTGTGTCAGTTCTGGGTGGTGTAGAGAAACTTCTGATCGAAAAAAGTCTGATCCGTTCTTGCAGAAATGTTTGCTCAATAAACATTAAACATTTAGAACTAAAGAAGACAAGAAGAACTGGCTGTTGCTTAAACCAAGAAACAAAATGTCTTGGGGAGATCAAGGAACTAGAAACTAAAAAGGCCAAACTACTTACAAATGCAGCAAAAATGGCTGCATTGAGTGAAGAGGAAATAACGATGAGAAAACAGTATATATCTGTAAATAAGTTAGGCAAGCATCAGCTTTAGTTTGTAACGATGCAATAGATTAATTATCGGAATACGCGGTTCATTTTCTTTTGTTTAACGGGGCTTCGTAATATTTTATCGGGATTTGAAATTATAGCCGTGGGAGATTGTTCATCGCGGTATAATGTTTATCAGGCATCCAATTGCTGTTTCATGAAATCTTAGTTTTTGTTACGCGTCAGCATTGGTGATAGAAGCTTTCCGAACTGCGTCAACAGTTTGTGTTCTAGAAGGTTTCGATTATCTTATACCTACGACGCAGTTCGGATAGCGTGGGAAAAGCATGCTTCACACACGCTATGCCCAAATTAGGTTATATTTGATACTCTGAGGAGAGGGGGTGGATACGCACGCAGAGACTAATACTCCGTATGCATATCGCCGGGGAGCAGTAGACTCTCAGTGCTCCAGCAGCAGACAATCGACGAGCAGTCGATAACCAGGACTCGCCGAGGCCACATCGGGCGTGGCGCATAACCCCCACACCAGCAAACTTGAACTTGCTTGTTAATTTCTCCACCGGTGTGGGAGGTCGATAGGGGAGCCAGGAGGGAATTGACGTCCCTCCTGCCTTCGTAACTTTTTCTTGCGATGCAAGTTTTCAAGACATAAATGAATAGTTACACGACTGTGGCGCTGTTCTCTGTTGATTTGCCTGTAAACCTGTTTGTACTCAGCATACCTCAATATTGTATCTGAACTGTTTCAATTGATTGATAAATAAAAGTTAACAAATAAACGTAACTTGACTTTATTTGTTTGGTGCCTTTAAAGTTTCATGTTGCTACCAACTGAGCTAACCGAGTTGTAATTTCCAATCATCATACCCAGGCGTGGAATATTACAAATATGGCGGCCTAATGCGAGGCATGCATCATTACAAGTTCTTGTCTTAGTTTGTGCTGTACATGTCTAATCTAACAAGTGTTAATAGCCTATATGTATAGTTAACTTAATTTTGGTAACTAATAGATATCATTTTCTTGCCTGAATTATGTTTTACAAATTCATTTAATGATAATTTTTGTTCTTTATGATGGTGTTAATTTGTTAATTTTACATTATTTTGATAAAAATGGGAATATAAATAAGTTCTCTACTGGCAAAATTCAATAACATGTGCTTATGTGTACTTTATGTGTACAAAAGGGCAAAGCATACACTAATATTTAGAAAATTGATCCATCGAAAACCTGAAAAAACTAGAAATTTTAAAATGCCATAAGTGTGGCCATCCTAACTCACCTTGCTGCCAAAAATGTTAAAAATATAGAGCGGTGCAAATTTCTACCAAGTGTCAAGTCAATGTTTAATTGTCTCTGGTATAAAATCAACACAATTTTAAATTGAATACTATTTCAATTCGGTAGTCAGATGTCTTCTTTATAAAATGATACCTCCAGACATGTGTACTTGACCTCGTATGCACAGAGTGTCCGTAACTAATGGTAAGCACGAAGTAGCAGGAAAAAAATCTAAAGGTACTTTTGAATTGTAAATTACTAAAGCTCAAAGAAGCACATCTCTTATGATCATCTTATTTGCCTCTGTCTAAAAAATGGTAAGATTTCTAAATATTATATTTACTGTATTTTAAGCAGTTTTTTTAAGCCAACTTGTATCCTTGAAAATTACCCCTTTGCGTAGAATCAGGACTGGCGATTTTATGTACAGTTCAGACCATGTGTATAAAATGGGCATTATATATTTACTAGTACTTACAGCCCTAATACTAAAATTAAATATGTGGTCATAGTTCTTAAAGATGCACAATTATCCTGTAAAGTGTCCTGTCAATTGCACCCCACAGCGACCAAATACTCCACCAGGTCTGACCTCCAATAATGTCACTGCAGTCACAGAGTATGTAACTGTAGTCTGCTGAGGCATTTTTCTCATTGTTACCATTTCCAGCTCTCTCATAGACTGCAGAAATTAAATAAGTTTTCTCAACCACATATTTAAAAGTATATGCAGTCACGTAGTAATACAATAAATCATAATGTTACTTTTTTTTTTAAGTTATTTTCTTTTTATTGATGTTGGGAATGTTCTGTTTATCTGTAAAAAAAACTCTAGGCATACACTTGCAGGGTGATGTTTATTGAATTTTGACATCTCCATGGTGCTTCTGATCACAAAGCGTGGAAGATAACATGCTACATTTGTAAGTGTCATGTGTAAATAGTCAAGATGTTAAAATTTAATGTGAGATTTTTTTCCTCTGCTATTAACAGCAGATGACTTGAACTGCATTCCTTCTTTTCTCTCTTTGTTAAATGCTTCACTTTCCCTGCCTGCACGGCACCATTTCGTTTTCACACACCCCCTTCTCATTCATGCAGCCTCTTTGTTTTACCCCTCCTGCCCCTGATTTACATGTTGACGTTTCTCCATCACCGCCTTACACGTGTTGTGAACATAACTGATTGAACACATGCATGATGTTCAAAATTCAGCTTGCATTCAATGTAATTTTTAGAGGGTTTCAAACTTGGGGGTTGGCTTGAATTTGGTGTTAACCTATATCAGTTATACATATACTGTGTTATTAATCACCTCGTAAGGTGGACTTGTATCAACTAAAACAAAAGTCTTGTATGCACAATTTGTGATGTATGGCATCTATGAACTGCTCTTGCATTCTGTTTATCTCACTTTTCTCCCACCAAATCTCTAAACATGACATTCTCATTGGATCAGTGTCAACCCAGAGATGTCACTCTTAGTGTCCATACAGTGAAGTGAGGAGGAGATGGAGGTGCAACAAAATTCAAGTAAAGGGGAAACTGGAGTAAATTAAGAAAACCTGTTGGCCAGCACTAATGTCTGCCACAATGACCTCGCTTGGGGTCAAACCAACTGTGAGATAGCTGCATTAGCAACCCAAGTGAAGCACTGCATGTCTGCAGTCTGCTCTCGTTTTGACCTTGCCTCAGGGATGGGACATGTATGCTTTCAGGGAGAACCTGTCGCTGCCATCCAAATACTGGTACATCAAGTCAGTGATGGTGAACCTCTTCTTGTTCATGCTTCTCTTCTTCCTCACCACGCCTGCTATCGTCGTCAACTTCCTCAACACCCATGTTGTCGGCGACCGTCTCGACAAGATTGTGAGTCTCCTTTTTCGCAGCTTTATAGTAGCTGGCTTGCAGTAGCCTTGCCTAGTTAAAGAGCACTTTAGAAAGTCATGCTTATAATATGTTCTTCTGACCATTGTATCTTTCCACTGTATGTAAAATTTAACGTTGCAATGCACCTGGTAACTTCATGCATATATTTGTAACATTTTTAGGAGATTTTACTAATATGCTCATTTTTACTCTTATGTATATAAACTAAATTAAACAAATCCATTGGTCACAATTCAACATTTTTAATACTACGTTAGAACTGGGGATTACTTTTCGAACCTCGCTACCATCTTCAATGAGAGCATATCAGTCGGCATGTTTGTCAAAATACATGCAGCTAGGGGTCAGGGTTTCTTCAAAAATGCTTACCTGTTACACTCAACATTGCCTTGGACTAATCACAGTCATCCACACATTATTCACTTGACACAGTGTAGTATACAAGTACGGTGTCATAGACAGATAATGAGTGACTGAATAACTCCAAAACCACTTCTGGAATCATCTTTTATAGACAAATTGTGTGGCTTTTGCAACATGGATCATAACAAGAAGTGTCTGATCATTCTGCTTTTGAACTGCACCAAACCACTTGTTTTCTTCCATTTTAGAAATAATAATGTGAATGTAAAAGTGTAATAAGTTATTTTAGTAGATTAGTTGCCAAGAATCAGAAATAAATTAGTAAATGCTAGTTAAATAAATATACTCATAGTATTTTTTAATGATAAATTAAAAAATTTGTTTTTTAAATTCATAATACAACAGTAAACCCCTGATCTTCTACAGCCTGTTGTTCCTGAGAATACTGTCACAAAATCAAAACTAACCAATTTTGACACCTAAAGAATTTAAAAATTGTGTTTAAAGTGCATTTTTTGCACGAAGTTTGTGTTAAATTGCATCTGGGGTAAAACCAATATGTTTTTTTAATTAAATATTGATTTCTTTTAATAAGTAGACCATATCTAAATAAAATGATAATTGAAGAAGAACCATCCCTTGTTGTCAAAGTGTTAAGAATATTGAGCAGGGCAGAGTTTTACCAAGCTTTATACAAGTCCTCATTTGTCTCTGTTGTAAAACCATGTTTTTTTAATTGAAATGTTAGTTTTATTCATTAGCGAAACATTTTCCAAATAAAGTGATACCCAAACGTGTATACTTGACCTCTCCTTATCAGAAATATTTCAATATTTTGTGGTATTAAGTTTTATGGTACCTTAAGTCCATTTTCAGTGGCTGCTTACTGGAAAAGTTGGGGGATTAATTATTTTAATATTAATTGACTTTAGTAGATACATAAACTGTTTATCTTGTAAGGTTATATAAGACACCCCTTTGTTACCAAATAGTACGTAAACAGAGAGCATGAGCGCAGCCTAACTCATGTCAAGCATCATGTGGAAGCCTATGGGAAACCAGAGGATGTGGTTTTGAATTATTAATTTCTGAAGGTTATAAACAAACAAATCCTAATGACCATATTTATTTTCCTCTATCTTAAAAATCCAAAGGTTTTATATGAAATGTTATTAATGACTCCAAAAGTAGACATCTGCCAAATAAAACAAAATTCTTCTATGCACATTCTATAGTGTACTGCATCCATAAGGTGGGAAGCAAATATATAAAAGTTTGGCTGTCCTTGGGTGGACTCGGAATGACCAAACGTGAGGTTGTTTCCTCACCTTATGCAGTTGATGAGCGGTAGATGGTTGATGAGCAGGATATGGTTGCCTAGCAACCAACAGGTCATCCTTACACTCTCCCTCTCGTGACCAATGAGGAGGAAATAAAGGAGCCTGTAGAGGGTGGGCTGCTTCAACTTGTCCGCTCCCCACTTATCTGTACATATTTTTTACTTGAATTGTAGGAATTTTTTTATGGTTCTTGTAAATGACCACATAAAATTGCTACCCTTGTAAAATCTATACTCATAAATTTGGGAGAGGCTAACACTGTTGATATGTGTGCAGCATCAAGCATAGCTATGCATTGATAATGGTATGTAGCAGGGGAGAGATAAAGCATATTGTTATGACATCGTGAATCATGTACGTGGCTTAACGTACCAGAGGCCTGCACCACGTGAAACCTGGACAAGGATTTTAATGGATTTCACCAGTTTTTTTTTTTTTTTTTTTTTAGTGTTTGGCGTACCAAATAACAGTAACAACACAATCCCTATATTTGATTGCTGTATACTAACTAACAAACATATTTTTTATAAACTTTACTTGCAACTTCTTGCATTTTTGCATAATATTTGTTATTGTCTTAGAAAGTTTGTGATGTTTTGATGGTTTCCAAGAAGGGCATCGTAAAATCACTGCTGTTGCAAAATATGGGGTCAGAAAATCAGGGGTTTTATTCATAAGTAATAATCATTTGTGTTTATAACAGCAACATATTTTATATTTGTTTGGACTTCAGTTATATGGAAAACATACCAAGATGTTAAGATTTATCTAAAGGATCTGTATTTGATTCCTGTGTTGGCTAGACACAGAATGGATGGAAGTAAACACTTGACAAACGAAAAAAGGGGTGATTGTGTTCTGATCACATTAAATTGTAACTTTATTTCTTCTTCCTCATGACTTACGAACTTAAAACATACAAATATCAAAGCTCAATTGGTAGAAATTAATATTCGAAAAATTAAAAGGCTCTTTATAGGAATTATTTATATTCCTACTGATCTACCAGTAGCAGAATACTGTGCTTATTTCCTACAGTAAGTGGTTATCACATTACAAAAAGTTCTTCATCATTACTGGTGATTTAAACATGTCAGGAATTGACTATAAATAAGAGCATGTTCAAGATATCACCCACATATTTTGAGGCGTGCCAGCCGCATCTGCGTTTAGTAGGTTTTAATTTTTGTCAGGTCAGGCGCACACACTCTAATGAGGCGGGGTTTGCAGGATCTGGTGCTTGGCTTTAACTACACCTTTGAAGAGTTTCGGTCAGGTAGGCCGTCAATAAGGCATGTAGTCTGGCTGGACCCGGTCAGGCCTATGACTGACTGGTGTAGGTAGGGGCCGCTGGCTTACCTTGCATGTACCTCACTCATGGTGGTTGGGTAGTCGTTGGGTGATGGTCTGGGTTCGATCCACTGATCGATTGGCTTAGTGGCATGGATGCTGGCTCTTGCATGTCGGGCAGGCGTCCGGCCTGCTGTTGTCGTCAGATCGGGGCGAGCAGGAGATGTCCGTAGGTTCGATGCCCAGTTCCAGGGGCAGGCCCATGCGGAAGTATTGGACGACTGGATAAGCAGATCCGGGGGTTCTTACCAAGGATCCAAACAAATTAAGGGGAGGTCTACAAGGTGAGGCCTTGACAGTTGACAGGCAGCTTGAGCTTGTTCCCGGGGAGTCTAGTTGCTGAAGGCTGGAGATGGTTTGTTATGCAGTGACTGTTTCTCTGCGAGGACAGCAGCTGCTCTTTTGTGCATTTACAAGGATTTACTAGGATAAGTGCAACCAGCTCACTTCCGCACTGGAGTGGCAGGCAATGTTACCCATAGCTAAGTGTAAAGCAGAAGTGGTAGGTCACTTCTTGTCAGGCCTGGCACTCCTTCCGGCAGGTCTATATGCAATGGATGGAGTGGGTCAACTGACGAGGGTGGTCTAGCCTCTTCGTTGTGTGTCATGCTAGTGGTTGGGGCTCTACCGTATGTGCACACCAGGTACCTTTGCGTACCTGATCCACAGTATGGGTGGCTGTAGAATCTGTTGTGTTTGGAGACGTATGTCAAGTCCTTGTTAGGATACAGGCCGCAGTCCTACTTTATAGTCGGAAATCTGTTTCAAAAGCCGCGGTTCTCTGCCGCTCCTTTGCCAGGTGACGCTTACCAGGAAGGACCAAGAACAGTTCACTCAAGAAGGAACAGATGGCGGTTATACTGTAGTATTCTGTAGACGTGTTTTATTCCATCCAGAATGTATAGCACTGACCCGTACTCTCCTGCTTAGAATTAATACTCTGAATGACGTGCGGAAGGGGAATAAAACACAGAAAAACAGGTGAAGGGGCCTGTTGGCTTGAATAGCAAGAGCAACGATTATGTAGCCGTTAAAACAATTTGGACCCTAACTGAAACTGGATTGTCCTGAGAGAACTTAGAGAGAGATGGGGTGGTCAAGGGGGTATACATTGACTCTTTGTGGCTGCGGCGCATGCTTGAAGGCGTCTGGCATTGGTCACTGTACATCACTTGGGCTAATTCTCACGAGGAGTAAGAGAGAGCAGAGAGCCATAGCACGACTGGTGCTAAGGCAAGCTGTTGAGTTAGGCTGCAGTTCTACAGTGATGCAAAGCTTTTTATACAGCTGGTTGTAGTATGTCTCAGGTCCCTATTGCCATCGTGCGACTCCGGCAGGGTAGCTCCTCCCTTCGTGGGGTGTGCAGCACTGGCTGCGATCTCTCAGGGGAGGTTGGAAACAAGGTAGTTTCCTTGTGTGCAGGCAGTATCTGCCACCCTCTTAGGGCCACTCACTTGCGTTTCCAACTGATATCCTTCTCACGGGAATTTGTTAGGTGGGGGCAATTTGCTTTGCTATATTTGTCTTGATGTGCATTCCGCTCTCCAGTGGTCCACTGTGTCTATGGTGACAGAATGTTGGCCTGGGTGGCAACCAGTCGGGGTTCGTACCTTGATGATATTGAGTCAAAAGAAAAAAACAATACTGCAACTACGCGTCACGTGTCAATTTGTTAAAAATAGAAAAGAAACTTTGCTTACAATTTAACCCTTGGAACAGTTTAATTGTACTGTGCCAAAAACTAAACTACTTGATTTGTGCTTTCCTAATCTTGAGATTTTAATGTTTGCTTTTCACGAAACAAGCTTATGTCCAAAGATTCTTATCATCATGTTTTTAGTATTAAAACTGAATTTGACAAATTTTCAAACACATAATGTTTTTTCATTCCCCGATGGTAGTAAAGGGAATTATTTTGAGTTATTTCTCTCTATCAGAGACCATAACTGGGATTATTTTTATGAACTTACATATATTAATTCTCTTGTAGATTGCCTCACTAAAGCTATCCAAACATGCACAGGATCATGGAAAAAGAATACCATAATTACAAACCATTATTATAAAAATAGTTCTTAGTCAATATGCACATGTGGCTCCTTAAAATGTTCAGTAAGGTTCAAAGTTTTAGACATAGCTTAGTACATTTTGAAATGGGCGCCATTTAAAGTATGAAAATAACCCTATGCTCTGTTTCTTGTTCCCAGTCTTCAAGCTGTGGGAACATGTACAGTTCAAGTAAGTCAAGGTATACAACACCGTTAATGGTGCTTTCACTGAAGGAGGAGGAACCAACAACTAGGGGTGTGTGAATAGTGGCTTGTAATGTTCAAATATTTTTGAATCAATCAGTAAAATTTTCGAATAGCATGCGAATATCTGTAGTTTCTGTGTCTAATAGCCACCAGAAACATTTCGTTTCATTTATACATAATGTAAATTACTATTATGTCACTGATGGCACAACAAACTGTTTCTTCAAATGCAATATATCATTTTTACAAGATGATTTTCTCCTTACTGAATTTTAAAAAGTATGCTCCAATATGTAACCAGCAAGTTCACCACGGGGTGGTTGTAGCACCATTCTCAAAAAATTTGAAATTCATTTATATAAATCTTACATATATAAAGTGGCCAGAAACTCTTTTGGATAATTTTTATTTTTATCACTATTAACTCACAGGGGTGTTTAGAAGAAGAGAAGGTGTTCTGAAAACTGCAGTTACGAAGGTTTGCAATTTTTTTAATTTCTTTGCTTTTATAAAAGATATCAATTTGAACTGAAAAATTATTCTTTAACTATTGTCTGTACAATATAGCAGCCCTCAACCAGAATCATCCGGTTGTGGGAAGAGAAATAAGGGTGGGATGGTGTGAAAAATAGCACATTTTTAGTCTGAACTCGTGTATATGTGGCACATAATTTTAACTTAAGAAATCGATGAGTGTAAATTATAATTTTTATCCTTAAAGTTACAAAACCATTAAAAAAACACTACGTACTATTTATGAAATGTGAGTCATAAAACTCCTGGCGCTGCGTTAATGACCTTCATTCTCGACCTTCTAGTGGGGTTCTTATCTCTTTGCGCGGGTGGGTGACTGCATGAGTAAGCAAGATCTGGATATCATGTTACTGTTTGTGTTCACGTGCATATGATAAAACTTCCCGAAGTATAGTCAATTCCGTTGACAGTCTTTCCCATACTGCATGGCATGTGAGCACAACATACATTTACAAGAGCGGGGCTGACGTATTATAGACCAAGTTCATAAAGTACTGTATTTCGGCATGTATAGGCCGCACATTTTTACAAAAAAAATGACAAAAAGTGGGGTGCGGCTTATTTACAAGATATTGGCTTAAAAAAAATGTTCCCCTTAAACCATGTTCAGAAATTTGTCAACAAACAATTCTTTTAGTTTCTAAGGAAGTAAAAAAAAATAATAAGAAATTAATAGCTTATCATGTGTGTTTAAACGCGTATGGGTCGCACCATACTTTAGTCTGCCTGTCCTCGACTTTTCTGCTTTGTATCACCTCCAGCCGCCATCCAGCTTGCGCGCTTCCTTTTTCTTTTTTCCTCGCTTGGCATCCTTCCTTTTCACCACCACCACCCCCTTCCCTAGGCTGCAACCGCAGTCGCCCAGCACCAAGCAAGCTTGCTCGCTCCCTTTATTTTCTTTCTCCCTCCTTCCTCCTCTTTTTTGTTTGTCACGTCTCTCTCTCTGATGGAATGAGACAGCCAGCAACAGCTGTGTGTGTGTGACGCCGCACACACACATGCACCATACCATTGCCTGCCCGGAAACAGCCGGCCGAGCAGGCAGGCTACGTACGGCGCACATGTTCCGCAATTTAAACGCAGTGTTGAGGCATTTTGACATAAATACAAAACTTTTATTTACGCGGAATACTGCGCTGTTGCTACTTTTCAGCAGGCCGAGGCCAGGCAGCGTGGCAACGATAACATTCAACTGCAAATTTATTAGTTTGACGTTGCCATAGTTTGCTGTTGCCGCACTAGCACGATCAGGTTCGGCAATATTTACGGGAAATCCAAAAATTCAGTGCAGCTTATACTTGAAATATTAATTATCCCTAATTTTTTATCAAAAACTTCTGGTGCGGTCTATACACGCCAAAATACATGTTAGAACACTAAATTCTGAAGTCACACCACTAAAACCAATGGCATGTGTCGCACATTGCCATTAGTCACTGTAATGTGTGTCATTATGCAGCATAGCTGTAGCTGTGCCACTTGAGCCGGCTGTCTCTTCATCGTGCTGCAGCTTGTTTATCAGCTAACGTGCATGTACAGTCTGGTGTGAGCAACGAAAGACCTCTTGCGAGCACGGGAAAGTTATGGCACAACTTTGCGACGTTTGAATTTTTTCGGAAAATTAATTCCTGATAATGGGAGCTCCGTTTGAGGGAATTCCGGTTAAGGGGTGCTCTACTGTACTTTATTCTAATGTATTGGTGATCTGTTTTACTGTAAATGTAGTGCCAATTCTGAACTGACAAAAACATTGGAAAAAAATGTTTGCAATATTTTAATAGTTACCAAAACCTTTAATTTGAAATTCACCAGTTTCATTATTATTTTTAATACTTTCTCACATTGAGTAATAACGGAAATTACCCAGGGAGTTTGATTTGAGTTTATTTTTGGACAGGAAAAAATTTTGAATTTAGTAATTTTGTAAGTTTTTAAGTATTTTGAGTTTCTATATCTCAAAAATGTAAATTTGAAAAAATCTGAATTTTTTATTTACGTGAAGCTATGGCGAGTGTAAGCATGATCACCAAATTTCATTGTGGTGTTTTACTTAGTTTTTAAACAAAGAAACATTCAATTTTACATTTTCTTTGTTCTGGCTCCTCAGTAGCTATCAACAGTGGTACACAAAAATTCATATATAACATTGCTGAGGCTTTAATTTTGTACTGCATTATACAAAAATGCATTATGGCATATGTTTTAAGTAATTGGCAATACATTGGTTGTTTATTTTCACAACTCATTCCAAAAAAATCATATTAATAGCTGGAAATTTAACTAAAAAAATTTATCTGTGTTTACTTACATATCAGTGTAGTTGGGTATAGTTTTGCTCAAGTGAAGAAAACAGCTGTACTGGTGCACAATTGAGCTACAGGTATTGAAGTCCATACTGAATGTGCACATACATACTTATGAAATTCAATGCAGATTTCTTATCTTGAGGTTTCTGATGTACTGATACTTGTTTCTTCTTTAAAATGGATCTTTAAAATGTCTTGCCTACGAACCCACACAAAATCATTCTGCATTAGCTTGAAGGATGTGCCAGGTCCATGTGGATGGAAAAATTGAATATAAAACTCATTTTAGACCATGTTTGTCTTTTTCACAACTCCAAACCTCCATTTGTCATCCTATACACAGGCAACATTATCGTTGACATTAGGTTCTGGTTTATTTGTTGGTTCCACAAAGGTTTTCAATATTACAAACTCATCATGTAATGCCATCCCAGAAACCAAAGATGCAGAAAACTTGTATTTATCAAGTGGTACAAAGCAGTTTTTTCCCCTTGTCCCAGGTATGGCTGCAGCATCATTAAAACTGTGTGATAGTTCAGTCTCTATGTTTGTGATAATGGAACTAACAATGATAATGAAATTTATGCCTTTGATATTTTCAGTGCAGAAGGAGCACATTACAGCCACAGATAGTATGGTATTTCCACTTGTTCCTTGCAAATTGGCTCTAGCAACTAGACGTTTCACAGTGCCGCCGATACCATCACAAAAAAGTGCCATTCAGCATCAACACCAAAATCGTTCTTGTAATGGCACAGATTGTAAAAGTTTTTTTAATTTTTATATTGGCTGGCAGCACCATTAGAGAAGTGAATTATTTTTTTCCAGGTTAAAATTAATTTTTACAAGCTCTTGAACAAAGTTATTTTGAAAAATGTACACAGCACTGACAGTGTGTTTCAAGGAATCTGAAATAAAACCAAAATTTCTTGTTGTTATTTTATCACTTTCTGAGAAATATATCGCAAATGGATGTAATGTGGCGTATTTTGTCGTTACAAGAAATATGTAGTTTTCTGGGAAATATCTTATAACCACACATTCATTACAACTAAGTTCATTTTTATGTTTTTTTAAATACTGATGTTGATGCTTTTTAAGAAAGTGATGCTTTTTGAGATTTTGTAATATGTCCACTATGCTGACAACAAACTCATGGGGTTTTACTATTGAAAGTAAATTACATCTATTGTCAGTTGTAACGCACTGTTGGTACTGTACGTTGAGTTCGTTATCGCTGAAGTTCTGCAGTAACTCCTGTACGAAATATCCGCCAGGACACTTTGTCACGCTTGCTAAACATACATTCTTCACTGCTCATATCACATACCATACTTTCAAGCAGTTCTTGATGAGTGACACTAAGTTTGGCACCACGTAACATTAACTTAACATTCTCATGAATGTCACAGACACAAACTGCATGTGTACCACTTGAACCAGCAAGCACACACCACTTTGAACGTAGTCCTGCAAATGTAGAAAATCTTATTTTTATGACTGGATTCACTTTCACAGCTTCAATGTACAGCTATTTTATATTGCATAACATCAGGTGCTTCTGCTTGTGAACTGTGCCCTCACCTTCCAGATGAATTGAGACAAAATCTTTTTTGCCAGGGATAGTTCTGCTATATTCATAGTTTTCATAAAACAGTTTTTGCTGCTTCAACGACGACATCACTTAATTTCTTGAACTTCTTTCTTTCTATTTCTGATAACATACCATATTCTTTATAAATTTTAGTTATAGACCAAAAGACTGGCAGCAGACTAAAAATCTGAATTTTGTCCTCAGTTGTTGAACACTGTTTAAATATTTCTTTTAATTTTGCAATTAATAAAATATAATCTGTTAAACTTGCATAATCTGCTGTAGAATGTTCCAAATTTTTCAAAGTACCTTGTTCAAATCAAAATGGACACATTTTCTTTCTTGATGATTCAGAAACTTTCTTACTTTATTTTCTACCTCATGTTTTTGTTTTCCCTAACTGAGTCGTTTGATTTTCACAGGTGATACATCAAGAAGTGTGCATACTTTGTTCACTTGTGAAAGTTCATCTTGTGGAGGTACATATGAATCAGTATCAACATTATTTTTATAGTCATTCTGTAAAATTTTTCCGTACAGGTAGAGAAAATTGACTGCCCAGGAATAAGCCTAACATCCTGGGTTTATTTTATTCAGCTAATTCCAGAGATATTTATCTTTAAACTCTTTTTAATTGTTTTTTTATGGAATTTGAATGGATCACATTTTACACCAAATATCATATTATATTTCTTCAAATATTTAATGTCATGATAATTACATGTTTGTACAAACTCTCAATTTCAAAAGCCTCTGATCCCTGTTGCTAAATTGACAAAACGTTTTTGTGATTCCTGTCACTGGCAAAAAGGTTTTCTTGCGACAATCTTCCTTTAACAAAATACCTTCTACACTCCATATTTTACATACAGAGTAAAGAGACTGCTAGCACTAGGAACAATCTATTACCATCCCAAGAACTGTGCACTGACTGGTGGATGTTTGAAACAGACTGATGCCCACACACAGACTGCTTTACACCCAATGCTGCAGAGTGTGCAGGTCTCAACTTGTCTTATTTACAGCTGTGACCTTGGCTGCAGCAGCATATTCCACTGATTCCGTTCATCCTCCCAGCTAATAAATTACATTCTTTACTACTCCTATAACTGTACACTATTGGAGATATACAGAGAACCTACAAGAATTAGTGTACTGATCTGTAAGTAAACAGGGAATAATTTTACAGTCAAGCTTTAACTACCTATTAAAATTACTTTTGGCTTCAGCAAAGTTATATATTATTTTTGGGTACTACTGTTGACAGCTACTGATAATACAGAATGAAAAAAAGTAAAATTAACTGTTTTTTTTGTCTAAAACTATAAGCAAAACACCACAATGAAATTTGGTAATCAAACTTACACTAACTTAGACTTCCTGGGGAAAAAAATTCAGATATTTAAATTTACATCTTTTTAAGACATAGGACTCAAAATACTTAAAAATTGACAAAATTACTAAATTAAAAACTATTTCCTGTCAAATAATTAATTCAAATCAAACTCTGGGAAATTTCCTTTACTATTCTATGTGAGGAAGTAGCAAAAAAAAAAAAAAATGAAACTGGTGAATTTCAAATTAAGGTTTTGGGGATTATTAAAATTGGCCAAAATAACATTTTTCCTAATGTTTTTTTGTCAGTACAGAAATATAAAATAGTAAAATAGTTTACCAATACCTTAAAATTACAGATAATGGTAAACAAATAATATTTTGGTTCAAGTTGATATCTTTTATAAAAGCAGAGAATTAAAAAAAATCACATTCCTTTGAAACTGCAGTTTTCAGAGCACTATCTCATTTTATGAACACCCCAGTAAGTAAATGGTGATGAATAAAAATATTCCAAATGTGTTTCTGCAACCACTTAAATTCAGATCTTGTAAATTGTATTGGAATGACCCCATTAATAAATAATGCACCATATTTATGTTTATAAGTATATTATACATCTTTAATGCACCATACATATAATGTATATAATATGAAAATATAAGACATACATTTTGGCAAAGCTATGATAACGTGCATGTATTGCAGTGATACCAACCCTGTCGAAAAATAAATATGTATATACATTGCTCAGGTGTGCTTCTCCCCCCCCCTTCTAAAAAGTATGATGCAAGGAACCACTACCCCTCCCCCTCTACGTCAAACTTTTTCCCCACTGTTTTTCTGGTTGTTCGTGCATGATATATATAAATTAAATATATATATATATATACACACACACACACACACACACACACACTCTCTCTCTCAATCTCTCTTTCTCTCTTTCTCTCTCTCTTTCTCTCTCTCTTTCTCTCTCTCTTTCTCTCTCTTTCTCTCTTTCTCTCTTTCTCTCTCTCTCTCTCTCTCTCTCTTTCTCTCTTTCTCTCTCTCTTTCTCTCTTTCTCTCTCTCTCTCTCTTTCCCTCTCTCTTTCCCTCTCTCTTTCCCTCTCTCTTTCCCTCTCTCTTTCCCTCTCTCTCTTTCCCTCTCTCTCTTTCCCTCTCTCTTTCTCTCTCTCTTTCCCTCTCTCTTTCTCTCTCTCTCTTTCCCTCTCTCTCTTTCCCTCTCTCTTTCCCTCTCTCCCTCTCTCTTTCCCTCTCTTTCCCTCTCTTTCCCTCTCTTTCCCTCTCTCTTTCCCTCTCTCTTTCCCTCTCTCTTTCCCTCTCTCTTTCCCTCTCTCTTTCCCTCTCTCTCTCCCTCTCTCTTTATCTNAACTGGTATAGGCGTGTGTATGCAAATAACAGAGGTATGGAACCAATCAGAGTGACGCGATGCGGTTGGCAGCTAGATTGGTTACTGCTGCTACAATGGCAGGTTATCAAGATTTAAGTGAGTTTGAACGTGGTGTTATAGTCGGCGCACGAGAGATGGGACATAGCATCTCCGAGGTAGCGATAACATTTTGATGTTCGCATATGACCATTTCACGAGTGTACCGTGAATATAGGGAATTCTGTAAAATGTCAAATCTTCGACATCACTGCGGCTGGAAAAAGATTGTGAAAGAATGGGACAAACGACGACTGACGAGAATCATTAAACGTGACAGACGTGCAACCCTTTCTCAAATTGGCGCAGATTGGATTTGTGGACTGCCCTGCAGGATTCATGGTGTGAATTGCCTCGTACATACCTTCAGACATTAGTCGAGTCCATGCTACGTCGTCTTGCGGCACTTCTGCGTACTCGGGTGGCCCTACACAATATTAGGCAGGTGTACCAGTTTTTTTTTTGGCTCTTCAGTGTATATATATGCACATGCGCCCACAGCACAGACCAGAGGTATATTTCATTCTACAAGTTTGCTTGTTTAATTGTGAATGATAATGTTTATTCACAACAATGTTTTTATAGTGTGTGCAAATTTTTCCAAAACAGAGTAAATGTCTTTAGTTTTATGATCGGCTGAGTCTACTTGATACGGCAATGTTTGTCATGGAGCGAGCACAAAGCTTAACTGTTTAATTTCTGAGATGTGTGTGTTTAAACACATCCATGACCAAGGTTCACATTATGATAGTAAACCATGCTTGACTGGTACACTTATTATGCAATAAAAACACAAAAAAAATAGAAATCAAACCCTGGCCCTAAGCAAAAAAAATTAAAATTAACAAAAAGTTTGTTGAAAAACTTAAATGAAATATATAAGTGAACTAAAACAAGCAAAATCATAGCACTGTATACATATATGCAAATTGTATGTGACATTTTAAAATTTAAAACATATACAATAATTTACATTAAAAATTTCCCTGTTAAACTTATATGACTATGGTGCTGTAAACAATTTTAACCCAAATTGTGGTTTTAAAAACTTAAATAAAAGCCTAATCTTAAGCCAAAAGATGAAAATCAACAAAATATTCTGCACTCAAATGATGTATGAGCAATGCAAAACAAAAACGTAGCACTATTTACCTAGGATGTAAATAGCTTGAATTAATTTTTTAATTAAATTAAATACCTATGAGATAAGCTGCATTTAAAAATGCCAGATGCTATGAATTTACGAGTGTATCGCAAGGTAATATATGTTGCCACTAAGCTATCATTACATCATTTTTAAAATAAGTGTTCGTAAACAACCAAAATAAGCCAAAAACCAATAATTCTAACATGGCTTGTGAGACCCCACCTTAAAAGGTCTGGGCACTATGAAGTTCAGTGGTGCATTCGTTGAGAAATGTTATGGTACATTATAATTGCGAACGATAAAACATCCATACAACATAGAACCTACACACATGGCAGATAAAATTAATGGTTTCAATCTCTTGCATTAATTCTTAAACAATTCACTTAACAAGCTCTCATTATTTGGTGGAGGAGGGGTGAAGGAGCAAAAGGGATGAAGTAAAGCCACATCAGTCTGGGTTTTGAAAAGAAAAGGTGTGGGGGAAGGGGAGGACATTAAGTGACACACATTCCGACCTTGAGATAGTGTTGAGGAAGAACAAAGATAGTATCAACCAACTACTATAAAACCAACTACTATTGTTATGATGGTGACCAACAGTAAATTTAAAAGATCATCCCATACACTTGTAAACATCCCAAACTCATCTTCAGACAGAGCGGTTTAAAGGAGGCACAACTTTGAACCACTTAGCTGTTTTTAGATCTTTTGCTAAGTACACGCAAGACTGCAAATTATTCCAGGGTTTCAATAATAAAGGCAAAAGTAAACATTTTTATTGGGCAGATCCTTTTAGCAACGTCTGAGAAAGGTTTCGGCGACTCTTGACATCAACATCTAGAGAGCAGATGAGGATAAAATGAGGTGGATATGGAGTAGCCCCAGAATGCAAGGGCAAAAGGAAAAGTGAGATCTCTGAGAAAACCTGCCTGCCAGTGGCATCATCCAGTACGATTCCCACATGTGAAAATCAGGAAGTGACCCTGTCTGTGATCCAACACGGATTGACTTCGCTCTAGCCACTACACCAACGCGGTCGCTCAGCAACATTTGAGAAAAATCAGATAGTCATTTATGCAGCCGAATACTGATTGATGATGCTATTAATTAACTCACCTTTCCAATTTTTCTTCCGATGTGCAACTCTATAATTTTGTATTCTACATTTAAATAATTGTTAGTTTTGCAGGTGCGCTTTTTCATGCAATGTTCCAACCACTTGTCCTATCTCACTATTCCATTGCACTTTAATTCTAGACATCTGTACTTAAAAAAGATTCTGTTGTTTTGGCATGATTACATTTACATTCTCGCAAAAAAAACCTGCACTTTTAACATTCCTTGAAAACACTATCGTAAAAATATGAATGCACACAAAATCCGCACAACTTGAAACAATAGATGCTCATATTTGCATGAACTGTAAGTGACTGACAGGAACCTCCCTAGACATGGGTGTGTGGTGTAATTGGGGTGGTACCGTCCATTTTCCGGACGTAGTAGTTTGCACGCACGTGGCTACTTTGCGTCTCTTCCTTGAACTTCCCGCCAAGTTCTCACTCCTCTTATTAGCAAAACCAATACTTCCAACGACTTGCTTTCTTTTTCCTCCCATCCAAATCAGTCCTCGCTCTTTTCCCTACACAGAAGAATTTCTTAAATTTTTTAAAACCATTCTTTAAATTCTCTTTGCCCCTGAAGCATAAGTACATGCATGCATACATATGTGCATGAATTCATAAATGCATGCATATATACATGCAGGCATATATATGTGCATACCTACATATGTGCATGCATACATGTGTACATATGCACATTAATGCATACACATGCATACATACATGCTTGCACACACATATGCATACATACATATGCATATTGATATGTATCTGCATATGTATATATACATATTCATATGTATGCATACATGTTTGAATGTATGCATATTTATATGCATGCATATGCATGTATATATGCATGCTTATGCATGTATGTATGCATGCATATGTATGTAGTACATATTTACGTGAGGGATGGAGGTGCCAGAGGGTGTGTAGGAATGAGTGTTTTAGGGTAGAGGAGGGGGGTTTGGTGGAATGGAAAGAGGGAGGGTTGGGGTGGTGGGTGGTGATGGTAATTTTTTATACGTTTTATTAGAATAGTTAGTTTTGAAATTTTTTTATTAAAATAATTTTTATTAATAAGATTTTTATTAAATTGATTTTTATAAAAAATATATTAAACTATTTTCTAGCGTTTAGGTTTGTTGTGACAAGGAGGGGGGACTATCATCCAACACTGATGTGAGCCCTGGGTGCGACACCTACCAATATGGCGGATGTCTCTGACTAATATGGCCAGCGGTCGCGAGCACTGGCTGTGATGTCTGGGCAGATGGCTCCTTGCTGCTACATGCCAGATGCCAGTGCAGCCAGACATACATACCTATACTTCTGACATTTTCTTCAAGCAAATTTCTAATAATTGAAAACAAAATAATAATTCAAAATATTGAAACTTTCGTAACAGATATTTAAACCTCTGGAAGTACGCAAAGATGGGATTTCTGTGATGGACAAGGCTCTGATATAACATCACATAAAAAAACACTGCCTTGAAATTTTAAGTATGATTGGATTTAGAATACCATTTCGTAATACTAGATCAAAACATCTACTATAAACTTCAGATTTTGAGAACTTCATGCTATTCATATGTAGTGATTTAAATTATCATTTTTAAATGCTTGATTTTAACAAAATAGGCTTGTAAGCATAATGTAACCAAATACTGGTTTATATACATTTTTCTTTGTTCATATGTGTATGTAATTATTGTAGAACCTTACTAAAATGACCCATCACAGTTTTCAGAAATAAGGTCGTTATGATATTTCAGTAGCTATAAATAATTTGGGGAATTATGGACCAATTTTGACTCATCCCTGAGATATGAATATTGAATGTTTACAATTTTTGCAATAACTCTGCGTTCAATCGTCTCTGGCATAAAAATGAGAAGTTTTAAAAATTAAATATAAATATCTTTTATAGGCAGACATCTTCTGAAAAAAATAAAATTATACTTCAGAGCGTCCCCTTGTGACCCAAAATGTTAAAAACCTTGAGCTGCAGGAGGACTTACAGAGCATCGTAAGTTCATGTTAAATCATCTGTGGCCTAATATTAATTATGTGATTTTTGCATGGAATATTAATTTAGGTTAATAACATCTTTCAAATAAAATGATACTGCAGAAACGTATCTGCAACCTCCCTTAATGCCAAATTATTACAAAATTGTAACATTTGAATGCTGTGTATCTATTTGCAAGTACAAATTGAGTTTTTAACTGCCTCTTGCAGGAAAACCAAAGGATATTTTATTGAATCTGTAATTTCTACTAATAAAAATCTTGGGAATAAAACGATACCACGGAAGAGTATCTGCAATCTCATTTGTCAGTCAATTACAAAAATGGTAACACTGAACACAGCCTAGTTTTTTTCCAAGCAAAACTTAAATGATTGGTGGCCTCTTTTCAATTTTTACAGTTTGACGAATGTCTGTTGCTCTTGCGTTGGCAATGATTCATTCCTCTGGAAGATCATAATCATTACTTTGCTGAAAGTTTAGTAATCAAAAGAGTGTTAATTCCACTATTAAATGAAACGAGTGCAGACGAGAACTACTACTTTATTCTTCACCCGCCCCATCTTGGCAAACACACTGAGTGACGTTCATAAAAAAAAACAAAAAACATTAGCAATCATAAACACAATCAAAAGTCCCAACATTAAACATACCGCTCACCTTATTACAAATATTACATCAAATTTTAACCCATGCATAATACAAAGCAAAACATAGCAACAATCAATCACATAGTAAACAAACAGACAAACAGACAATTCACTATAATGAAATGTTACATTGTCAGTAGTCAGTCATTTACATCAGAAGTTGCATTTGAGTCAACAGTGTTTTTCGGCCAAGGACACATCTTAACAAATGGTCGCAGAAGCACACTGGCAGCAGTTTTCACACTCGCCCCTCGAGGAACACCATCAGAACCAGGATGCAAAGTTACAACCCATGCAAGACCCCACTGGAGAGGGGGCACATTGTATTCCTTGATTATCACTAGGTCTCCAACATTAGGATGGGCATCTCTCTTTACCCACTTGATGCGCTGTTGAAGAGTGTAGAGATATTCCTTCCGCCAGCGCTTGTAAGCGCTGTACTATTCATTGCACTAGCTGCCAACGATTCAATTGAGTGAGGTTTAGGTGCGTAATATTTGACTCTGGCAGAGCTGTAATTGGCAGAAAGATGAGGAAGTGAGCTGGTGTGAGCACATCCAAATCAGAGGGGTCAGAGCTGAGTTCACGCAGAGCATGAGAGTTCAAGACAACTTCTATGCTAATCAGTATAGTGGACATCTTATCATATGACGAAACTTGCTGGCCAATAACCTTTGCAAGATGGGTCTTAACAGATTTCATACCTACTTCCCATAGGCCTCCAAAATGGGGTACAGTTAGTGAGTTTAAATGCTACACTATTCCCTCTTGGCACAAAATGGAGATGACCTTATCATTGTGAGTGTTGGCACGTATAAACTGGTACAGTTCAACCAATTCTCTAGATGCGCCAACTAAGTTGCTCACACAGTCACTGTATACATTACTAGGTCTCCCTTTTCTTTAAATGAAGCGCTGAAAGACAGCCGAGAACGTAGGGGTGGATAAAGCAGACACCACCTCCAACTGTAAGGACACTCAAACAAACACATGTATGCTTTGGTGGACTTGCACCCTTGTGCTTAAGTCATAGTGACATGAAAGGGACCACCGTAATCAACTCCATTGTGCTGAAATGCTCCGACTTGCTGTACTCGAGGAGCATGGATTTCACCCATTGCTGGAGAATGGGTATATGGGCTTGGTGTGGAAGCACATGACACACTGATGCAAATCCTGCTTAATTACTGATAGTGCTGACTAGATCCAGAACTGTTTACTGAGTATGGCCTGCAGAGCACGAGGACCTGGATGAAGATGAAGATAATGATAATGATTAATTATCAATGCAGTAAGAGGGTGTCGCTTTGGTAGAAGTATTGGATGCTGCTCATGGTAGGTTTGCATGAGACAGCCTTCCACTGACCCTGAGAATTCCTGCATGATCCAAAAAAGTGTTCAAGCATTGAGTGGATATTGAGCACAGTTGCCCCCTTTACACTGATGCTATATCTGCTGCAAACGATTACAGAATGTATTGGAGACAGATTGAAGACTCCTCTTAAGCTGCTCTATTGACAATTGTCCAACCATTTTCTGTTCACTGTGCCATCGACAATTGTGCACAAGCCTAAGACAATAAGCAATACCTCGCTGCATCTTCCCTAAGGTTGAGTATTGAGCAACCAGATCCCAAATCCTTGTTGTACAACTCACCATACCAGATTTTTCTTCGCAGGTGAGACACTCATTCTCACACTGACCAGTGCTTGAATTATCTTGTGGTTCAATGCACAAATATGTTAACCAATGAAGCCTTGACCACTAAAGAGCATGATTGATTGATTAGCTGAGAGGGCAACAAACCAAGGGAGGCCCAATCTGTAGGATTTTCTTCTGAAACAACATGTCTCCAACAATTTACAGTAATCAACTCTTGTATCTGACACTCACGGTTTGCCACAAAGGTCTTCCGTCTATGAGGTGATGATGCAAGCCAGTGCAACACCACAGTGGAGTCTGACCATGCTTATTCTACTTATCAGGATTGTGTTATTGTAGAATGGTTTGACAAAGTGCAACAAATTCGCCACCATAACAGCAACACATAGTTTTAGCCGGGGGATAGAGGGCCATTTCACTGGTGCCACCCTGGATTTTCCTATTAGCAGTATCACCTTAACGCACCCATCTTGATACACTGACATAAGATACACCACTAACTGCATATCACATTTCTGAACTGTCGCAAAATCATTCAATTCATTAACATCTTGCAGAACTTCGGGAATAGTGTGAGGCAACTGCAGGCATGACAGTAGTGGTAAGTCTTATTTGAAGTTTTCCCTCTTGTGCGGAATGTCTGGCGGGAGCTCATCATCTCAGCCAGTCCCACTAAGCCAGCACTGTTGCATAATATGTGTCTTAGCAAAAAGGAGAACAGGTGTCAATCATCCAAGTCAATTTAAAATCCTAGCAATCTCCGAAAGTACACCACCCTTTGTTTGACTCATACTTGTGGGAGTGATATGATATGAAAAACAATCTGAATTAATACTCCAATGCCATCCCAGCACCTTAGTAACGCAAGGGTTGTCTTTATCGAAGGGCAGCAGCAGGGAGGGCTGCAATTCATCTGGAGAAAGCCATGCTAGTACTTCCCAATGAGAACTGAAAAACTTCTTGAGTTGAAATCCACCAGCCTGCAACAGTGCTATCATATCTTTTTGCAACGCAATGGCTCCAGTCACACTGGCTGCCCATGTAACATCATCATCTTCATACACATTCGTCTGCTTCATGTGAGCAGCCTTAGGAACCTGTGCTGCTCATCTTCTGCAAACTGTTTGAGTGTACATATGGTTAGGTATGGGGCTGAGGACCATCTATTCATCACTCTGTGTAAGCGATAATCCCTTATGGGTTCATCTCGGGAGTTACGCCACACTATCCGCTGATAATCTCTATGTTCACTCTTAACCAGTATCTGCCTATACATCTGCTTAATGTCAGCTGTGAAAACTACTTCTGGAATATGGAACTGTAGTGTAACCTCACTGTCTAAAGTTTGGGTCCAGTCAGCGGCATGTCATTAAGACTGACACCATGTTGCATCTTAGCGAATGCATTGAAGATAACACAAAGCCCTGTGGTTGTAATGTCTTTCTTGATTACTCCATGATGGGGCAGATAGTACGCAAATTTCAAGTTCTCGTGTGGGTTGTCTACCAGTTCCATATGACCACACTGCAAGTAATCGTCCATGAAAGCTACATACTCTGCATGCATTTGTGGTTGCTTGTGCAGATGTCATTCCAAACTCCTTAAGCAGAGGTGTCAGATGACGAAATGACAGTGATACTACATAACGACCTGATGGTTGGTAATTATGAGTTGCTTCAAAAACTGACTTGCACATTATCTTCTGGAGATACAAAGTTCTTGGCAGGAATATGATCTACTGCTCAAAACCTCTCTACCAACATTTCTAATGATGGTTGCTGTGGGCTATATGCAAACAGTCACTGAAGGTTCTGATGATGCCCAATGTACTTTCCTAGCCTGGCCCATCAATACCTAACCAAAAATAATGTCTAAGGCCATTGGAGTGTAACCATCTTTAACAATTCTGTTGCCAGTAAAATTGTAAGGAAACAGGCCAGACCCGATAAATACATCAATGGTTGCAGTGGTGCCAAATATGTGGTAAGCACCAATGCTGTGTTGCACGTCTACCATAGCTGTGGACAATAGCACACTTTGAGGATCATGCTCTGCACAAGTTTGGGCAGCAACAGGGGTAACAGATGGGGAATGGTTTACAGACCCAAAAGTTACTGGATTATCCTTGGGAGGACCTCCATGTGCAAGGTTGCCGGGTACTGTCTCACTGAAATGATGTAAAGTATGATGTCTAGCCTGGCATGGAAGAGCTGAATTTTGATTGACATTGTTTCGCAGGCAGTTCAGGTAGAGCCTCAGACTCCTGACAACATGATAGCACTCTATTGCTGGGTAGTCTAAAAACTGTGGACATGTATACGGCATATGTTCACCACTACACAGATTACATTTACAATTCGAGTCGGTAGAGTTTCCAACAAGTAATGAAGTATTACGAGTCTGAGGATGCATAGCACAAGAGTGGGAACTTGTTCTGTGATACCAACTTCGAGGCAGCAAGTAAGGACATGGATTCTGAACCTCGATGATCAGTCTTCAAGAATGATAAAAACTGACTGAATGTAGGCAACTTATTTCTATCACTACTAATATGCAATTCCCACTTTTGCCAAAAATGACTGTCCAACTTCCTTTCCAAAAGATACAATATCAGCGGGTCCAAAGCATCAATATTTAAATTTAATGACCGTAATTCTTCCACATACTCCGTCAATAATAAAACAAACGTGGGGACAGTGGCTGTACCTGACAAAGAAACAGTTGAGGTTTCACCATTGCATCTAAATGATGAGACACTATAAGTCTTTTGTTTTTAAATCTCTTGTTCAGTAACTGCCAAGCAACAACAAATTTATCTGCTTTCATTGACAGGGCTTGGATCAATGACTATGGTTCAGCTGACATTAAAGATTTCAAGTATGACAGCTTTTCAACATTCCTTTAAATGTTCATTACTCACCACTAGTGTAGAGAACAAATTGGAGAAGTTAATCCATTCATTTGGCAGCTTTCCAGAAAATGATGGTAAATGAATTGTAAGAAGCGAAATACGAGATTCGTGGCAAGGCGAACTGGTGACAGCACTTTCATTTTCTTGGACTCTTCCTGTATGGTCGCTAGAACTGATGTAACCCCATAATAGACGTCGTCAAAGTCGTCTAACCACTGTTTATGGAGGCCTTCATAAAAATAATTTTTTGTGTCTTTTAAGAGTTACTCCCAGGATAGGTAGTAATCTTCAAATCCAACTTGTATCTGCGGAAAATCCAGACATGTTGCAATAAATAACTGTTTTTGTGATGAATTGTTTACAACTGCTTCAGCTAATGAAGATGTCCTCAGTAATCGATTCTCGGCATGCTGCTGCCGCCTTGTCAACACTTTGATCTTTTCATCCATTACAGACTACACCCAAAAATAGATAGTCAGAACAAGTTTGAGACAATCTTAACGGTAATGGAACAAGGGTTGCTTAAAACTTTTCGTCAATGAAAATGATTTAAACATGAATAACACCGCCAAACACGATGCAAAAAAATATAAATTTTGCGACACCATAGTTCTTTAAATCATTCTTCAGTTAGAATAGGCGGCAACCATGCCACAAAGACACGAACAACAAAACTGGTTTCATCCAGTCTGAGTGACCAAATATTACGTTGGCAATGACGCATTCCTCCGGAGGACCATAATCATTACTATTTTGAAAGTTTAGTGTTGAAAAGAGCGTTAATTCCACTATTAAATGAAATGAGTGCAGACGTGAACATCAACTTTATTCTTCACCCGCGCCATCTTGGCGAACACTGAGTGACATCATAAACAAAACAAAAATACTAGCAATCATAAACACAATCGAAAGTCCCAATATCAAACAGCCTTGAATATTTAACAAGTATTTTATTTGCTGAGTAAGTATTTCTCCGATATATTTTAATTTTTTCATTTGTATTTGCAATTTTTAAAGTACATTTTAGGTCCATGTACAAGCCATGCCTGATCTTTATTTTAGAATACTATTAAATCCTGTTTCTAACTTGGTGCCTACAACATGTTTTTTGGGTCAACATTTTACCAAAAAGCTTGAAACACGGTTAAAGGCAATGCACACTTTAGTAGACTGATAACATTAATGAATATCATAATAGCTTATAGTACCTATATTAATTGAAATAATTCCTACACTATTTATAGTTACGAAAAATTCTGCCAGATTCATGAATTGAACAAGAACACAATCGTTTACTAATTATTTCTGTAAAGGCTCATATATTGTTACATTTGTCCCATTATATAATTTCTGCATTCTGTACGCATCCTGCTTATTTATTAAAATTACTCTATTAAAATTTTTTCACGAGGGACATTTTGATCGTGGTTATAACTGTACCACTCCATTACAAATTCTTTTGTCCCAGATGCTTTGTATAAATGTGTTAATTTTTAGTACCCAAAACTCATCTACATTAATCCCGCTCCTGCAAAACATGTGTCTACAGGAACATACTGGTTGCACCTTATTCACTATGTAACCCTATTTATGCTGTGTTTAGCTAACTCAAAGATCTGTCTATGTGTAACGTATCACTAGACTTTCATATTGAAAATTAAACCGATCAGTTTTCTTACAGCAGATATATGCTCAACATATTTTAAATCTTAATAGCTTGTATTTGGGATGAAAGGAAACAGTAATAATTCTTTTTGTAAGGTATGTGTGTCTATAAATAGAAACTAAGCTTTGATCTGTGAAGATATATTTTCGTTCAGCACTTTCACATTTTAACATTTATAGCGATTATTTTAGGGTTGCTTTTAAAAGTGTGTATATGTGACTAATATTATCAGTTAATGTATAGCAGTATTTTGATTTGTTCTCTAAGGTTTTCTGGAAACTCTCTGTAATGAAAATTATGCGTATATAAAGAGAGTTTGAACACAGTCGAACATAGGTCTCTATAAAATGGCTTAAGATCATCGTAGATTGTCATGTAGCAAAAAATAATTTAATAAATTAAAATCAATTCTGTAACTAACTTCCAAAGAAAAGGATGCCATAATTTTACTCTCCTCAGCATATTTGATTAATATTACAGAAATTCTTGTCTTTTGGTACTTGAATCACCATAGAATAAGTATGCAACTCTACCACCATCAATGATGCTTGATTTTATTCCCAGAAGGGTCGCAGTGGATTTTCCCATGTGAAAGATGTGATGAATGTTTGCAACGGCCAGTGAGTTTTCCCAGAGTACTCCAATTCTCCAAATACTAAATACACCGACTACTCCAGTTACACTGTAATGCCTTTGTAACACCATTTATAATATGGTTATTAGTAAGGTAAATTACTTTTTGTCATGTGGTAACAGTGATATAAATATTTCCCTTACTGGCCGTGTACTATCTGCCGGAGGTCGTTACCTTGCCTGTTCTTTGACGTGTGATGTTTGGTTGAGTTATGTTCAGACGTGGGCTTCAAGAAGTTGGCTGAATTTGGCCAGCTGAGGCGGCCGTGTGGGCATTACTATGACGAACCAGTGATTTCGGCCTGAACTTGTGGGGGTTAAGCCCAGCTGGCAAAAAAATCACCTTCTTGCTCATCAGCTTAGATAAGGTTACTTCTGCTACAGTTTGGGAAGATCAATATTAAATTTTTGGCAAAGGTAAATTTTTTGCCACTAGTGTACCAGATATTATCTATTTTATATTATATGTTAAAAACAGGATAATTGCAATAATCATAAATCAAATATAAAATAACTTAGTAACTAAGAAAAATTTTTCTTTTTTATAATTTACGTAACTTAAAATTTTAATGAAAAGTTACCTTTTGGTACACTGCGCACCTAGCGGTGGAAATTTTCCCAATGCCCAACTCTTCCATAAGAAATCTCCATTTGTTCCTAACCTGAATAGAATTAACCTTAGTCCAGTCAAGATTTACTGGCTGCCATTGGAGAACTGTGGAGCTACAGGCAAGCTCTCCCCTCCTCGACTAGTCGCTCTTATATCATTCAACGATCCACATATATGAATTTGAGTAAGAAGTACTGTATTCCTCAAGCTCATTCCTTTTGCTTTCGTTAAGATGAAGATGTCCTACAAACATTTCCTTCTTCATTTTAAGTTCTTCGCTTTTTTTAAATTTTTTTTTTTATGTTGTATATGCCAGGACTGGAGCTGGTCATACGTTTATATTTTTTTTGTGATTCTCCTTTTGTGTTGTGTTCAGTAACTTATGGATGGCTTCTGGTGTGGTATGATTTACACTAAGAAAAATAGACTCGCTTGCCTCCAAGAAATTTACAAAGCACTGAATTTTATTGTTTGAAATGTTATGTATTAGGTTGCTAGACAAGATGGGCAACAAAATTCTTTGCCGATGTTACATCATCCCACATAACAACTTCTTGCAGAATTTTCACTAAACACACTTCTCTTTCCTTAGCCCATCTTCAAAAGTATCCCTTTTCACTACATCGGTTACCAAACATGTGGCATGGTCCATTGTGTATTTCCTTTCTTAATTCATCAGTTTTTTGTATTCTGCTGCACTCTTGTATTATTTCACTAGTCACTGCGACATGAGAATGCAACTGGCGATCTACATTCAATAATCTTCTTACAGAACCAGGTACCGAACCAACGGCATTTTTAGGATGGCTTGCAATTCCTCTCAACCTCCAGTTATAATTTCTCATAATATGATTTTTGCATTTTATTTTGGTTATGTATAAATTTGGTCTGTACAGTTGAGCTTCTGTAAGTTGTTTCATCTTGCTGCTTTCACTGTCTCCTAAATGTGTAAACAAGTATCTTTGTATTAATATAGCATTAGAATGTAACAAAAAATGGTATGTTTATAGATCACAATGCAATGATTACGTAGCCAAGAATTATGCATTGATTTACAATTTAGGTTTCCCCATTTATCAGCCATAAAAGTAAACAAAATAAATAAGCTAAAGTGAATTAAATTTTAATTTGGAACATCTGTTATTAAGTGTATTGTTATGGGATATTCATGGTAAAGTGAACACTTCTGAAAGTCCTGCAATTTTTTTATTATTTCAGCTCGTTAGTTTGTTATTTTAACGATAATATTTATCACTTGTGCATATAACACATAAAACATTCGCTGATGCTTAACACAAAATCACGTTTTGCTTATAAAATTTGAATGCATTGTCAAATACAATATAACTTCTTTAATGAAACAACATTCACACGTTCAATGCAGAACTTGTTTTTACCCTAAATTCGTATTTTAAATAAACGTTGGTCGTGGGAGCTAGGAGTATTCACTGTTTATATCGGATCGTACAAATTACACACTTCAATCATACATCGTTAAACTTTGTTAATGTGTTGACTGTTTTCAAGGAATATTTCACTTCGCAGGCGATATTTTCTTCATAACTAGTTATACCAAGGTATAAACTCGTAACCTGCTTTCTGGACAGTTACGTAACTGATGAAGACATTCAGAGACGCAACACAATATTACAAAGAGTAAATTCACTGAACCAAAGTTTAAGCATCTTCCAGGTTTAAAACTAATATAACAGACTTTATTTACATGTAAACATTTTCCAGGTCAGCATATTACAAGAATGTTAACCCATCTTAAAGGAAATAAATACATTCAAATACAGAAAAAAGTAATTACTAAATGTACTACTTCAATAATAACATATATAAATTTAATTACTGTGTTACTTAAACTTTGTTTCTGGAGTCACAAATTGGCATCTAAAATTACATAGGTCGGAAAACATTGTTTTATCAATATGAGAATGACGACGGTAAACGTAAAACAATGGACAAGGTAACATGAACTAGTTGTGTTATGGAATTTTTTTAAACATAGTTACAAATACAGCAATTTTCATTCTTAGTTGCAAAGAACTAAATTAGAAAGAATAAAGTGTGGCATTCATTTTTTACTTTATGTCTAGTAAAGCGCTAAGACATAGAATTACTACTCGTAATTCTCTGCTTAAGTAAAAAATGGGTATTCTGAGTAATTTCTTATGTTAATATTTATACGATTACAGGCAGTGATTACTTCAAAAATTGATTTCAAAAGTACTTTATCGTACAGCTTATACTTCTAGACATAAATTTATGATTAAACAAAAGTATGATTTATTATTTCACACATGTTTGTTCATTTAGGAATTTTTTGGTGTATGGTGACAAGGGAACTGCGTAGGATTGCAGATTATAGGGAGTGGCAATTTCTGCAAAGCTCAAGTAGCATGAAAATAAATAAATTTTAATAATTTCAAATGTTTATATTATTTTTAATAAAAACGTTAAAATATTTATGCTTGCTACAATAGTTTTGCACAATACCAACACTTCCTATCTAATAAGCTAAAAACAGAACAAATTTTCTGTCTGGTAGAATAAGAAACAGGCATTCCTTTCAAACTGCTGCAGTAAAAACATCCTTACGCCCGCAACTATTAGATGCTATACCCATTCAGTCCTTAGCCGGCTTTAAAGGGAGGGTAAAATCTTTGGAGCAGAGCACCAAAATAAAAGTTGCAGGGGCTGTAGAATTTTAATTGTTTTAGCAGTTGCTGTTATTGCAAAAATTTCTATTGTCTACAGAGTAACAACTTTCCTTGTAAAATAATTGTCTTAGAAGCTAGATAAACTTTCTCGAAAACACCCTGAAACCTAACCAACTTAATTTTTACAGGCTAAAATGTAACATTTACTAGCATCGTTTGGAAAGTAACCTGTGTCAGCATAATATTGACACTGGTATATTCAATAAACATAATGTAAGAAATGTTGTTATATAAACAGTTCTTTTAAATACCTAACTTCTGATTTGCAAACCAGTTTTATATACTTATTTATCCTGAAATGATTGGCAATGTTATCGAAAAAGTCACATGAATGATTATCCTTGAATTCCGTAAACGTTCATATTAAAAAAAACTGAGGCGAGATTCTTTATTTTTTTCAGAGAAAAAGGTCATGTGTATCAAAAAATCAGTTCCGCATCAAACTAATCATTCAGGCTATTTCCACACAATTATTTACGATGTAGCCCAAGGTTTTTCACCACTGATTTTGATCTCTAGTAATTTCTGTAAGGTGTGCAAGTTTTGTTCTCAGAGATATTGTGTACAGTAAACCTACTAATGTATAATTCGGCAAAAATTTTAAATGCAACTTTCACAACAAAGTTTTCAGACCAAATTTGCACTTCAAATATGAATGCATAAGAAATTCACTGTCTAAATCAGTTAAGAGCGCCTGACACATTCAACTGTCACTTCAACCAAGTTAACTGATGAATTAATGACGTTTTCCTTCACTTATTGATTCCTTGACATTTTCCACTGAAGTGTTAACCATATATGCTACTGATCCCTTAATGATATAGTTTTTGATTGCTCTCTTAGCCATCATACGTAATTAATACCATTTTGCAAGGTTATATGAACATTCAGTCTTTCGTTTTGTTTTCACACAGTCATCATAGCGGGCATGAAATGCGGTGAAGTAATTGTACTGTTTGTATTAACAATCCTAATGTTACCAATTAAACAAAAAATGAAAAGAAATTGCAAAAAATGTAAAGCTACATATTTTTGATAAAATATTTTAATACACATATTTTCCCCACCACAGCAAACGATGGCTTGGTAGCTCAATTGGTATAGGGTAACAATCTGGAATCAGATTACTATGGGTCCAAATATTAACCTTTTTTTTTTTTTTTACTTTTTATATTACATTAAATTGCATACCAACAATGGCTATCGGAAATATGTTCGTTTGTAGTAATGATTTGGCGAAATTCAATAAAAACAGTATTTAATTCACCGCATGCAGTTGGCAGCGATGCTTACACAATCGGTGAAATTGTTCCGTGAAACAACCAGAGGTTTTTCACCAATTTTAAGTGGAGCTATTTTCAATGATTCAAGTAGTATTTGACTGCGAATCAGTGATTTTCCACTGATTCAAATTTGGAGTTTGGTGGGAATTTTTTCTGTGGTTCCAAAGCAAAAGCCAATAAAATATTAACTACAAAGTTGATATCATATCTACCGTATTAGAATGATTAAATCCGAAGTTGATGCTCTGAATCCAACCTCCGTAATGCAGTTGATTGCACACTAGCTTATAGTAGGAGGTTTTCTTGGTTTTGTCCTGAGTAAGGCATGTGTGTATTTGTAATTACCTTACTACTTTTGCATATGTTTCTGGTTTCATTTCTAAAGATATTGTTTCCAACAAAATGACAATTCCTACCTACCAACTCAGCTTTTAAGAACTTATTTAAAAACTAATTGCACTCATTTTGAGGATAGTTGGCTTATTAGTTACATAGGTAACTTCTTGTTGTAAAGAGTATAAGTAGGCGTACTTTTTCATTTAACCCCTACTTTCGGAAAACTGATGGTGTCTTGTTGTGAAAAATTTCTATCAAATTAAACCAACGTACCAAATGTCAAATAAATAAATAAATAAATAAATAAAATTCATTTTAATAATTTATTTTTAAAAATCTTAAATGTAGACTTTAAGACATAAGGACTGGAAACAGTACTTTACTTTCCTCTTGTAAAGGTTTCTTTACACCAGCTCACAATTCTACTATTATCTTACTATGTTGGAAGGAATGACACTGGTAGAAGTGGAAGATGTAAATCAAAGAGTGAGAAACTTACTTCCCCAGTTGCTTTTAGTCAACCCTCCAATGTTATTAGACCGAGTGAAATTCTGTCAATCCAGGAATTACGAGTGTCCACCTACCACACCGGATAAGTTATAGTTGTTACCATAAGATCTTTTGCTCCAGGCACAATCAGTTACCACTGTTATGAGAGGTATACCACCTTCATCTATCTCTCCTACTTGAAGAGCTAGAGCTGCTTTTTACTTCCTAGCTGCTTGCATTTCCAGCCATGAAATCTCCTTAATGGTAGCAAACAGATTGTTATGCGATTTTTGATAAGTCTCTTTAGCCATACATAGCATTTCCGAACTTGCAGTTAGTTATATCTCTGAGCTGAGTGAAACCTTGGCCGGTAAGCAACATACTATCAGCCCAGGCATCATTAATATCCATTGATTTCATGTTTGCCTTGGAAGGTTGAGTACTTAAATTATCTTTCAAACCACACATCAAACATTTATAATGGGAAACACTTTTTCATTATTTTCCTCTCTTCCTTGGGTTATTTCATATTTCATAAGTTACATTTAAAAAATTTTATTGTGCCTTTAATTCTCGCTATTTCACTGAATAGGTGATTTACGTAAAAAATGTGACATCGTAGATAACTTCTGCAGGTACTGTTTCAGCATTGTATTCTATTAAATAATGTTCATCCTTGAGTTTCGTTTCTGACAAAATTGGTGTTGTGGAAGTACTATCTTGAATGTGTGACGCAGGCAAAACATTCACAACTGACATACCTGAACAGTGACCCTCTATGTAAAAACTATTATCTGTTACATCATCTCAGTGCTTGAAAGGTCATTTTTATCGTGTTTTCTTGTTGGGGTTACAGCCTCATCCATGTTTTGCCAGAAAGAGCAACCTGGTTGTGATTGAGTGTTTTCTCATGTTTTCACTGGCATAACAGATGCTTCATGTAATCTGTAAAAATACATTTTATGTTGACTATCATTAACCAACAATACGTTAGCATACTAATGAAATGCATTAAAATAACAGTTCATTTCATACAATGGCATTTCTTACACAAATTAAATAGGCCTAAACAATTAATTATCATTCAAATGTATGTTTCACAATTTGACCTATGCCCTTCTCACAGCTCTGTAACACTGAATTTCTCTGTCTTTATTGATCAAATTCTGTAAAACAAATGCAACATTCATAATTTAGTATAAATATTAGAATGTTCAGTTACTCAAAAAATTAATCAATACCTTTATATTTCCTATTTTTTAATAAGATGATTCGCGGAATGATGATTTGGATCATTCAACTGAGAAAATAAACCAACAAAAATTCTCTGATTTTGATTTAAACTCGCTGTTATTCTTTCAGCATCTTTTGAAAATCACTTTTTGGATCCTGAAGAATTTTTGCTTATAATATGGCTACGAGGACCTACAGTCGCATATTCACAAAAGAAAGAAATTTGGTAACAATTATACTCTTCTCGGTTTACAGATGAGGATGTAACGTTGAACGTGCAGTTACAGCCGATGTTACGTTGCCACGGCTAGCTCACAGGTGGAACACGGGACTCAGTAAAATGGACGCAGATTAATTAAGAAATAATTTCCAAGTTCCAGGGTAGTTGTTATATACTTTTATTTATTCTTTAGTAACACAGTTCACAGCTGAAGTTCATAATATGCAGAGTACAAACGTTCACATATAACCATACAAGTGCAGAAACAGCGCCTCTGTCGTTTATAGATTATTCATGTCTCAAAACTTGCATCGCAGGAAATATGAAATGCGGCTACCTCCCACACCGGAGGAGAAATAAAATTAAGTCTAGTTGCCGATGTGGGGGTTATCGCCCCGCCCGACGCGGCCTAGCCGAGCATTCTTGAGTGGAGACTGACCTGAAGCACTGCTCGACCTGAAGTGACTGCTCAAGGGCGACAGACACACGCGTATTTCTGCTGCCTATCACCCCCCTCTCCTGAGATAAGGGCCTGGCCACCCACGCTCTCCACTCGTTATCGATACTGCTCCGCATGTTATCGAAACTGCGCCGTAGGAACTAAAACTGCCAACGCCGTCAACATCCAGAGAAACAAACTTCCCGTACAACTAAACTTGTTGACGCAGCCTGAAAGTATCTATATAATGCTGACGCTTAACAAAAACTGAAAACTACGATGCTCGAAACGAAACGACAACCGTCCGCCCGATAACCGCAAAACGGCAAACGTATGCCCGATAAACAAACTATCACGGGAAACGAGCCACCACGGCTTTTAACTTCAAACCCGATAAAAATATTACGAAGCTTAGCAAAGCTTAAGAAAAAGGATGATATTGAAACACGTGTCCCGAAAATTAAGAATACTGCGTCATTACAAGGAATACAAAATACATACTTTACGTGTTCTATTAACTATGATGCAATAGCTGGCTCTGTGGGAGAGAACTTTAGCATGGTCACGTTGCAATGATGAAAGTGGTCCAGCACCTGAGGATAATGTAAGCGTGAGCACAGCACCAATAAACAACTTTTAAAACATCAATACAGTATTTTGAAAATGTTCCGATTTCTAAATATCAAGGACAAAAAGAAAACTTTAAATATAAACTTTTGTTGCTAAAACCATAGAAAATTTTCAAACTGATGCACAAGTTGGTGAATTCTAATTTTGATACTCTAAGTTTTGAGAAGTTCATTACTGTGGAAAAGGAAGTGTCGCTGAATTTACAAAAGTTTCTTCATATATTTTTTTACTTGTAATTTTCTGAAATCCCACAGGAAAAATTACAGCGATTGTTAAATCGGGTCTAGGAAAATTTTTGAATGAATACAACTGAAGTAACTGAGCGAGTCTTTTAATAAACATAAACAAACAACATGTTTTAATAAATACAAACTTTTCTTATGCGAATCTGGGGTGACTTCCAAGTTTTTTGACTTAGTTTTTTAGAGTTAGAAAGGTTTTTCAAAATTACAATGTTGTCGTTTGTTTAGAAAAAGAAAAAAACAAGCAATCAAATTGTTTCCTTTGAAAAACAATATTCTTAAATTGCTAGGAACTCAATTGCAATGTAAACTTGGAAAGAAATCATTAAGTAGAAATAAATTTGACCAACTGAAAAGTGTAAAACTAGCAAAACTAATGAAATTTGAAAAGGAAACATTAGGAATAAATTCAAAGGAACTGTAAAACTGCTGAGTAATAACATTTCAAAAAGTAAACCCATAACAATGTCTAATATATGACAATCATATTATTCCATCATCATTGAAAAAATAAGAATCTGGGTGAGATGAGTCATCGTCTCACACATGAACTTACCATGATCTGAATACATTTAGATGCATCTAAACAAAGGTCTTGTTCTAGATGAACTGTGTATAATCACCAAAAAAAAAAGGTACACATCACATCATTTTATCATCTTCAGAATCTTGATGACTTATCTCATCCAAACATTTTTTGCACAGCAATTTAGCGTGATCTAAACACAGGTGTCTAAAGCATTTATCACAGGAATACTTTTTTTCCCTGTCCTTAGACCTTCCATATTAAACACATATTCCTCTTCCTCCTGCCTCGGTTGCTACTGGAGCAGACACTTCATCTTCTTCAACTCCAAGAATTGTGCAAATGTTTCTGCAAAGAGTTTTTGGAAGATTCGGAATGGACAATCTTTGTCGCATATGAGGTTCAACTAGTGAAAGGGCCAGGGCCTAGGTTTCAGAGAGAACAACACATAGCTGTTTACAGCTGCTGCATCGAGCAAACCATAAAAAATCTCATTGGCCACCTTCTACTTGCTCGTTTAGTGGTGTAAGTGTGGCATAATTGATCGAAGACATCGACCCCTCCCTTAATGAAGTTGTAAATCTCTACAATGTCAGGTTTCCCGGATTCAGCTATTACATCTCCTGTGTCATGCATTGTAGACAATATAATCACGTTTTTATTTGGCTTTTGATTATATGACACCATAATTTTGTCAGATTGGTATAGGAATCGTGAAGTTTTCAGTGGTATACCTTTTACATTTACGAAGCATGGTGGAAGCTCCTTCTTGTTCTTCCTGAGTGTTCCCACGAGCGTCAATTTGTTTTCAGTCAGTTGCTTTGCTAGTTCGTAGGACGTGAACCAATTGTCTGTTGTGATGTTGCTGTGGGTTTTCTCAGTTTGACTAGCTAGCTTTTATCACATACTGTGTAGGTTTTCCCAAATGGCTGTTTTCGGTGAGCGTGTTTCTACCTATGTAGGGAATACCTTTGCAGAAATAGAATGTGCGTGCATCACACATAGAGAGTATTTTTAACCCATACTTGTCCGGCTTGTTCGGTATATACATTTTGAAAGGGCAACGCCCTCTAAAACTCAAAAGAGTCTCATCAATGGTAATGTATTCTGAAGGAGTACAGTTTGCTTCACAGTTCACCACAAATTTCTCCCACAGCTCTCGAAATGGAGCAAAAACATCAGCATTACGCCTTTCAGCCCTCGTGTTTTTTGAATCAAATCAAAATGTTAATGCAGTAATAATGTGCAATATTGTGCTCATAGTTGTTCAATTCATCAAACTGTGATTTTCGAGTAACAATTTAATATTTTTAATGCATCCTGAAGTATTCGCACTTTCTCTGTACAGCCCATCATAATTAATTTTGATTATTGTTCAAATTATGACCACTTGGGTGTTTATTGTACATTGAAAATTCTGATTTCATTCATCTCACATACCATACATACTATGTCTCCAACTCTATGGTCTGTAAGGTAAAGTCCATGCAAATGCACGAGAGAAAATCTGCCATATTGTCTTAAAATTTGGGAATTTGTTTGATGGTGTGAAAATCGGTAAAAACAGATAAAATCAGTAGGTGTGAAGTATGTGATGTCTTTTGTGATAAGTGTTTATTTTTATTGATATCTTTGTAAAGATGTGTGTGAATGTGCTGCAGAGCCCAGTGGTGTCAGAGTTCCTGCCCACTCTGTTGCTATGGACAGTGTCAGCACTGATGCCCGTCATAGTCTCGTACTCCGACCAATGGTTGTCGCACTGGACCCGCTCTGACCAGAACCTCTCCATCATGAGGAAGACCTTCGTGCTGCTGCTCTTCATGGTGCTGGTGCTGCCATCTCTAGGACTTGCCAGGTACCTCATCCTTGTTGCACTCTCACGTTGTTTCATCAGACTACTTCACAGAAAGTTTTCTATGAATGTTGGAAGGTTGTGACATTTCTAGAACGTCACTAGCACAGCCATGTATGTCCAAATAATTCTCATGGCTTCGGTTTCAAAAAGAGATTTTGTATACAAGACCAGTTCTGAAATTTATTTAATAGTTTTGGCTAATCAAAGTTGTGCTCATCTAAAGTAGTTTTTTTAAAGCCTAGAAATTTTCATGAATCGCATAATAATGCGAAAGGTGAAGAAACTACATTTATTCACACAGTTCTGTATTTATTTCGAGTTTCATGAAACAGCAGTGAAATTTCCCTTCTAAATGTATCCACAACTACAATTCTGAGCTTCTTTTGCCATGAAAACTCTGACAATCATTTAGATCCACATTTTTTTTCCTTGTGTTATACAGTATTATCTCTCATTTATGTCAGATATGCACTGATAGCAACGAAAACTGTTTGTATTAAACTCATGTTGTTGCCAGTGACCAATGCTACAAATGTAAAAAAATGTTTTTGAACAAGAACAATTCATAAATTGATTGGTAGCAAAGTCAAAGGATTATCGCTGCATGTACAATTCAATATATATCCACCCAAATCACTAAGCACACTTTAATGGTAGAATCATAGTTAACCTAACTTTTATTATTTTTATACAAACAATTCTGACTAAAACTGTTGGTAATATTTTGAAAGGAAATATGTAGATACCACACACATTTTTTTAGCTAAATTATGCACTAAACATTCATGCAGTATTTGTAAACACTGTAGACTTTACTGTCTTCAGTACTTTGTGGTTAGGTTCATGATAACAATTATGTGAGAATAGTTATTTTAGTCAGTCGCTTACATTAGAAAAGTTGTTAAGAATGCCAAAAATAGCAATGGTTTTAATCATTCCAGGAGTTTGAAAGTGCTGGATAATACGTGTTTTATAACCTGAACTTAATCCAAATAGTGCAACTTAAACATTGAGTGTACACAATGTTATCAGTGTCATAGGTAAGGCAGTACATGTAGCCATGATTTTGCGCACAGCCTTTGCGGTGAGCAGAGATTCTTACCAGGGTCGGGATGTTGCCACGTGGCTGGATGTTGATGCAGATACGTATTCTTCTGCTCCATTGTGGGCCATGAAGCATTCCAAACGCTTGTNGACCATGCGCATCTTCGATCCAGGGCCATCCGGCATTTATTACAAAATATTTTGACACTACACAAACCCTAAAGAAATGATACTTAACATTACATTAAACACTGTGGCACAGAACACTTGCATGAGGCCTTGCGTGAACCAGCCAGCATGAAATGTGATATATAGTCACATTATAAGATAAAAACCTGAAGGTGAAATTATTATTTAAGGGCCCTCCAAATCAAAATAAGGACTAGGCTCTGGCTGCAGGGGCAAAATAAAAAGGTTTTGGAAGTAAGACAGAATTACAGATTAGTGAAGGCAAAGTCGAAACCCCGCAGCACACTTCCGTCTAACTTGAGCTCTTAGGAGAGACTGCCGAATGGCTATTGGAAGCGGGGACACTAGCCCACGCCGGAAGTGGCGGCCCAGGGCCGACCACGGGTATGAATATGAAGCTTAGTTGAAATGGAAGGAAGACACAATGTTAATCACAAGAACATGTGCAAGAGTGCACAGCAAAATAAGTATATAAAAACGTTACTTGCTAATTTACAAAAAAGTGCACAGGAGTGCACTGCAAAATAAATACATAAAAGACCTTGCATACTATCATGAACCCTCTTTGAGTATTGGCTTTAGCCGTCAGGCCTACCTTCACTGCACTCTACACCAGGTGCAGATGCACTGAACACATTTAGCACATGCATTTCATGACCCTGCGCCTCGTGCACACGTGATGACCTATGATGGGCTTATACCGGTCGCAGATGAGGTCAAGTGAATCGAAAATACACGTGCACACACACTAACTTGCTGCAAAAAAAATAAAGACAGCTGCATTTGAAGCAAATATATCTAAAACAAAGAGGTTCCTGCCACTTGCTTGTAGAAAAACTCGTCAGCTCTGCAGTTAAAATTTTTATGGAAACTATTGTACTATGTAACAAGTACTTTTATAATCAAAATCTTGTTTTTTATAGTTTGGTTGTGAAATTGTGTTGGAGTAATACTTAACAGTGAACAGGCATTTTGTCAGTGTTTGCCGTTATTTTAGTTAACCACACATTTATTAATTTTCTTCCAATAATTTATTAAAAAACTCATGGTATTATAAAAATGGAAAGAAACTGCCCTGTGTAAAGACAATGAGAGAATAATGTACCAGCTTTCTTGATCACTTTTAAATGTCTTGATTAAATATAAGATCGATCACACAAAATTTACTGCGACAGTGACAATGTGCATTAGATGACAAGTTAAATTTTTAATAAAGTTTTCACTGTAATAATGTACTGATTCAAATTAAACCAGGTTTACATTTTAATAATACATGCATTTTTGCTATAAAATTTACTTGATGAAACAAAAATTTTTACTTGATAAACGGTGAAATTCTAACTACAAAATCAGCTCATTTTATTTACCATAAAAGTGAGACCCTAGTGTTGTCTCCAAAACCACAAAACTTTTAAATGCCAAACAATTGAAATAAAGTTTTTGAAACTATCACTATAAAAGTCGTTCATATACATCTGGAAGTACATTGGAGAGCCAAAAAAACTGGTATAGGCGTGTATGCAAATAACAAAGGTATAGAACCAATCAGAGTAACGCGATGCGGTCGGCAGCGCCTATATAAGACAAAATAAGACAAAAATTGTCTGCCAAAGTTGATAGATAGGTTACTGCTGCTACAATGGCAGGTTATCAAGATTTAAGTGAGTTTGAGCATGGTGTTATAGTCGGTGCACGAGAGATGGGACATAGCATCTCCGAGGTAGCGATAAAATTTGGATTTTCGCGTACAACCATTTCACGAGTGTACTGTGAATATCGGGAACCCGGTAAAACATCAAATCTTCGACATCGCTGCGGCCGGAAAAAGATTGTGAACGAACGGGACAAACGACGACTGACGAGAATCATTAAACGTGACAGACGTGCAACCCTTTCTCAAATTGGCACAGATTTCAATGCTGGGGCATCAACAAGTGCCAGTGTGCGAACTATTCAACGGACCATCATTGATATGGGCTTTCGGAGCCGAAGGCCCACTCGTGTACCGTTGTTGACTGCACGACACAAAGTTTTGCACCTCGTCAGGCCCGCCAACACCGCCATTGGACTGTTGATGACTGGAAACACGTTGCCTGGTCTGACTAGTCTCGTTTCCAATTGTATCGGGCGGATGGACATGTACAGGTATGGAGACATCCTCATGAATCCATGGACCCTACATGTCAACAGGGGACTGTTCAAGCTGGTGGAGGCTCTGTCATGGTATGGGGCGTGTGCAGTTGGCGTGAAATGGGACCCCTGATAGGTCTAGATACAACTCTTACAGGCGACAGATACGTAAGCATCCTGTCCGATCACCTGTGACACCCCACACGTCGAGAGTTGCTACCGAGTGACTCCAGGAACACTCTTCTGACTTTAGACACTTCCATTGGCCACCTAAATCACCAGACATGATGACATGATGAGCATATCTGGGATGCCTTGCAACGTGCTGTTCAGAAGAGATCTCCACCGCCTCGCACTCTTATGGAGTTGTGGACTGCCCTGCAGGATTCATGGTGTGAATTGGCTCCTGCATACCTTCAGACATTAGTCGAATCCATGCCACGTAGTCTTGCGGCACTTCTGCATGCTGGTGGGGGCCCTACACGATATTAGGCAGGTGTACCAGTTTTTTTGGCTCTTCAGTATACATATTCCACATGATTAAATATTACTGCCAGAAAATGTCTCTTACAAATACATTAAAACAAAGTTTAATTTTGCTAGTGTTTCTGCACAGCCAAGTCTCTGGCAAATGGTTTTAATTTCAGAGTTGTTTGCACTGTATGTGAGCTGCTGTGCAACAATCTTGTAGGACCGGTGCCTGATGTAATTGTACTCCTGCCTGCGTGAAGCAGGTGTGCTTTCCTGCTGTTGTACTGAAACTGTCATGTAATGGTTAAATGAGAATGTCTCAAAATGTCCTGTGGTGTGTTTCTTATACCTCTTCCTTGTGTTTCACGTGGCCGAGTAAATTGTATGACACCTGCACCCTAGTGGCAGTTTTGTTGATAATAAATTCAATTGTCTGTCACTTAACTGCTCTTGCACATGATATGTTGCCAAGGCCTGATCAGTGGCATTCTTCGTCACTGAAGTACTTGTGACAATTCATTGCCTTTCACCATTTATCCATTATGTAAAGGTTATAATATTATTTTATTTATTTTTGGTATCTTTTGAATTTTATATTATATTTAACTTGAGTTTGTGTTTGTCTATTTTCTTTGTAGTAAGTAGAGTCTTCAAAATTTCATTTCCTCCTTCATTTTTAAAATTATTTATACCTTGATTGTTAATTTTAATCTTTTGCTCTCTGTCATTTGAAGGGTCTCTCTGTAATAGTGAGGGTCGACATAGCTTGAGGCAGGTCTTATCTGTCTTAAAAATTTTCTGCAGTTTAATTTGCAACTTCTGCCAGCTTTTGGTGCTATGAGGATAAGTCAATAAATAAATTGACCTATTTTATTACTTAGAAACAAATAATCGTAGCTTGCAGCTATGTACATATCCACTAGTTTGTAGTTCCACTGATAGATGGCGCGTAGGTGCACAATTTGGTAAACAAAATCTAAGTGCGGCAACATTTGCGAAATGGTGAAGGTACTGAAAGTGTAGTCACGGGAGGAGGCACATGCCTTTTCCATTTTCTGTGGGCAGAAAACAAGGAACCTGTAAACATTCACAGGGGGATTGTGTCTGTATATGAAGATAAAGTGAAGTCTGTCCAACAAGTATGGAAATGGTGGTGTGAATTTGCAAAGGGCCAAACAATTGCGAAAGATGAAGAGTGGAATCGGCATCCATCAAAATTAGGTAGAGTCGTTAGTGGCACTGATGAAATGGTGCAGAAGGATAGACCTGTGATGCTGAAACAGTTGGCGCTGCGCTTGAATCTTTTACATAGCACTGGGTAGCCTACAGAAAAATGTGCACCAGTTGGATCCCCAAAAACTTTCCAACTGACAAAAGCTTGAGAGAATGGCCACCTCACTAACCAAACTGCCGCGTTATATCGTTGAAGGTAATGATGCATTTTTGTCACTCATCGTCAGATATGAAGAGGCGTGAGTGCACTACTTCGATCCAGAGTTGAAAATGGAAATCATGGAATGGAAACATCCCAAGTCACCAACATGCAAATGTTTGAGACAGTCACAAGCACAGGGAAGATATTGGCAACCATCTTTTAGGACATTCATGGAGTGCTGCTTGTTGATTTCATGGAGTGTAGTGTGACTATGAATGCAGCTGCGTTATTAGGAGATCTTAAGGTGTCTTAAGAATGTTATTCAATGACAACCTGGTCTTCTTACACAATTGAAGTTGTTACACAGTAATGCCAGGCCTCATTTTGCCCACACCACAACAGCCCTGCATTGACATTGTGTTTCCCATCCACTGTACAGCCCAGACTTCGCACCTTCGGACAATCATCTTTTTTACAAGATGAAGAAACATCTACAAGGCAGACGATTTTCTAGCGACAACAAAGTGAAAGGTGAAATGGCTTAATGAGCAGGACCTTATTTTACTCTGACAAATGCTTAAATAAATTTGATGATTTTGTTGAAAAATAAAGGAATGATGTTGAAATAAAAAGGTGTTGTGTATCTTGACCTATTCTTCTTACCCATTCATCTACAAAAAATAGGGAAATTTAATTTCTGACTTACTTTCATATATCTGTCTCCTATCTGCACTTTGGACCTGTTGAAGTTTGTCTGTCTTTGGTGTTAGTTTCAATGTCCGAGTTCTAATTTGTTTGATTCAAGGTGGCTGTCCTTACCAAATAAGTCAGTCAAAAAATTGAATTCTCTGATGAACTTAAACCAATTCACACTTAAACAGACTTTATTAAAGTATTAAAATGACAAATGGCTAGAAAGATGAAGAAATAGCATTTGCTATAAAATGAAAATAACGTGAATTTTAGCATTTCAGTTCGTATAAAGCGATTTTTCTCGTTTTACTTCAAATAAAGCTATTTTTAAATTTACACCGACTTTTACTTGCAACTAAACCAATATTCGTGGAATGAGTGTTACAAAATGATAGGTTTTGTTGCTTTACTAACTAAATATGGCAAAAAAAAACCAACACTGACACGTAATGAATGTTTATATCACGTTTTGTGGTTGAGGTTAGGAGTACTCGTCGCACTGTTTACCAAACGTCCGCCATCTTCGTTGCAGCAACTAGTTATTTTTGCGTGTTAAAAATTTTGAATGGCAAAGTGTCAATAATTTGTGGATCACATTTTGTTGCTTTCTGATAGCACACAACCATGAGCATACCTTTATAGCATAGAACACACACCTTTGAGTCATCCCACAGTTTGTGCCGATATGGATACTTGGACCCTTCAAGTGTATTTATCAATTCCGATGTCTTTACAAAAACCTCTGATACAAATGTAATTTCTACTTTCAACTACGGCTGATGGTTCTGATATATTGATATCACAGAAGCAGTACTACTGCTCTGACTTTCTTCAAGTTTGTTAAAAAAATCAACAAGAATATCAACGTATTTATTTAAATACTGCACACACTTAAACCATGAGTTCCAGAAAAATATTGCTGGTGCATGAAACAAGATGACAGAAGGGGAATGATAGTTCTCCATAATAAAATTCAAGCACTTGTGTCTCATTATTGTGGAGTGTAAAAATGCCATATTCAGTTTTGATACAAGTAGGTTCAAAGAAGAAAATTCTTTCAGAAACATGTTCCCAACTAAATTCAGTTTTTGTGCAAAACACTGAAAATAGAGCAAATGATCACAAACAATAGTTTGTAATGCTTGGAAACATTTTCCACTTAATCTAAAACAAGTCCCAAGATATTTTACTCTGTGTCGTACTCCTTTATGTATGCAGTCAGTTATTGCCTGACTACATTTAGTGCTGGAACTAAATGTACAGGATGATTATAAAAGAATACCCCAACTTTGAAGTTCAAGAATATCAAAATTCAAAACCAAACAACCTACAACCTTGATTGACCAATCAAATGAACCGCGGAACCTTGAAGTTTGTTTACCATATGTTCATAAATGTTCAATGTGATCACCATGAGTGGCCTGAATGACATCTACGCGATAATCAAACTCGTTCCACGCTCTTGTCAGCAAGTCTGGTGTTACAGTTTCGATGGTATTCGTAACTCTCGGTTTGACGTGGTGAGGGGGAAGCGAGCTTGCATTCAACACGTCAATGTGAAGGGGACGGTCTGATGATTCCTTTATGTGCCCAGAATGAGGTAGACAATGCCTTCATTTCGAATCTGGTTTTTAGCGATGAAGCAACGTTCCATACAAATGGTAAGGTGAACCGGCACAGCGTGCAGATATGGGGTCAGGAGCCTCCACATGAAACCACCGAACACGAGCGCGCTTCCCCCAAAGTGAACGTGTTTTGCGCTGTATCCAAAGACACTGTTTTCGGCCCTTTTTTTCACGAGCCCACTGTTACTGGAATCCCTTATTTGGACACACTGACAGTGTGGTTGTTTCCTCAGTTAGAAGAGACGGCAGGGAGACTTAATTTTCCAGCAGGATGGTGCACCACCCCATTGGCACCTAGCTGTTCACGGATACCTGAATGAGACGTTGCCGCAACACTGGATTGGTCGAGGAGCAGCTGGTTACCAGGCTCTTCATCACTGGCCCCCAAGAAGCCCGGATCTAACCCCGTGCAATTTATTTTTACGGTGGTACATAAAGAATCAAGTGTTTAGTCCACCATTGCCGGCTAACATTGACGACCTCAAAACGAGAATTAAGGACGCTGTCCAAACTGTAACACCGGACATGCTGACAAGAGTGTGGAAAGAGTTTGATTATCGCGTAGATGCCGTTCAGGCCACTCATTGTTCACATTGAACATTTATGAAGATATGGTAAACAAACTTCACAGTTCCACAGTTCATTTGATTGGTCAACCAAGATTGTAGGTTGTTTGGTTTTGATACTATAGACCTTCACAGTTGAGGAATTCTTTTATACTCTCCCTGTACTGTCTCCTGGAATAATCTGCTAGACAAATAAACTTCTTGTTTGGCGGTTGGTGCTAGATCCCTAAATAAAATGGCAAATATGCACCTTCCTTTGCTGTGAAAGTTTTATCTACAACAAGTACTGGTTTGTCTTTTACAGCAGCTTTAACTTTGTTTCATCTCCTCTCCACAGACTGACACATAATCTTTTCGAAGTGTGCTTCCACCAGAATTCTCCTGAACCAGATATGTATCTATGTGTGAATTGAAAAAAAAAAATGGCCATCTTACTGAAACTGTAACATTAGTGTCAATTACAACAGCCACTTAAACTATAAAGTAGTGTAAATAAAAGTTATGACTGCTTGAATGTTCTACTTTGCAGTAAATTTTTGTAGCTTATTGAAGTAAAATGTGCATCAAGCAGTAAACACAAAAAACTTGAAGTTAAAGTTTTTGCTCTAAACGACTTAAGCCTAGGCATTTGATAATTTATTTATATTAGTTAGAGGGAAGCAACCATAAAACTTGTGGAGAGTGAAATAAGCATAATTTAAAGCTACGTACTTTGCTAAATATACTCTCGGACTTCTAAGTGACCCATCTGGTGGATAGGAATATTCAATTCCAAACATGTATTGACTGTATCATTAATGAAACTGGTTTTTTCAGTTCTCAATCATGCTGGAAACTGTTGTTTGCCATTTTACTGCCTTTCTTTCATCGTCTGACTTTGCAGTGAAATTTTTTTTTCGCGGTCTCATGTTCCTCAGATTTGATGTGCTTCTCAAGTACATCCTTTTCCTTCCATTCTAACTTGTTATTAAGATGGCAGCTGTTAGTGATTACGTTTATTCAAACTGTAATTGCGCTGTATGCATNTTCCATTCTAACTTGTTATTAAGATGGCAGCTGTTAGTGATTACGTTTATTCAAACTGTAATTGCGCTGTATGCATGACGTGATATAATAATGAATTCTTTAAACTGAACAAAAACCAAATATAATCAGCAATTTTTAAATTGTGAATCAATCAAGTATAAAATACTCAGTTTTAAGTGTTTGGAGTGTAAGGAATAATAACAGTAAAATGANTAAATTGTGAATCAATCAAGTATAAAATACTCAGTTTTAAGTGTTTGGAGTGTAAGGAATAATAACAGTAAAATGAACAAAATGGTGAAAAAACGTAAATAACATCTTTTCAGCAGGTTTCACATTTTTTGTTAAAAAAATATGATTTAGTATTTTTCCACATCTGTTTCGCAAAAGCAAAATGTCACCATCTTTCNAACATTTTTTGTTAAAAAAATATGATTTAGTATTTTTCCACATCTGTTTCGCAAAAGCAAAATGTCACCATCTTTCATAATTACGTTCATTACTAGTTAGTACATTCTTTACACAATCCTCATTGCTAGAAACACGTACTTGAAATAATATAGTTTCTATGAACTGTGCAGTGCTTGAAGTAAAAATAGCATTTCTTGTACTGGGTAAAGTATATTTTGAAAATTAGTTATTTTGTTATGGATTCCATTTTTTGAAACAATTCTGAATCATAAAATATTTAGTTTGAGAGTGATTGTGATGTAATCACAGAAGCATGATGTTACAGTTTAGCAGTATCAGCAGGTACCTACGGAGTTGTCCATCTGCAGTAAAATGCGACTTGTCTGATGTAACATGTGGTTTCTGGTCAGTGAAAACTTATTCATGTCCTCCTGTCAATGGATTAACTGAATGAATTTTTTGTATTGTCACACTGTAAAACAAAAGTATTAATCAGTAAAAGCTGATGTAGTGCTTTTTGTGTGTGTGTNAATTTTTTGTATTGTCACACTGTAAAACAAAAGTATTAATCAGTAAAAGCTGATGTAGTGCTTTTTGTGTGTGTGTGTACTAGTTTCTGTCCGTATCCTTAGCTTAGTTTTGTTTGTGAAAACTCTGAACCACCGAGCAACAANTGTGTGTGTGTACTAGTTTCTGTCCGTATCCTTAGCTTAGTTTTGTTTGTGAAAACTCTGAACCACCGAGCAACAATGGTCATTATAAGATGCGTAGTAAGGTTTACCACAGTAGGAGAGGTGGATGAAACCTGCATTGCTATGGGAAGTATCAGAGGCAAAGGGACCAAAATGATGAACAGGATGTTGAAGAGCACTGTCATTCCTCTCAACACAGTGAAATGAATCAGTCTAATCAACAGCCATACAAGGGGCGAGTATCAAGGTAAAACTATAATACAGAAATATATTTATCACAAACATTGCTTACTTTCACACAACACAACCACCCTATAATTGTCAATGTCTTCCACCTGACACCATGAGCAATGGTTACATTGACAACCAAACATTTGTAAATTCAAATGCTCACTCTCATGACCGATGTTCTAATTTAGTCCGACGACGAAGTAATACCAGTCAAGACTATAGTGAGGGTTATTTGGAGTCGCAAACACTACTAGATCCTGATGCTGGGGAATAAATTTGTGTCTTAAATCCGGTCGTGTTATTGTAGTGACAGGCATGGAAAAAGTAGCGGTTAATTTTTTTTTTTTCTGTTTGTGCAATGTGCTACATTGTTGTTGACAATTGTTGATATCATATTGCATCCTTCTCTTTNTTTTTTTTTTTTCTGTTTGTGCAATGTGCTACATTGTTGTTGACAATTGTTGATATCATATTGCATCCTTCTCTTTGCATCACCAGAGAAAGTTCAACATTCTATGTTGCCAGCATAGCATGATTGTCACCATAGAATCAAGTACTTTGTAACTGTATAAGTTCAGGAATGATTTTAGTGATTATACTTTAGTTTGGCGTACCTCGACGTGCATATAAGCCATAAAAGTTATGTAATGTACAGCATCTATCATATTAATAATAAGTACGCTCAGGCCAAGGGGGGTTGCAGCCAGCAACTCTACCACCGTAATCAAAGTAACGCCATACAATTACGTCATAATTAATCTTGGCCCATATCCAAGCATCTGCATACATAAACCAAAGTTACAACTTTGGCTATTTGGTACCATGTCTAGTGTGTAAGTAAAGGANATCCAAGCATCTGCATACATAAACCAAAGTTACAACTTTGGCTATTTGGTACCATGTCTAGTGTGTAAGTAAAGGAACATGAACAAACCAGTATGGCATTGCTGAAACAGACGTTGCTCGCTAGCATGTTTATTAATGTAGTGAAACTTCATTTGTGAGCAGTATGGGTTCTGTGAGAATTATTGTGCAGTAAGCATATATAAGAACCTCCTTATTATCAAGTCACCGACTTTCGTGTTTTTTTTTTAACTTTTGAGGGTCCCAGAAAATGTAATATGCTGCCTAGCTTTTCATAGTTTTGGAATTATTTATATAAGCTGTAAACCTAATTTTTGTAATCCATGAAATTGTGTTGTGTCAAATTCACTACTATTGTATTTTGTCTTCTGTGCAAATAAACCACATGTTGAAAGATGTATCTGTAGTTAATGATGACCTTGTATTCCGTTGTTCTCTTAGGTACTTGTAATTAGTTTTTACTGTGGGACAATTGCAATATTGCCAAAAAATAAATACTTTGATATTCCGAACACAGTAACAAGGAACTGTCAAATGCAGTTAGTATTTAATCTGGACTTACTTGTGTACTTTACTATGGCTTATGGATAGAGACCTGAAAAAATAGCATTTGCGATAAAACAAAAAATAATACGTATTTTAGCATTTTAATTCTTATAAAGCAATTTTTCCCGTTTTACTTCAAAAAAAGCTATTTTGTAAATTTACATGACTTTTAATTGCAAATAAACCAATATTTGCAGAATGAGAGTTACAAAATGATCTGTTTTGTTGCTTTGCTAACTAAATATGGCAAAAAGAAATGAACACCTACACGCAATGAATATTTTATATCATGTTTTGTGGTTTAGGTTAGGAATACTCATCGCACTGTTTACCAAACGTTTGCCGTCTTCATTGCAGCAACTAGTTATTTTTGTGTGTTAAAAATTTTGAATGTCTTTAAGAGTCAATAATTTGTGGATCACATTTTGTAGCTATCTTTGAACATCATGCCCGTTCCATCTATTTTTTTCAGGTACACAGTTCAAAAATGTAATAATCACCAAACAAAAGTGTTACTGTTAAGGTAGCGGGAATTATTACAAGGCCTTGACGACCATAGAATACACGCAGCTAGAGAATATTTGTCAGCAAACCTGAATGTAAATTAGTGCACGAGTTAAGATGAAAATTTAGCCAATGCTGTAACGCAAATTTTTACATATAAAATGAAAAATTATGATTTTTGAGAATTTTAGCTGTAATTCACGAATTGTACAAAATCCTGTAGTGTTTTCGTGAATTAATATTTTATGTCATATAGTTGCTTCTTACAACGTATTTGATGTATTTTTGCATATTTGAATATGAATGCATGCAGAGTTGGCCAGTAGATTTCTTCGATCACCATAAACGAAAACATGTTTTACTTTCTATAACTTTCTCTTTCTATGCCATAAATAACATGAGTACAAGTGATGATGTGCCACTTTGAGTGAACATTCTAGTGCACGGCCCTGCAAAAGTTTATTTGTTCACAAGGAAACCCTGCCGTTGTAGTGTTCTTATCTACTAAGCACCACGTTATTGTCTGTCTCATATTAGTTGGCGAGATTTTAACAGTCAGTGAGTGGCAAATTGACGAATATGTAACAAACAACGTGCCATTTACAAAATCCTGTATCAGCTGATGCATGAACGAATGTAAATTAATATTACATTGGCTATTCTGACTGCACTGCAGACGCACATCAAACAAGCAGAAAATACGCTCATAAGAAAGAGTTCCTAGATGAATTATTTTACGTGTTCACAAACCAACTGTTATTAGTGTTACAAACTAAACTTTGTGCTAAAGTAGTAATTTATATGTGTTCAAAATGAAACGGGCATTAAAACTGTCCATATTCAAATGAAATGCAACTTCAAACATTGGAAGTTCTTTATATGTCGTACCCCCTATCTCCACACCTTCCATACATGCTTGATATTAATTCCAAAAGCCTACAAAAATATCGGAGGGTATAGTTGAATAATTTTTTCAAATAATTTGACAAAATATATTTTAAACTCTTGTCGTTTGGAGCCAGTAAAAGAAGAAAAGTTAACTTTTGCAAAGATGGAATCAAGAGGAAGGCCAAAGTGCTGCTACCTGTTGGGTACAAGCTCGTCTCACAACAAACCGTACCTCGCCATCTGTTACAACACGCCCTTCCATGCTGTCTCTTAACCAGATCCCAAACTGCAATCAGCTAGAAACAAAATATAGTTTTCTGTATTAAAATAACAAATTTATGAACATATACGAATGGTTTTATTTGTCCGCGAGCTCTGTATAATTTTTTAAGTATCATTTGTATTTTACTGTACAGCGATTTTGATTTCTAGTAATTTCTATTGGTCTAGTAATCGTTTTCGTTACGCTGACGTCCATTATATGCAAAGTTCTCTTGCAAACCCATATTTTTGTTGTTTTCGTGTTGTTACTATTCTGTATTAATAAAACAAAAAAAATGGAATGTGTGTGTGGGTAGTTTTGAAGTATCCTTACGTATTTTTAACTCAAGCTGTTTATTATCAGTAATAGCAAAATAACTACTTTGCAAAAGTCGTTGGTAAGTTGTTTGTTTGCGAATGAAAATTGCATTGTCAAGCAAGTTTCCCAAATTAAAATTACTTTTATTTCCAGTCTTAACATATTAGCTGTAACATCCAAAGTGTGATAAGAACTACAATTCCCGTTTTGCAAATGTTAACCCAAATTCGTTGTCTGTAATAAATAAAAATTAGTAACAAATATTAAATTTTTTGCAAGGTATTTTGTTTTTACTTTTAAAACCTACAAATTTTTTAGACTGATGCGAGTATATAAATACCTTAAAATTTGTTAGCATTACAATAGAAAGTGGATTAGCTGACAGTGTGTTAATAAAATTAATATACAGCCGCCACTTGACGCACCAGTTAACGGCGACGCTACTTTCGTCAAACTGTCAAAATCTTGCCAAGTTACATGAGACAGAGAATCTATGGAATTCGCGCCAACTAGCTCACTGTGTTTGTTTACATTCATAGTATAGTCACGTTTTATCCAACAATTATTTATTTTTTACAAAGTGGTGCGGCGGTCATAAATGTGTTTATATGCATTTACTTATGCAGAATACATTTGTAAATTGAATTATCTTGTATGTTAATCTTGAATTCTTCCAGCTAACTGTATTTTTATCATACATATTCTCTGTAAATATGTGCAGTAAAAAATTACTTTTTTTGAACAAACAAAAGTTTTGTAAGTGTGCATAATGAAGAAATCTGTTGTTGAAGGTTCAGATAGTTCAAATACAAAAAACCTGAAGCTAAAAAATTTGCGTAAGTAAGGGTGAAAGGGGGATTAGGATTATTTTCTTACATTTGATTGGGGCAGAGTAAATCAGTATTTATAGCCTTCAGAGACTCAAAATGGCAGACATGAACACACATTATCTTAAATATTAACATAAAAATGGGGCTGCGATTCCAACTACAATTCTATGCCTGATAAAACAGTTTGTTTAGTTTGCAATGAAATAAAATGATATTAATTTATGAAATAATATTTTGAAATGTAGGGATTTTCCAACTAAAATTATTCTTCAGAAATGTAGTAATTACCACATAATTTTTACATAAAAACTAAGCTGCGAGTCTGCCTATGATTCCATGGCCGATGGTGCGGGTTGTTTTTAGTTTACTAGGAAATAAAGATAAAATGTAGGCATGTTTTGATTAAAATTATTCCTCAGAACTCCATATATGAACACAAAATACTGTCAAAACACAAATTACCTTCATTGTAAAACATAATAGCATGGCCACATATCTTTATGCCACAACTGCTATGCCAGTGAAGAAAACAAATGGTGGTAAACAAATGCTTCAACTCCAATGCATACATTTTTCTCACTATTTAACTTTTGTTTTATTTCATGGCAAGCACTGAAAGAGTAACGTTAGCTAACTTCAGTTCAATATTCATTTAAGATATTATAGCTATGGCTTTGTTTTATTTTGTTTCTGTTTGTGGTGGTGGGACTTAAGTTTAATGTCTTTAATGAGTCGGCATTGCTGTGCGGTTCTCCTTATGAGACAATTATAATTTGAATTTACATATTGTTTTGAGTAGTGGAAAATTTTTTTCATACGTAAATAACATTAAAATTCTAGTAACTTGGAAAGTTTTAACTTAGCAAGAGAAAATGTTGTAGTAAATATGTCGCTGTTTGTACAGATGCGAGTAATAAACTGTAATAAACACACTCGGTAAAGAAGGGTGTACACTGATGGTTTTTAGCCTCTTGGCTGCCATGGTAATACGACACAGAATGTAACACAATGCTTGAAATGGAGCTTAGCGCATGAGCTGCTGGTTTACCCTGACAGATTTTAAAACGTATTATGTTCTATTCTACAGGTGGGGCACTGGCCACTGTAAGGAATGAAGCAGCTAGCTGGCATTCAGTGGTTGTGTGCACATGCAGATAACTAACTACTTTTAGTGGGGTTTTGTGTACACAGGTTTGCAGTTCTGTACAGTGATATTCTTTCCAGAGGAATGCCTACTGATATTGAATTATTTGATGATATAGAGAAGCTAATATTGGAGATTGAAAGAAGACCAGGAATATACAACAAATGTTTATCTGAATACAGTGATAAAAAAGTGAAGGAGAAACTGTGGATCAAAGTGTGTGACGGAGTTGTACCGGGCCAAATGAAGAAAGAAATAAGACAAGAAAGAGGTAGGAAATGTTGTGGTAACTGTGTATTTAATAACATTTCAGTAGACACACCACAGTGTATAATGTGTACAAAACAGTTCCCTTCCAAAGAAATTAATAAATAAGACAAAACTTTGTACATTTTCACTGAAAAGAGTACCTCAGGTACATTGCTTCGTAATGTGGTTTTTGCGAACACAGAGCATGCATACATTGTAAAAAATGCTTGGTACTGTGAACTGTTCATATCTCATCGTACAGAGCCCTGAGGTGAAATGAAGTACCTGGTAAAATATTCTTGAACAGATGTCCCTGTAATATTACTTCTTGTTCCAACACGTTCAAAGGAATATAGGGGACATCCATGCAATGTATCTTCATATTGTATGCCATCTCTTTTCCAGACAAAATTGTGTAAGATGCAACAAGTTTTCATAATAGCATCACAAAAAGCAGGATGAACGTCAATGGCTTAGTGAAATATTCACCATTTGCTACAATGTATTAAAAATGCACACACTAGTATTATTCTCTCTTGCGTTAACCTGTAATTAAAGATACACTTGGCAATATCTAAATGTCAGTGTGAACATGGTCTTAAGACATGTTCCGATAAGCTAAAATCTTCATCTCCTACAATCACTAATGCCATAGGTACACCATATTCATTGTGAGGTAATGAATGGCCTGCATTTTAGAATATGTAACTGCTTTGCTTGCAATTGCTTACATCTTCATACAAAAGTGTTTGTTTTAAGATGTCAAGAGTTGCTAAATAAACCAAATGATCCTATGTCAGTGCTTACGAAACAGTTATCTGCATCAATGAAATTCATGACAATTGTCGAAAAGAATGGTTTATAATTTAAAAATACAGAACCGGTTAAGTTTTGTTTAATCCACCGTATGTGCTTACCTTCAACAGCTCACAGAATATGCTGAAAGTTTGTTCATTCGTACAACTAACTTGCAAGGCATATCCAGTCTTCCCTGTTTTTCTTAGCCATAAATACAGGTTGGAGGCATGTCCATATAGCTTCGCATGTACTCTGCACAATTTCCCTGATAGTTGTAATACCAAGCAATTGTTCATAATTTAATGATTGGAAGCTGTTGCCTGTCGCTAAGTGCCTGCAAAAGAGGAACAAAGTGATTAGGGATAGCACGACCTTGAAAATATCTGTGGCTACAACAATGTTAAGTACCCATCCTTCACAATAATGTTTCCTTACAATGCAAAATGAAAATTTAAAATGTTGACAATGTGCACATTGAACCTAAATGATAAATTCCTCAGTTTTAGGATTATTTTGTGAGCAATATAACAGCTGCTATTGCATGTTATAAGAATGCATTATTGTGCAGGTTTCTGTATGATTCCATGTTTGCTATATGATTTTACAATAAAATTAAAATGTACAAAAACCAGTAGCTATTGAAACAACTGGGAGCTAGGGCTGTGCGACATCAGGAATTATATGTTGACCGTCAATGTAAGTCACATGTCGATCCAGACACATTTCGACCTCGCCAAGTGTCTATTTTATGTATTTTATTTAGTTGGTTTAATATCTCGTCTAGCGAGTTCATCAGAGACAGGTTAACTCAATAACAGAACTGAAGTGAACTAAGGAAGAAATACGCTATGACCTATTAAGGTACCATGCTAGCAATTCCCAGATGTTATTTTGGGAAAACATGGAAAAACAAAGTCAGAAAGGCTGGACTTGGATTCGAACATGCGACCTTATGAGTGTAATGTTTTACCATTGTGCCATTTTGCTAGATGACACTTGTCAACCTCAACATGTCTAACACATTTTAAAAATAATATAGACACATCAACATGAATTAGGTGTGGTTTACACAGAACGTAAGCATTAACCTATAAATAATTTATGTTAAAAATTACTTTCTTGTCATGCATCAAAACCTTAGTTTGCAAAGTTAATTAAACTAGAGCTTAAATAATAATCTCAATTGTACAGATTTAGTTTTATAACAAGTCAAGAAAAAAAACTTCAAAGTTCAAGTTCTTAATGCATACGCTCTCAGCGCCTTACATGTCAAAGTCGACTTCGACATATCAACATGTTGCACAGTTCTACTGAAAGTCACATGAGAGTTAATAATCCCCCCCTTTTTTTTTTCTTGTTTGCTTTGGTAAAGACGTTCAGCGGAGGTGGAAAAACCTCTGCGATAGTTTAATAAAAAACGGAATCTACAGAAAAACATGAAATCTGGCAACGGGAATAACAATAAAATAAAATATTTATATTTCGAACAACTATTGTTCCTTATTCCCACTGTTGAGGGCCGAGAAACTAGTAGTAACTACAGTGCTCCTCAAGATATCATTAGAGATGAAGAAATTGAAGACGAAAATGAAGTACTCGTACAGCAACTCCTTGTCCCCAGTCATCAACCAACAGTGCCACTGAAGCAGCACAGACACATCAAGGGCAAAAATATAAAACCCCTACATATGAAGTGTCTCTTCTACAAATCAGAAAGAAGAAGAGATCGATGAAGACAAGTTGTTCTTACTATAGCTACTGCCCTCATTCTAAAAACTATCACTCCAGCAGAAACTGATTACTAAGATGGAATACCTAAAACTTCTTAACGGAGTTATATTTCTTGAGAGAAACCCCAATCTTGTCCAAACTCATGTAGGGTATGTGCACTCGCCTGCAAACTTGCAACCTTCATATGATATCTATTCCACTCCATTTCAGTCAGTTTCGATGGCTAACCATGTTTGCACACCCCAAACAAGTAGTTGACAGGTATGTAAGGTTACTGAAGCTGCTGCTCTTGACATGCAATGAACTACCGCCTTTTCCTAACTATGTATTTTCCTTTTCACGAACCTCACATTCAGCTGATAGCTGTGTTTTATTACTTGAAGATGATAATGCCCTGTCTACATCTTACTCAGAGCTTCTGGTTCTACATTGAAAAACCTTGATTTGAAAAGATTACAATAGGCCTATTTATACTTTCATATTGTGGTATTATCGGACATAGTTTTCACCTTCTCTATGGATGACTTTGTGCTACTGCCCACATATGCTTTGCCTATTTCCTTAATGAAGAACCCGCATGGTGATTAATAGCCCTGTATGTTGGCAAGCATGGCAGCAGTTAAGTGATGACTGGACAGTAGTCACTATTTACGTTAGTATTTTAACTACTCTGTCATAAACATTGCACTTTGAAAATTTGTCTTGGGGAATTAAGGTGTTGGCTTGGGTGTTGGCTGGGAAATTCTCCGCAGCTGTCATTTCAGTCCTGCAGTCACCTACACCCATGTTAATTCTATTGTCCTGTTTGCTCACGCCAAACACCTAAAGAGGTTCAGTGCACTTTAATTCACTTAGTTCTAACACTAGTGATGGTAATAAAATTCCTTAAAGTCTGCAACATTTAATATGGTAGCGTCAACCACCGGTTTGTAAAATCTATGTTTAAATCACTGTACGGGTAACTTTAAGAGTTATGAAATATTTATAGTTTTTTTTTTCCCCACATTGTAGCTTTTCATACGGTCTGCACTCTGACATTTTGTTTTCTTGTATGTAATGCATCTATTATATACCTATTTTTCTCGCTTGCGAAACTTGACTTTACATACCACTTTATGCTAACAGAGCATGGTACACTCAGATAAGTTTACAAACCCCAAATATGGGAAGCAATAGCAACATTTCAAATGCTCTGGCACTTTTTACCTGGATATATGGTAGCAGCCATTCAGTGGATCACATTGACAGCATCGTAGCTTCTGGTACAACAGCAGTATCCAGGTTCGCATTTGTTTACATGTTGGCTAACAGAACAACCCATTCTTGTTTGGTATTAATAATTATGTATTTGTAGTCCTCTACAAACCCTAGCAGCAGTGCTAACTGGAACATATGTGGGTATCTTAGAGTCCGCCTCGATTCCCCAACGGGCAAGTTTAGCTGTCTGACATTAGTTGTAACAGACGGACAGTTCTTATGGTAGCCATAATTCTAACTTCTCTTGTTGCATCCACCTTGCACCCATTCAACTCATAATACACAATTTTATTTATCATGTGCATTTTACAATTTCTGATGATTCTGATTGTCACCAGCACTATGCCCTCATCCTTGCTAATCATTCCACGAAATCTCAGTATGAATTACGTAGCATAGTGTAAATGTCTAACTTTGGACACATGGCTGTGGCAGGAAGGGCGTATAGACATGGACTACGCCCTTGGTAATCTCGTCTTCAAATCTTGTAGTTTCTTCCACGATTAATATTTTTTGCATAATTTCTTTACATTGGAAATTAATTAAATGACTTTCTTGATCTATGATTTATGTTGTGTCACTTCCTGTATGCTCTTTGTCTTGCCTGGTGCATAAATGAGCATCTTGGGTATCTCTACTAGTTTAAAACTGAATGGTACAAGATCCACAATCTCGTGGTATGTTCAACTTGGCTTATCGTTGAGATATGACACTGTGACCAAATTACAGTTTATTTTGGATCGTGCTCTATCCAACACTGTAATAGCAGCCTTTGTGGCACTGGGAAATGAAAATAAATAAAAGGTAAGTGAAAGAATTCCCAACAGGGCCAATCATAGCTCTAATAGCATGTCTGGGGATTTCATGTCACATAAAACAAAAAACAGTTATGCGGGGTTCCTAAGGTTAGCTATTTGGTCAGCGAAACATGGTACAAAGCCTACAAGTCACATACAATGAACAAAAAATAACACGGCATATGACTTGCAAATGTTATAAACTATGCTGCAAGATAACAATTTTAAAAACACACATTTGGTTGATGCAAACTACTGTTCCCTAATTCATATGACCCAAGTGTTGTATTGTTAAATAGGGCTGTCTCATTGGTACATAGATAGGACACTATACTGAAACTAACACTAAAATAGTTGATGATGTTCATTATGCAAAAGTAATGCCTATCAAACCGAAATGCTAGACAACAGGTTAATGTTTACCGAAACAGTTAGGTTAAGGGATGTCCCTAACACAGAATACTGGCAAGTATTGCATCACAGTCATTAGGTCAAATGTTGTGGGCAAATCGGGTTTAGTCATGACCATGGTGGTTACCATGTAGACATTATTGTCTGTAATCAAGACCCAAAAGGTGCCGCATGGTAAAACAAAAGATGAACACTATGAATATTTCTTACTGACAAAGTCAAGTCATGTTACAAAAGCTGAAGGCCCAGAAGTAAACTGAATACGTTATATCAGAAACATTTGTCAAAATTACATTACAGCTACACATACAAGCAACATAACCCTGAATTCTTAGTCAGACATAATTTAGATTGCAGGGGCCGAAAATAAGTTGCTTACTTAAACCTAACTGCCCATGACGCCTACCACATCAGGGAGTTGCCTCCCAACAGAAATACAAAGAAGGCTGTATAACTACATAGGCGAAGGGAACTAGTCCACACAGTTAGCTAGGACGCTGACCAGACATCCGAGCTACCGCACAGGCGCGACGTGGAAAGAGGGGGAAGGAGAAAGTAGGTGTAGAAGAAGTAGGGGTAATAGCTTAAGTGAAACGGGAGGGAGTGCCTGGGGTATTTGCAGCCACTCGAGGGTGTGCTGTTTAAACTCCAGGCGATGAATCTGTCAAACAAAATATTACTGTTCAATTCTTATGATGTTTATGGGAAAAATGTTTATGGGGAGAATGGATTCGTGCAATTTATTTGCTTTGTGAATAGTTTTCATAAATGTGAGAATGGTGAGGAGGGTATCGCTTTGCAGGAAATAAATTTTTCATTTACAGTTGATCTCGCTTTGCAGAATATTCGTGTTATTGTGCATCAACTTAACTTCAGGCTTTTGTACAAATTTCAGGTATTCTGCTATATCTTCTATATTTGTACAACCCCGTCGGCACGCACACCTCACCAGTTATGTAATGATCTTTAACATATTGGAACATGTGGTTGTGCTTATTAACATTCTGTGCAGAAAAATAAGTTTGAAAATCAATGACTACCATGGACACAAGTCTCCAAATTCAGCGGGGGAAATACACAATGTGTAGATTGGAACTGTAGCCCGTAAATAACAAGGTTAGTGGTATGACTGATGCTCAAAGACAGTTGTCCCTACATCTATACATATTATAAAACTCAACGTGTCTCTGTCTGTTAGTACGCTTATCACTCAAGAACCGCGTATACAATTTAAGTGTTTTTTTTTAATTCATAGCTACGTTCTCTGGCCAGGTTTTAGTACATATTTTGTTACGTAAAGTAACATAAGGAATAAGCAGCGACGATAATAGTGAATCAAGTCTGAAAAAAGTTTGCCGTCAGCGTGCTCTCTTGCAATACGCTGTCTAAACCGTTAAAGATGGAACAATAGCATGTAGTAAAGAATTGCATAGAATAAAAAGACCTAAAAAAACTCAGTGGTAGCATATATCTATATATAACAGAGAAATACTAATAAGCATTTCTACCATTTAATTTTCTCAATATATAAATACGTAAAATTCCAGCTGTTGTTTCCCCATACAGCATACAATTCCCGCCTATACTTTGAGAGAGATCAAAAGTTTTGTGAAAAAGAAATTTTTCGCGAGTCGGTTGACCGTACACGGACGTGGAGAGCCATGGCGGTGGTGGGTGGGAGCAGGGAGAGAGGAGAAAACTTTATTTAAAAAAAAACCTAAACGACAATTCTGTAGCCCATGTAAGCGGAGCCGCGGGCACAGCTAGTTAAATATAATTTGATTTAACTACCTTGAAAGGAATCGTAGATACAAATGTCTGCAGTTCTACTCAATTTGCAACTACTCCGTTATGTAATTGTAACTTAATTTCACACTTCTCAAATATTTTCTCAGTTCTGGAGGCGCCCACAGTTTGCTATAGCTGTCAAGATATTGTGCTTTTGGAAGCGGCCCAATGCCTTCCGGAGCCTCAACTAGTATCCAAATTTACAATAGCACACACTGAACATCTCGGGCTATGAGGCAAGCTGTTGGGCATGCACAATCCACAAAAATTCACTGTTGTTAATTTTATGGGGAACTTTTGTATGTCTGTGTTTGTAAGAGGGTGTTTAGGTAATGATTTTAAGATTGTCTCTTTTCCTTGTTCTTCAGTCTTTTCCTTCCCCCTCCTCCCCCTTCATGTTAGGATCTTAGGTAAAGTCAGCCACAGTCTTTTTACAAATGGTGAATGCCTTCATTTGCCTATTATATTAAATTGCTCCAACCAACTGTTTTCCTTGACTTTTTGTGGTATTCACTACCCTTGTAATGCTGATCACACCATTTATGAGTCCCCCTAAAGCGCATAATGCCAGTAGTATGGATGCTATAAAGTTGCCTCACTTTCCTCCTCTGGGTCTTCCTGTTTTTTCTTTCTTCTGAATTGTAACCACATCTTTCACTTGATTTTAGTTTTCACACACTCCAGGCGGTTAGCCATTCACAGAACTTGGACTTAGATGATTTGGCTATCTTCTTTGCTTTTTCCACAGTATGATGGTCGTCCAGCAGTTTGCTTGAAGCGTAGGCGATGTTGTGTTCCTTGCATGCCTCATCCAAAGAACTGACAGGGACGTCTTCTTGGGTGAATCTATGAGCTAGCCTTGTGCCAGATATACAAAACCTATATCCAGGAATATGCATCTTGAAGGGGACGTTATTTATTAGCATATTCGTCAGTCCGCATCCACTTTTGATCTTTCTTTCACTGTGCATTACAGCATACTGATGCAACTTGCACTGTACTCTACTTTATACTTTTTTCATAATGTAACCATCTATTTCACCTGACCTCACTCATGGCCACCTACTACATCTGACCTTGAACATATCCTCCTACTTCACTGGACCTTTCAAGATGCATAAGTACCACTACTTTGTCTATTCGCATATCAGTCAAATGGAGATAGTTAAGCATAGCATTACCCTCCCCATCTGCATCAGCTCGAAAGATAAGGTTGTTTTGATGCAAATTGCAGCACAAGGAGAGTAGCTGCTACTGAACACCGTGAGGTGCATCGTAGCTGGTCCATATAACTGGTGGAAAATGTGTCCTCAGTCTTTTGGAGGAATTGAATGGTCTTTGCTTCGAGAATACTTATCTATACTTGAAATCATTACAGCAGCCAAAGTACCAATACCTCGCCTAGATTCTGCAAGCTGTTCATGGTATGCTGTATTTCCCAGGCAGCGACAGTGATAAGGTTCTACCACCAGAAGAGATCAAACTCATTTTCGTATTTGTTTTCGACAATGTGATGTGAGAAGTAGTCAGTAATGCAAACGAGATCTGCTAAAAGAAGAGACTTATCTTCAGATGCAAAAATTGATGATGATGGGGAAGTAGTAGCCAGCAAGATTATTACTGCTTTGTCTTCCATAAATTATGATGAAACTGTATGGAAATATTGTAATCATGTTCGAGATGCTGTTATACAATGTATGATTAAATTCAAGGAGAATATTAAAAACGCCATCAAGCCAGCTTCCGTACAGCAGGTTACTCCTGCTTCTAGCATAACTTGATCCACTGCTGCGTTGAACCTGGGTTGGATAGTAATTATTTTGCATAGTTTTTGTAATTTTCACTGTTGTTTGTCAAATTATAGAAAGTTTGGGTTTTATTTTTTCTCCCAGGAAGATAGACTGAAACAGTGAGCTGCGGTGTTCTGCCTATTCGTCGGGAAAAATGCATAACATTATTAAGTCTGCCGAAAATATGTTCATCTCTTATTCCAGAGAGAGTTTGACGACAGAAAAAGGAGTTGTTAAAAGTTGTGTGACATGTTAGTGAATACATTTCTATCTGTAAAGTATAGATTCCTTTGGAAATTTGCGTGAACCAAAACATTTAAAAGACTGCATCACCTAAATCGTAAGTCAATAGTGAAAACTCTTCAAAAGCAACAAATAAATATACTTTAGCAAGTGTTGCAATGAAACCAGTTGTATTTAACAGTGTCATGCAACGTTGTACCTCGGCTGGCGTGTGTCATGAGCCGCATGTGCGCGAGGCGCTTTGTCGTGCAATGTGTATGATGCATTGTGTTGAGTGTGTTTGGTGCATCTGCATCTGGTATAGAGAAGAGTGTAGGTTAGTTGATGGTCAAAGCTAACAGCAATTAGTATTTAAGGCTTATTATGTATTTATTTTGCAGTGCACGGCTGTGCACATTTTTGCAAATTAGCAAGTAAAGTTTTCATGTATTTATTTTGCAGAGCACTCCTGTGCACATTTTTGTAATTAGTATAGTGACTTTCTTCCATTTCGATCATGTTTCATTCTCCATGCATATGGTCAGCACTGGGCCTCCACTTCTGGTGCAGGCTAGTGTTCCTACTTCCAATATTAACAGTCTCTCATTGGAGCTCAAGCCGGGCAGGTGCGTGCCACGTGGCCTGCAGGGGTCTGAACTTTGCTTGCACAGATCTGTTAATTCTCTTTCTTTATGTACTTCCGAAACCTTTTTATTTCGACCCCGCAGCCAGCCTGGCTCTTCCATTGTCTCGGATGGTGCTTAAATAATATAATCTTAGTGCTTTTTTCGTGTGACATGAGTTAGGGTACCTACCTTGGGCTGGTTCAGATGAGGCCTCATGCAAGTGTTTTGTGCTGCAGCAATACTGCATTGTTCAGTAATATTGCTTTTAAGTATGTGTAGCACCCCGCATGTTTCAATGTTGTGGTCGCACTTATTTACTACGTTTAAGTGACCAGCTTTCTGCACTTGTGTTAGGCATGCTTCGTGGCCTACAATAGAACAGAGGGATATATATCGGCATTAAGTATTAAGCCACGTGGTGACGTCACGACCCTGGAAAGAGTTTCTGCTCACGGCATGGCTGTGCGTGATATCACAGCCTGGCGCCCTGGGATTACATATGCATATCTACTTCCATCTACTGGCCTACCAATGAACGCTGATAACAATGTGGTGCCTAGCAACATGGGACTAACTTCAATCTACACCTCAAAAACCTTAGTGCAGCGAACTGTGTAAAGGGATGAGGCTATGCCATGTGCTCGCGGACTTTGTCTTTTGCTTTTTTCTCTTTTCCTTGCCGGGTGCACCAACACCAAGGCCACATGCAGAGAGTAACGGTAACTATAAACACCTGCTGATTTCTGAGAAAACTGTGACATGAGAACAGGGAAGGGCACAGGTCCACGCATGTGCTATATGTGTACCAGGTCCTTGAACCATGTGGCCAGTGCTCCACGCTGGTGTACATTAACCGGACTCGTGAAGCGGTGTGTTGTGTGGGATGCCACCACCGTAAATACAGGAACTGTGCTAGTCAGAGCATCTATCCTTCACCCGTGGGTTCTTTCTTTGCGAAAACTGTAGTGCTGAAATCAGACTTACCATTTGTACAGCAACAGCCGGGGAGTCGGGCATTGTGTTTGCCGTTGCCAACATTTGCAGGCCAACCAAGGGAAGCCCCGGGAGATTTTGAGACAGTGTGAGGACAAGTTCTCCAGGCATAGTATCCCGGCAGAAGAGTGGTCGAGCTGTGCCGCAAGCCAATTCTGCAACAGTGACAGAGCGTGGTGGTTCTGCACCAGTGCGAGATGCCGTGTTCAGTGTTCATGTGGGTGATACAATACCGCATCAGTCACAAGAAGGACAGGGTCACATGCCGTACAGAATTGTGCCAGCAACAGTAGAGGACGAGTGCGCAAAAGTTTTTATCAGGCAGAACGTTTGCCTTTTTTGCTGCCTGCATGAGAGCAAGGGAGAAGAGGCTGCCCTTGAACTGATTCTCAAGATCCTACATTCTGAGCCAATGTCTTCGCGAGTCAACACACCATTGCGTAGGAGGCTTTATCCATCAAGCGTGCGCGGTGGAGCTCTTCTCCAAGAGCTACAGTCGCAGAGCTATATTTACCCTGTCACTGACCTGGAGGGCCCTACCCAGAGTCAATACTGAGGATGCCCTGGCTGTCGTGAGGTACTCCATGCCGCTGCTGTTCCAGCCACCAGTGTAAGCCCTAGCTCAGCTGCTGCCTCCACAACATCCAGTGTCCAGCGGGCAGGCTGTGCAGGATAGAGGAGGACACAGCCAGGGAACAGGCGACAGCCCTTTCCCCATCCTCACTGTCAGTACTGTCCTGAGGTCACCTACCATGCCGTTGGAGG
>NQII01000099.1:732230-763960 GCA_002778355.1 Clitarchus hookeri | reverse complement strand
GGAGGGGGGGGGGTGGAGGGGACTAGGCCGCACCTCTTCAAAGACAATGAGCTACTATTCCTCTCCGGGGTACTTCTTGATGGGCGACAGGGGCCTTTACGCATTCCGATAGGTGTTGACGGGTAACCAAGAGCGGCCCTGGTCGACACGGCTGCGAAGCACAACTTCATCACCGTGCACCTCGTGCTTGTCCACCAGCTGACAGTGGAACCAGGGCTGCTCCGCCTCGCCACCAGGGGCTCATCGGTGGGGATTTGCGGGCGAACCACCATCACTGTCCAGATATGAGACCTGTCTACTATTACCACTGCCCTTGTGGTAGAGAGGTGCGGGTGGACCCCATGTCGGCACTGCCAGCCAAAATACTGCGTATGGTATCGAGACCCATTCCTTACCCTCCTTAAGGGACCTGTGTTGCTAAATAAATTCAGTCACGGATTTCCGCACTAGCACGTATCAGTGTTTCAATCAGTGCTGAACCAACAGTCCAATGTGTTTGTAGTGTCGGACTCGTTTGCAGTGGACCACTATCATTTAGCACAAGATTCCGACCATGTCGGACGCCCCAAATTTTGTGAGACCTATTAACAATGTTGGCCTGACACGACAGGCCATTTTGGACCAGGTTATGGACTTTCTTAGGGACGGTGTGATTTAGCCTGAGAGCCTGTGTAATTTACAAGTAGTCATGGCAGACAAAAGAGACAGTATGTTTAGGCTCTGTGTCAACTTCAATCCAGTCAACAAGCTAATTGTGAATGCGCCCCCACCATTGCTAAATATCTGGGACACACTGGCGGGGCTGGGGCAGGCCAAGGTTTTTTCCTCATTATACTGCAAATCCAGTATTTGACGAATCCCCGCGAGACCAGAGGACAGGTCCAAGACCACATTTACTACACCAGGCGTTTGATGGTTTTGGTTCTGTTCCAGCTGGATGATCAGGGTGAACGCCTCGTTGAATATGGTATCACAAAATTTGGGAAGGCTGAGTTGTATTATGGCGTGAATGAGCACGAGTGCAGCTGCCACCACCTGGAGGGCATTGAATTTACTGTGAGGAAGGACAACCAGTGCTTTCCCTGGTTGGAAAGGTCGTAGGGCCGGAAATCAATTTTCACATAGTGAGTACTAGCACTCCAATCACTAAACTGTGTCGTTGAGCATGTCTCTGGCAAGTATAACGAGCTAGCGAACAAACTGTTCCACCACCCGAACACCGACCATCAGGCATGCGACAAACACCACCTGGGTGACATTCTTCCTCCATCCCGTCGTATTGAGCAAGTCGACCAGCTTCCTGGCCAGCCCCCAGAGGTGGCATGCACAATGGCACAAGTAAATCCATGTTGAAGATGAAGTATGGTGCGATGGCCTTAGGGTGCAAGCAACGGATGAGTTCATGCAGGAAAGGCAGGCAGTGTGCGAGTCTGGGTACCTGGATCACTACCAATCAGTCAACTGCTTCTTCCAATGCCGCATTCACCACGACGCCACCCCCTGGAAGGTGTTCGTGCCATGGCCGGCCCATGCAATTGTGTATCAACTGCACCATACTACCACAGCTGGTCAACCTGACACGGATGAGATGAGGCGCGCCGTGGGCAAACATTTCCACTGGCCTGGGATCTACAGACTCACCAGTATGTGCATGCGTGTTGTGCCAGATGCGGAAGATCCGCCATTGCAACGATGCAGAACAGCAGCATTCCAGAAAACCGACACAGCTGCCTTCAATGTTATATGCACCCCTACCCCAGCCACCAGAGGTAAACGTTTCGTCGTCGTCGTCGTGACCAACAGCTTTACCCACTGGGTGGAGGCTTTCCCAGTTAGTAATACCTGGCCCACCACCATCACCCACTTGCTGGAGTCAGAATTTTTTCCCTGCTGGGGTTACCCCTAAATGCTCCTCACCAACAATGGCACCCAGTTTGCAGGCTACAGAAAGCAGACAGACTGCGCTCATTGGCGTGCCAGGTACCACACCACCCTCGTCTTCCACCTGTGGGACAACCTGACTGAGCGCCGGAACCAGGGGGTGAAGGCCCAGTTACGGGTATGCATCGAAGAAGATCACACAAAGTGAGATGTACGTTTGCCCCAGGCACTGTTTTGTTTGCACAAGCATGCCAATGCAGTGCACTTGCTGCAAGGGCGGGAACTGCCAAGGCCAGGTCAGCTAGAGGTGTTGTACCAGGAAGAGCCGGAGGAATGTCCTGTACACCGCGGGGAGATGATGCAGTACAAGAGGAACTTAACGTGTGCCCATCAGGCAGAATATATTGTGTGTCATATGCACACCACCTCTCCCCCTTCCACCCCAAACTTCAATCTGGACATTGTGTGTGTACACGTGTGCACATTTCCTGTCAGCAGGGCAGAGACAGTTTGACACAGGACTAGCTGCCTGTTTGACGGGCCTGGGGATAATCTTAGACGGCGAGAGTGCTTCATCCTACCTGCTAGAGCTCAGTGGCGGTAGGCCACAGGAAATCCACCGCAGTGATCTGCACACAGTAAATTGCCCAGTTAGTGATACCTACCGCCAGGCCAGGTGCAGATGGTCCCCCCAAACTGCGGACGAGGTGGACTCTTATTGAGAATGTCGGTGCACTGCCACCATGTTATGCAGCTACGTTGTTTTGATAACGGAATTTAACATACAATTAGTGTATTTCAGAAATTGTGAGACCTTGTTCTAGAAATTTTTAGCCTGATGTTCTTTTGCAGTAATGGCTGTTATTCAATGGGAATCTATCAAAATGAACGTAAACACTGTCAATAACCTCCTGTGCAGTCTTTTTTGTTGGAATTTCCTCTTCAATCTGGTTCCACCATTCCTCCACTTTGCCTCTTATTAAATGCCTTAACAACAACTTTATTTGAAATAGATAGTGTGTTCAGGAACATAGTTTTGCATACCTGTACATATTTGTTATTTACACACAACCTGTATTATTCTTTCTTTGTTTACCGCCTTTACTTGGCCTTGACGTGCAGATTTCCTTTACTTCAACACAACTACTAATGAATTGTCATTTAACATTAACATTTTTTTTTTCCAACCCAATATTGCTTAAATATGTCCACTTTTATGTTTTCTGGAACCTTTTTCTGTGCATTTAAAGTTACATGTATACGGAGGCTTCATTACTTTTGCCAGAATCTTCTTGCCCCTCTTGTTGATATATTCTGGTCCTGCTGCATGGCTTGCCTTTCGCTTGTTACATATACAGTGTTCTGGGTCGCATTCACATTTTCGACCTTCCTTTGCCATCTGCGATTTTTTTATAACTTTTCTTCTGAAACTGGTTCTCGATTCTTCACTATCTGTGTCAGACCTCTTTTCTTCTTGTATGTAATTCCCATCTTCATCTATGTCATCACCTTTACTACCACTTAGGTACAAATCATTCAGTATTTCACTTCTCTTCTATGTTTCTTCATCAGAAATAGAGTTTATAACAACCTTTTAACAGGTTGCTTCATCTTTATCAATGAATGATTTGTCATTAACCGGTATGACAATTCCAGCTTCATCCACATCACTTTCACTTCCACTCAAGTACAAATATCTTATTTAGTATTTCATTTGTCATAAATGTTTGTCCGTCATGAACTGAGGTTACGTCTTACAACAGCAAGGTTGATCAGTTTTAGCATGATGGTTACTTACAGATACAGGTAGTAGACAGTGAACTCTCTTAAATATAGACGATGACCACCCCTCAACACAACTATTACGATTTCAAATCAGGAATATGAATGCATGCAAAGGTGATTACAAAAACACACAAATTAATGGACTATGCTAAATAACATTACTGATAGCTACAATGATGCTGAAAGAGAGACAGTACATAATATTTAATGGATCAGATGTTAACACATGCATGTAACTCGTGGACAGGTCAATTTTGTAACAAATGCCCTTTACCTTTTATGCATAGAATAGTCTGTTCGCGATTTCTTCACACTTTTTAATTCAAACTTTTGAAAAATCTCCCCCTGTATGATGTGAAGCATTTTATACTTGTATGAATATAAAATAACACAAGAGTACCTTATTCTTGGTTAAATTAAAAAAAATTTTATATTTTATCTACAAGTTGCAGTATTTTATTTATAATTAATATGAAAAAAAATAGTGAGAAAAAAGGTGTGTTGGTAATGTACAGTAAGAAATACAGTAGAACCCTGTTATAACATTTTTCAAGGAGTCAGTAAAAAAAATTTTATATGCGGGAAAATGTTATAAACAGGAAACAGTATTACACCTGCAGGGACAAGTGAAACAAAATTCTAATGTAATAATTTTTGTACATATATAAATAGCTAGTCAAGTTCTACATCATCTGAATCATCTAATGCAAAAATATCTGTGATCTGAAATCCATGGACCATAACATCATCAATTAATGCACAATGACATGCATTCTGTACGCTTGCTCACTCATTCACTCTTGATTATCTTAGTAATTTTCAGGACCATAACCTCTAAAATTCTTAATATTTCAAGTAAAAACTGTTTTCTGTATCTGTTTGTAGGCTACTACATTGTTTTTATGTCTGCAATTTTACTTAAGAGAAAAATTTTATTTCAGATGCTGCAAGGAATAGAACAAATACTAATTAGTATTTGCAGGAAATGAAACCATTAAGCCTTATGGAAAAGTGGTAGGACCATGAAATAATGGTGTTATATGCAGGAAAATGTTATAAGCCAGAATGTTATAACAGGGTTCTACTGTAGTTCTCGTGCAAAATATTTTTTGTTCACCGAGTGTGCACGAGTGCAGTGCGTTGTCCCTCTGGTGTAATTTTCGAGAACTCTGTTTAGCTTTGTTTGAATGAGGCAGAGGAATATCCTAGAAGTAGAACTTTAGTAATCTTGCAAGAAAATTTTATTTAAATATAAATTTAGTATTTAATTATATACTAGTAAACTAAAATGTCTGAAATACAGACATAAATAACGTTCAATGGCAGAGATTTATTTTAATTCCTCACTAACTTGATTTATATTTAATTTTGTTGCAAGTGGTTTTTAAATAAATAGGTGCATAACATCATTCACACAAACCAATTTGGTACATGATTGTTCACAGTATACTTTAGTCACAGGAATTGTACTAAACTCAGTAGTAGCTTTCTTGTAATGTGTACCTGAATAACCATTCATTTTTAACCACTCTATTCATTTTGCCATTCTTAATTGTTTAGAAATAATTTTGTTTGTTTGTGTAACGTGCTTTCAGTAATTTTATTTGTCCTTCCAACTCATTTAGAAAAATTTGAAACTTCTTTGACAAAATAGCAATTTCAACTTTTTTAATATTTAGTTTGAACATATTTCCTGCCATATTGACACTCAGTTGTTTCCTGACTAGGTCATGCCTTGAACCTGAATATTCAGGAAAGCATTTTGTATGAATTTAATTTTTTTTTAGGGTGAAACTGCTCATTTTGCCAAAATTCATTCTATTGCTTAGATACCTCTTTCATCATTTGATGGAAGAAACTTCAGGTTGGTTTTCTTCCCAGTTTTTCACAACTGCATTGTATGTTTATTGAAATATTTATCATGAGTATGCATAACTTGGGGATTTTAAAGTAGTTTTCTAATTTTAACAATTATTTGTAGAACAGGATGCAGGAACCCAATGCATACAAAAAACTCAAAACCTAACAGTTCCTTATGTAGTTCAGTTTCTTTCATTTTTACTTCTGAGAAGGTGGTAGTTTTGATTACTTGAGTAACAATTTTTTCACTATAGCTGAAAAATTTGACGTACTGCAGCAACTTCTTCAGTAGCCATTTAAAGCACACATTTAAAGCTTAGTTTCTACTCTTCCATCATTGTGTTCAATATGTTGAAAATTCTTTGTGTATCTGTGACAGGTAATCACTAAGACCAATAAATGCCTCAACTACTGTATTTTGGTTGTCATGAATATATCTAACATCCATTTGCACATGGCAAACAGTCACTTATTTCATCTGCCATAAGCGATATATTTTTATTATTTAGTGTTTTTTTGCCATCTCTCGTCACCTGAAGAAACTGATCCAGCCTGGAGTGAAGCATTGCGAACGTGCATCCACATGGAAAATGTGTTCATCCTCTCTCGTATGTGTGTGTGATTGTGATAGTTTTTGTGTGTGTGGATGTGTGTGTCTCCCTTCCCCCTTTTTCAATGTTTGTCTCTCCGCAAGTACTGCCCTGTGAGTACTTGCGTTTTCTGTCTCCTTTTAAAATGCAGAATGACATTATATAGGGTCTAATGATCTAATCAAATCATCTTGTATTTTTGTTTCTAAAATATGTACTATTCTTTGGCCCCTTTCATAACAGGATCATACTTGAAAGAAAATCTATTATTCAACTTCTCACGAAGTCTGAAATACTCATGTTCATCTACCCAGTATCTGGACGACAATGCAGGTGACTCAGTGTTGGAAAAGTTATGGGTACGCATCTTCTTGTCTTAGTTCCCTTTGCAGGTATAGCTAACCCTGGCAAAAGACCTTTTGAAAATGTTCTTTTTCCATACCACCCATAATTTGATGACTCTTTCTTTTGCCTATATCATGAACATGATGTTCATGATATGAGAGGAGCATGTTGTCTCGGGTAACTGGTTCACACCCAATCTGACTTCAATTCTTCAGACTCCCATAGCCAGAAGGCGCAGGAACAGCAACCTGATATCCACGGACTCCTGTGAACTGCACAAAAGCGGTATCCTAAAAAAATCACAACACTATACTAAATAATTGCGTCAATGTGCAGGTACAGAATTTTGGCGTATTACATCACTGATAAAATGTCCAGAAAGGGCCGAAAAAGACGAATTCAGCTAATTACAAAATCGGCTCAGCAATTTCTAAAACCGTAAAAGATAATGTTGCATGTGCTTGCTACTCATACCTGCAGAGCAATAGAAAGCTTGATCATTGTGCAGTGAAACAAACATACAACATAGCAAAATTATACATGAATAAAATGTTCTGTTTATTTTAAAAAAAACATTGATGATTCAAATAATTCTGCCTAAAATATTATTCGTGCAATTAATTATGACAATGCATCCTTGATTTTCTATGTAGATAGCCGACAATAAAGTGCCAACAGAAAAGTCATAATTTGTTTTTCCCATAATAAAACTGACAAAGGACCAAGTTTTACAAAATAAATTACATAATATTCTGTTACATATTTTACTTAAAGGAAACAATTAGTCTTTATTGTTGTCTTTTTTTTTAATTTAAACATTTAAATTACCCACTAGTGACTGCCATTTTAAAGTTACAAGTTACTAAATATTTTTTAAAAATTCTCCATCCTTACACAACAGATGGATGTGAAAATTAAGAACAAATCTTTGCCTTAAAAAAAAGTATCCGACTTACCTAACAGTAAGGAAACAACATAATTACTATGAACAAAGGTGCCATAAAATTAAAAGGGTGTGAGTGGGTGGGTGATGTACTGGGTGAGTGAGTATATTTGGACGGCTCTTAACGTAGGTCTTGTGAGCCAATGACGGTGAAGACAGGTGATTCTGGAGCTGCACCGGAATGAAGGGGCAGGGTAAACTGGAGATCCCCGAGAAAACCCGCCGACCAGTGGCATCATCCAGCACGATTCCCACATGAGAAAATCTGGGAGCGACCCCGCCAGGAATCTAACCCGGTTCGCCAAGGTGGGAGGCGAGTAGTCTAACTACTACACCACATTGGCCCATACAGGCAACTGGTGGTAAATGGTGAGACCTGTTGGTGACTTGTGCAGACACTTGTCAGTCAGTTGGTAATTTATGGTGTATGACTGGGTGATTGCAGCAGCCAGCATCTTGCCTAATTGTCAGGTATGTGTGTGCTCCCCAGTGCAGATGCTCTGCTGAAGTGGTCGTTCCGTAGCCACAATGAGACATACCGCTGGGAATGCTTGTTCCTGCCCGACAAGGGGGCCTTCTTCGTCAACTACGTGATCACGTCGAGCTTCATCGGGACCGGCCTTGAGCTGATACGCTTCCCAGAGCTGTTCATGTATGCCGCCTGCCTGCTGTTGGCAAGGTACAGTTCAGTTTCCACAACTCAGGCAGTCAGTGGAAGTGTTTTTTTTTTTCCTTTCACCTCTTTGTCTCCAACTCACATCATTCCTAAGGGTGCTTTAGACCTCTAAATCTCTCAGCTCAAGTAAACTTAAAAATCTGTTATCTGCTATCTTAGGTTAGTTTAGATGTACATGTAAGGATGGAATACTACATTGAAATAATTTTGCAGAAAATAAAAAAAATTAACTGAAATAAATAAATAAACTAATTAATGAAAATAATATAAATAAATAAATACAAATTAATAAAATGAATAAATAAATAAACCGTGGCTTTGTTCATCATAATTACTGATATTACCACGTCAAATTATGTACAACAACCTGGTATTAACAAAAAAACATAGTGGTCTTAACTCTCACTGCTGAGCTCATTTTTGACATCACATGATTATTTACACAATGCCTTTAATCCACCAACATAACCAAACAGAAATGTATCAATAAGCTAATACAACAAAGATATGTGCATAAAAATACGTGCTGGGAAGTAAAATTTCATATAAAAAATTAATTTTTTTACTTCTCATCTTCCTTTTGATATAGGATGATACATACCTAAGTATCAGTTTAAGACTTACAACATTCACAGCCGATTTTGAAAATTCTGTCCAGTAGTTTTTACTTCATGCCAAAGAATACAGAAAAAAATTTACCTACTGTAACTCAATTTTGATGAATATGCTATATATATTTGCATAAAATCATCTAAATTTAATACAGTATTTATGACAAAATCCTCAGTTATCTTTTTTTCTGCAAGGGCATTGTGTTACTAAACAACACTTTATACTCGCTGATATGTATGTGTGTACATATGTTTATTTGAACACAATAGTTACTGTTGGAATCATATTATTAAGGATGGGTTTATATTAATTATGTGACTGCCTTAAGTGCTATCAGGCAGAATAATAAAAATGATTATTTATAATCAAAATTAACTATGGCATTAACTGATCACTACAGCACACAATAAACTGTTCTGTCAGAAAACACATTGCAACAAAACATTTTACACATAGTAGGACAAAATAAATATAAATTTTATCTATTAAAAAAAGCCACACTTTATGAATTTATACATGCATACGCCAAGGAATAGGTTTAGCTGCAGGTTGTAATAAATTTGCTTGAAAAAAATTTTACACTGAACAATATTTTGTTTTTTCGAACAATCTGCTGTTTCTCCAAATATGTGCATTTATTCCATTTAACCAAACAAAACATTTAAACATAACTTGTTGAGTTGAATAATCATCTATCTATCCCGTCATAATTTCAACGCATTTATGGATTCATACATAACTATTTTACAAGTATTTTCAGCTAATGAGGTTCGTTACCGTCAAAATTATAAATATTATGGTAGAGTCAAATATTTTGTTTAAAGTTAATAAACATATGGTTAGTTAACAATCATATGTGTCCATTGTTATAGAATTTTTCGTGCCAACAAAATCAACTTTGTGCAGTTCTGACATGTATTTGGTTGGCTGTGTGCAACTGAGTCATTTGATGGCCTTCATTCAAATTTATAGCTCAAGAGTTAATTTGTAATTGTTCAGACAATTAGAACTACTGCAGTGTTTGTTAGTGTATTTATTGGGTAATTATCCAGAGTAGTGACTTTTCTGTAAAAAAATTAAAAAAAACCTGAAAAGTTGTATATTTCCACTCTACTAATTATTCAGAACACGAATATACTAGGGGCATTAACGTCCGACCAATTTTGTAATATGTGCCCACCTAAGCTAACTAAACCTAACTCTACGATGGGTGAATCACTATTTTACATTTTCAAACTAACCTAGGGTTGTAGGGTTTTTAACTAACCTAGATTGTATGGTTTTTAACTAACCTAGCATTGTAGGATGTTAATCTAACCTAGGTTTGTAGGGTGTTAAACTAACCTAGGATATTAGGGTTTTAAACTAACCTCGGATTTTAGGGTTTTAAACTAACCTAGAATTTTAGATTGTTAATCTAACCTACGAATTTAGTCTAATCTAAGATTTTAGGGATTTAAAGGAACCGTAAAACACACCGAAAGAATATGAATTAACTCACCTAGGTAGGCGGGGGATACAATTCCTCTGTCCATGACCCATTCAACTGTCATGCATCTGACCTCAATCCACAAAACGCCATGATCTATTAAAAAATCCAATAACACCCACCACATAGGCGAATATTACGCACAGAAGTACTCGTTCTTGCACCCTCTAATCTTAAATCACAAGCCTTCGCACGGTCGGACGTCACTACTCACATCGCAAAAAACACATCTGCACTGTGTCGCGTCTCAACTTAAACTAATGGCATCTCAACTTCCGCGTAAAATTCTGTGACGATGACGTCTACAGACCCCACAGCCAATAAGGTGACGGCACGATTTGCATTTGTTCACGTTAATAATGCATTACTTCACCAAAAATCATGGCGTCCGACGTAAACAAAGCAGCGAACTGCTCGTACTTTTAACTATTTTATTTCATACGTTCTACTTATTATAACATTACGCCCTCCTGAATATTAACAAGGTAAGCTGTGCAGAACCCATTAATGCTACTTTTGTTGGTCTAGGACGTTTCCTTCAGAAAAGTCGCTACTCTGGTTAATTACCAATTTTTTTGCTTATATCCCTACATACAATTAAAATACTAAATCACAGAGATTTATGCTATAAATGTACACTATAATAAATGTTTGTATATAATTTTTTTTTACGATATTAAAATAATACTCTGTGTGTCATATTATTTGGACTTACTTCTTTAAGAAAATATTTAGACATTACTTTTTACAAACTTTTGTTTTGTGTACCAAGGTAGAATAAATATGACCATGGACTAAAATAACAATATGAACGTAGATACTAAACACTAAAGAATTATGAACAGATAGTGCCAACCTTATGGAACAAAAACCATGCATAATTTACAGCAGGCCGTTGGTAGTTTGGAACACGGCCGTGGTATGAAAGTGTAAAAAGTGCACACTACTTTCATACCATATTATTTATGAGTTTCATGTTTTGAATTCCAAATGCCGGCCATTATTTACATAGCAGTAGGTTAATGTTAAACTGCTTTGTAAATAGGGGAGTTTAGATAGAACTGAATTATATTAAGCATTATTATCAACTGTGTGTGTCTATTTATATGAAAAATAGATGGATTTACATGTGATGTGATTGGCAGTCGAATGGGTATGCAAACATAGCATGTTGTAGTTTGAAACAGTGTACTCTCGATTGTAAGACGACCCCCATTTTTTTAAATACAGTTCAAAGTGAAAACTATTGTCTTTTTTTTCTAGTGAACACAGTAATATTACCATTCCCTCAACTAGCTTATGTTGCAAGAAAACTGTACACCGAAGAAGTAGGTACGTAGATAGAGCTTTACGTTGCGTTGACAGCAGGATCAGAAATACAGCAAGTTGCTCAGAGAAGTAGGGACAGGGAACTGTTTATATCTTGAGCTCAAAATAAATGCTATATAAAGCAGCTCAGCATTCACTAGGAGTGATAACGGAAAGCCTCTGGATGGACAGAAATCAGAACAGAGTACACCTGAAAGTGAGTCTGGTTTTTTCACCACTACACCACCTCACTCACTGCGAGTACGATACCATTGATGTGTAGAGCACCTATAAAAAATTCTGTATTTCTTATAACTTCATATAAATAGAAATATATAAAATGTCGGAAGTTCCAGACTACTTGCATATTTTTACAAAATCTGTTAAAAGAAATATTTGTAACATTAACTAATGCAGAATGCCAAATGTTATAAACAGAATGGTCGTTGTTCTGAAATTATGGATCATTCATGAATTATTAATCATAATTGCTGAGGTTGGGCATTTGGTAACTCTACTAATTTTTTAAACATGAACTAGAATTATAGACGACTTTGGACTTTTAGAGTATGCTAAACAGCAGGAAATGCAGAATATTATATATGTTCACTCTGTTGTATGAAACCTGTCTATGTAATGAGACCTTGATTACTTTAGTTTTTCATGCTTGATTCAGTGCACAAAGTCACTCCTAATGGCATTTCGAATTGTTTAGTGAATAGTCTGTATTTATAAAGGTTATATACTCAAGCATATGCATACGTATACATGCCCACACATACGTCCATATTTCATTCAGCAGTTTGTACAAATTGCATGTCTCTTCCACTATATTCGCACTGAGCATAGCCAAACCACTGCCTTTTTTTATTAAAAGTGGCTGTTCCTCTACAGAGAGATATTCAGCCTTATTGGCTCTGTATTACTATAACTAGGGTTGTGAAAGATCTCGAACTAAAGAAAAATTTCGAGAAATATGGCGTTCTGGAGTAGCAAGCAAGAAAATGTATTTTCTTGAAAAAACCAAGAAATTTATCATGCCAATAAAATTTTTTACTATTATGATAATAAGCAGTTACCGTTATTTGTTTGTTGAATACACAAGTGTGCAACAAAGGCTCTATATTTCATCTGCAAGGCACTCCACGCACATTTTTAACCAACATGTTCAAGCACAAAGCAAGCTTGAAACAAAACAAACATTCTAGAGAGACAGCCAGATTATGGTTATCCTGCTTTATATAGCACGAGATACTGTAATGAATACTGTGCAATTAACCAAACAGTTATTAATATAAATTCATTTCCCAGTAATATAACAATAAATTACGCACTAAAGGCATTGATCAGGAGGCCTACACCTACCCAACAAACAAGTCGCTGACTCTGAGTCGTTTACTGATAAGAAGTAAATTTAACGTCATGATATTAACGTAGACAAATATTTAAAAACAAAGGGAATATCCGTATAAGTAAATCATTTACCCAATTTTTCTTTTGGGAAATGCCAATCAGTAAAAAAAAAGCAATGTGCGTTGTGTGGTATTAAACGTTACTGCATAAGCGTGGTTTCAAAACAATCTCGTGAGAAAAATATTTCTTTAGTAGAAATGAAATGGAATAATTCATTTATCCCTGTAACTAACCAAACTTAACAATAACAACAGACAGCTTTTTTTTGTGAATAGCGCATTTCCTTGTATTGAGGATTGTGTCGCCAATACAGAAGGTGTTTTTTGCGATTAAATCGGTAGTGATTTTGGTAAAACTGGTGTTTTGGCTCCCCTGGTTACTCTGCTCTTTGTAAGCTCAGTTCACGATGGAATACATGTTCATAACGAACATGTACGTATGAAAATAAAAGTAGGTCTTAATTATGGTGTGGTTCATGTTCATTGTGTACGTCAACAGCCCCTATGTACACAATTACCATGAACCAACATGTTATAAAAATACATGCATTAATTTTGTAATGTAAACGTTCATTATATACACGTTATTCATTGTAAACCAACCTTAAATGCGATTGATAACAAAAGCACATTCCATATTGGTCTTCCAAAAATTTCAGCCGTGCATACGCAGTAGCACTACCCTGCATGTCCAAAAATGAAAACTTTTTTTTTTTTTATTCTAGTCTTAATTTTTGCAAGAAAATTTCTTTCTTTCTGAAAAATTTCTTGAATCCCAGATATCTCATTCTCGCACAACCCTAATTATAACTGCTTAAGTTAGAGCTATTCTGATACTATTAGCATTGAAAGATCATAAATAATATACAAATTAATACACTTAACAAAAATAATTTAAAGTAGACATTCATGCCCCAATTCTACATTTGGGAAAAAATGTATCACTTTTTTTTACGAATGTTTTTGCCTTTCTCTTTTTGATTCAAATAGTTTGTTTAAGTTCATTTTAGTACTTAGGCTACTACCGGCAGAAGACATCATGTGTGCGGAAGAAGACATCCTCAATTCACATAAAAATGTTTTTTTTCATAGTCTATCCCACTCTATCCCAGTACTTGTGGCACATATGTACAAGAGAAATTTTTCAAATATTAAGATGCCTTTCCATGATGAGGTACAATACCTGTAACTATAAAATATTTTCAACACTTTTAATATAAAACACCTCAGCAGTTAATAAATAGTGCTAAATATTTAACTGATATTAATCGCCACATAAATTATTTATATGCAATGCACGTAGTCACGAGTTTAATCAAAACATAAGATTCATTACAATAAAAATACGGACTAAAAGCCATAATTAGTTTTGTAATTAAAATAAAACTTTTTAAAAGAGTGCATTCTGCAATTAAATGTTTGTAAACTAAATATTTTTGTGCATAAACGTTTTAATTTTTCTTTTTGTTCATTCTTTTGAGTCAGTAATTTTTGTGGTCATTCTTATGACCACGCTAGCTCACATCTAGAGAAAGCCAAACCAGTGATGGCTGGCAACCCACTCCCAGGGTGGCTCATGATTATCAAATAATTGGTAATCAAGTGATTCAGTCTTTACTAAAATAAGTAAAATCAAGATGTTCTGCCACATCTATCTGACCTATACGTTTCAGGGGATGTAAAACTCAAATGTTGCGCGAGTCCTTTAATAAATTTATGCTTTCATAAAAATACTAAAACAGAATGCACAGATTTGTGTTTGTATATTTTGAACAACAAATACAAATACCTAAGCTCTTTCAAATGAAATGGGCAATGTACATTTTCATTAAAAAATATTGTAGTACTTAATTGTGCTGCAAGCCCATGCAAATGATTCAAATCTAGCAAAACAGACCACAGAGACTGGTCATTGTACGCAGAACACAGTGTGTCAACAGCCAAGCCGCAGAAACCACAAGGCAGGGAAGCATTCACTCCCAGACAGTAGTCTGATCAGGAGAAGAAATAACGAGCCGCCTGCTGAGCACCATCCCCATTCGTTCCACCTGCCGGCCACTTGCCTGGAAGAAGTTTCGCCACTCATTACTACCATTAAAGTAAAAGAGCAAGACAAAGTCATCAGTGTCATCACACACCACGTGCACCACTTAATTTTCTTTGTCTTTCACCTCAAATATGAGCTGCTGAATGATGATAGTGTCAGCCTCCTCATGATCTGTTATCAAATCTTCTCTTTGATACACGTTTCCACCTATAATTTTATACGGTACACGATCCTGTTCAGTTACCACCAAATGTTTTTCGGATGGGACACTAATTACATTTTTAGAAATTTACTTGTATAGAAGTTGAATGAGTTGTCGTTTATCATCATCATTTGACAGAGTTACATTCTGGGGAGGTAGTGGCCCAGTTTCGGTAAGGATAAACTTTTGGGATCATTGCTTCCCATGATTTGCTCTTGTTGCATCATTTATGGTATAGTCATAGTATCTGTCAAATACCAAGTAGACATGTTCATCGTTCAACAACTCAAGTATCCTTTGAGGAAGTTTTCCATGAAATCATGTACTGTTCCTCGTGCGAGCCAATGCACAACCTACAGCAAAGCACAATCGTCCACAAAAATTAGGGTAGGTATTGTTCTCGTTTTGCCTGAATGCATTACAGCTAGAGAGTTCATCAGAACAGATTTGCTATCAGCATCTCTCATACTTCCATCATCTGTAAACATAGACATGGGTACATTAGCCAGTTCGTATTTTAATACGTTGTAATGACGCAATATTCTTAATTTTTCGGGACACAGGTGTAAAATTCTTTCGTGTGTATGAAGCTTTGACCAGCTTCATAATATTTTTATCGTGTTTGAAGTTTAAAGCCGTGGTGGCTCGTTTCCCGTGATAGTTTATCCGGCAGACGTGTGCATTTGTAGGTTATAGGGAGGACGTCTGTTGTTACATTTTATCAGGAGTCCTGGTTACAGTTTTGTTTCGAACTTTGGTTTTTTGGGAAGCGTCAGCATTAATTAGATTAGTTCGTTTCTGTGGATCAGGCAATGTCGACAAGTTTTAGTTCCTTCAGCGCAGTTTTAATGCGTCAACAAATTTTATACGAAACGAGAGGTTAGTTTATCTGGATGTTGAATGCGTCGACAGTTTTAGTTCCTCCAGTGCATTTTCAGGCAACGTCAACAAGTTTTTGTTGTACGAGAGGTTAGTTTCTGTTGACGGCGCAGCCGTCGATAACGTGTTGAGCGTGGGACACAGCGCGCAGTTTGTGATGACGCTGCTGGCAGATGCCGGATGCCAGGCCGTTATCGCAGGAGAGGGGGGTGCGAGACAGAACAAAAGACGCGTCTGTCTGGCGCCCTTCACTTATTCAAGTCAGTCGTCGGGGAGAGTCACTTCACGTCGCCCGTGAGGGCAGGTTAGCGCAGTCGTCAGAAGCATCATGCAATGATAGCCTAGGCTGCGTTCGGGCAGGACGATAACCCCCACATCGGCAACTAGACTTTATTATTTCATTTCTCAGCCGGTGTGGGAGGTAGTAGCAGGTATTATTTCTTCGGGACAGTTTTCGACACCTAAATAATATGTAAACTACTGTGGCACTGTTTTCTGCACTGGTATAATTAATTGTGAAAGTTCGTACTCTGCAAACTGTAACTTCGTCTGTGAACTTTGAAACTTCAATAGTTAAATAAATATATATATATATATCAAAATACTCTGGAACTTCTTTCTTAAGTAACTAGCGTCCAATTGTACTGAGTCTCGTGTTTCTACCTTCTGATCTAGTCGATGGCAAGCCGTGGCAACGTAAACATTCGGCATTGTAACAAGTGCCGAACGTTACAAGATGGCGCCCACCTGTGAGGCTGTAATATTCTAAATATATCGTAACGAGAAGTGCGGAACATTACAACGTCAACCATTTGTATGCCTCTGCATGCCTGAAAGGCTATGACTCTGGAATACAAAAGTGTAGCATCCGACTGTGTGATCGCTTTTTGTGTTTAGCATTGTTTTGTTTCAATCATGTTGACAACACATTTCTGCACACTGTCATAGAAACCACTTACGAGAGAGTCCTTAAACTTATGCACACATTTACTACACAATTCAAAAGCCTTGTTGATGTTAGCTTGATACAGTTTTCCCTGTCACAATGTTTACGAAGCCTTCAGGATGCTCTGTTGGATTAAAGACTGAATGCATAATTCCAGCTTGCTCCTTATTTTTGCCGTGTCGTCAGCATCATGACTTATTCTTGTTTTCCTTCTTCCTTGTGAAATCGTGCCTCTTCACTATGGTTATGTTTTGCCATTTTACACATCATTCTCTAGCTGACTCATCACATGCATACTTAAAGCCCATCGCTCGACTCCATCACTGTTCAGTGTAAGACCTGTCAAAGAAGATCCTCTTTCTACATGTCCATATCTCATAAACGTGTTCTCTATTAAATCAGACCATATCCCATTTCAACAACCAGTTTTATGCCTCATCACATGTTCTCCCTTTAAAAAAATTTCTAAACAATTTGTGGCATTTTTTTCATGAACATCACATAAACAGTGGCATACCTTAATATTTCCAATGGCCTGCAGCAGCAAAATATGGCATCGTTTCTCCTAGAGTCCAAAGATGAAGATACCAATAAGCTTTTTAGCTGTCACAAAATTCATCATTAGCAGGATAGGTTTGATGAAACAGTCAGTCCATAACTTAGTTGTGCGGCTTAAGGAGCATTTCTCTTCCAATTTAGCCATAATTCTGTCAACACTAGTTGCTTCACCATCATTTAGAATAGGTTGCAGCATTTCTTCTGCCTATAATTTTAGTGCACGCATGTTCTGGAAACTTCTTTCCTAATAGCATTTTCAATACACCATCAAATGCTGATTCCAGTATTTCCACAATCCCACTTCCTGCCATCAGTGAACCTACACACCCTAAGGACATTGATGTTTGAAAAATCTTTTAGATGCGAGATAACTTCAAATAAACGGTGCGACTTTATACAACATTGTGCTGACAGTGAAAAATAAGACGTAAGGAGTGAAGGTCAGCGGAAGTAGGCGGAAAGCTAAGTAAGACAGTAGCATAAAATGACATCCTGGGTATCGAGATTGAGACTTTACTAGTGAGTTATTACATCTGTAAACTATAACATCAATCATGCAACGTATGAGTGACTATCTGTAGCAGAAAACAACATAGGTCCGGCAGTAACCAATCATTATAAACGAGGTGGGAGTATATGGCGGGCAGAAAACTAGCAATACTGTGCACAAAGGTGCGCTTTCACGTGCAAAATCTGTGTATGTGAGCCATCTTGGAGCCGGGAACAATAGCCAAAAATGTGCAATGCAATTTATCCCTTTTTGTAGTTAAGTGATGTCTATGGCACCATGGACTTTTTTAATTGTCATCAATTAACGTGAACTATAGCATGCTCAAAATATTTTTATGTCTTATAGCCTGTACTACAGATGAGTTTTTTGATTTGACTAAATTTAAATGAATTAAAAAGGAATGTTGCCTACAAAAAAATGGCATTTTGCTCCTGTACAAATATTTGTGGTATAAAACTGAAGCGAATGAGACCTCTATGAACATTGCACGTAATAAACTGTGTAAGATGCAACGAGTCAATTTTAAGCTTTGATTCTATATCTCATTCACATGGCCGGGGACGGCCTTAAGTCAGCAGCGCTGAATCTCTAGTTCTTAAAATCACAGATTACAAAAAACCTGCTGCTCTGTTCGAGCGGCCGGTGGAAGGATAGGAGACAGTCTTGGAATTCACTTGCCTTGTTACCAGCTCAATACTAGCCTCGCATGGGAGCGAACCTTCCTCCATCGAGTGAGAGATAGAGCTGCCTGCAGTTATGGAGGCTCGTCTCCCACATCCATTTAGCTTATAAATAAACAGGCCACTTGTAGCACTGTGTTTTACGGATTGCAGAGGGTTGGTGGACAAGCTAAGTTTTAAACACTGTAATGATGCAGTATTATAAATTTTCGGGATACGCGGTTCATTTTCTTTCGTTTAACGGGGTTTCGTAATATTTTATCGACATTCAAAATTAAAGCTGTGGTGGTTTGTTTATCGTGGTAGAACGTTATCGGGCATCCGTTTGACGTTTCGTTTCAAACGTCGTAGTTTTCAGTAAGCGTCAGCATTAGATTAGAAGCTTTTCCAAACTGCATTGACAGTTATTATTCTAAAAGGTTGGGTTATTTTTTACCAACGATGCAGTTTGGATGGCGATGCCGGCTGCCGTGCCCTTATCTGGGTAGAAGGGGGTGATAGGCATGCGACAAATACACGTGTGCCTGTTGCCGTCCGGCAGTTGATATCGAGCAGTCGTCGTCCAGTGCTCGTAGGCAGTGGATAACAAGCAGTCGACACCTTTCAGCAGTAGACTCTTAGTGCTCGCCTAGGCCGCGTCGGGCGTGACGCATAACCCCCACACCGGCAAACTTGAACTTGGTAGTTTATTTCTCTGCCGGTGTGGGAGGTCGCTGCCTTTTTTTTTTTTTGTGACTCAAGTTTTTATGACGTATATAATCAACGACGACTGTGGTGCTGCTCTCTAGATTGTCTGTGTATCGGTGAACCCTGTTCATACTCTACATACCTGAACTGTATGTGAACTGTGGCATCAAACTGTTTAAGAAATAAGTAAAGAATAATAAACAGGAACTTGAATACATTATTTGTTATTTAATTGGCACCTTTTTAAAGAGTTTGTGTTGCCACCACTGAGCTAGTCGAGTGGCAACTTCCAGCTGTCATGCTGACTTGCAGCATAACAAATATGGCGGCCTAACGCAGGGCTGTAATATTATAAAGCCGGCTATAACGGGCCGCGTGCCACATTACAATATGGCGCCTAACTGTGGGGCTGCAATATTAAAAATACGGATATAACTGTGCACTGGAACATTACAACATGTAACCAGAAGTATACATTGTTATTGTAAACAAATTGAAATGTTTGCCTTGTTTATTTACTGAAGATGCACAGCGTATATGCTCACATTATAGTGTTACCAAAAGAGGCAGCTAGTGGAAAAAATGTGAACAGCTTTAAATATATTTCTATAAAATCGAAAATATTTGGGTCAGCAACCATTCTATTAAACTGCTAGTTGTCTTAAAATAGTAAATGAACACAACATAAAGGATGTGTTTTGCCTGATGCAAAATTTGAACTTATTTTGACAAAGGGATTTCCTATATTTTCTTTAGTTTGTGTGTGAAGGAAGGTTTCATTGTAACTCCAAAGAAAATTAAATTTTCATCTTCAAAAGTACTCTTTTAGTAATATTCAGGTTCTGATTGACTGGTATTCCACAAGTATAAAAAAGACCAAAATAAAATATACATCACTTAAAATGGATGCATGTTGTTAACAGCAAAATATTTTATACCATTTCTTAGGCATAGAAGTGCTCTGTGTTAAACGTTTCCATAAAATAACGGAAAAAATTACCGAAATGTCCATATACTGCTGTTATCGAGGCTATGATTATTTTCGCTACTAATTCCGGTTATCCTATTTCTGCATAAACCCCCTCTCACCAGCGACAGTATTTCAAACCAAGAAAACATGATTAAAATTAATGTGCTTCACCTATATGTTAGTACAAATTTCTCACCCAAAAAAATATGTAAATTTCACTACTTGGTTACTGACTTGGAGCTATAAAATGTGAGTCATGCAGGTGATCTGCAAAGGTTGGCCTTGTGTATAGATGTTCAAGGGAAGATGATGAAGCCTGTTGCTACAGATCTGTCGTGAGGTGCAGTGGGCCCCACGGCCCAACAGGCAGTCACAGTAACACACATTTTTAAGTACCAAAAAGATAATTTTTATTTGTGTTATTTGTTTTGCAGTTACATAAAAAAATTTTTATGGCTTCAGACTGGTAACCTAACCTGTCAAAATTTAGATAAAACTGTTGTATCACAGCATGTTTATGTTGGGATTTAAAGTTAAGCCTCGACATTTACTATTTATATAAAATCTGCCGCAATTAACATGCATTAAATACACAAACAAGCTACTCAAATTTCAATATTTTGTGCTTATGAATACGGCAAATTTGGGAATAACGGCTTCATCATAATCACTGCATGCCACCTCCTGATTATACCTACCTCAATAGTGACCTGTCTCGAGCCATGACCTGTCCGGCCTCAAAGCAATTTGAGCAATGACGTCACATAGACTACAGATGAGGCAGACCGCTCTCGCTGGCTGCGCACATCTAACTTTCATCAATGTTGACCATGTGACTTGACAGCCAAGTTGTTAGAGGTAGGTCAATGTTGGGTACATGCGCAGAAGACAAATAGTCAGTTTACCTCATCTTTAGTCTATGTGACACGTTGCAGCAGACACATCCCTTTACATCTTATGTGTTTACAGTGTGAAGTTTAAATTGTGAATGCTCTGAATTCTTCAGTACTGCTTGAAAATATATAATTGTTGCGCTGCAGTAGCAACTCTATTGGTTCATGTTATCCAAAGGGTTAGTGGTTTTTATAATGCTATTCTTTGCTGACGTCCCTTTGTAAGTGCCCGAGGAAACAATGATGCAAAAATGGCTCATATTCTAATTTCCTACTAATTATTCCAAAAACCTATGCCCAGTCTTGCTTGATATGGGTCTCTAACACACGTTACACGCAGCTGGGTTGTGCTCAATCGGTTCATGCTTCTGACGATCCTGCTGTGTGGTTACGTTAATAGTCTCACTCCATCTAGCAGCCCGTTCTGATTTTTATACTGTGGTAATGTTTTCTTTGTCATCATAGTATTTTATGCAAAAAAAACCCCAGTTCTGACATATTTACAATTAACTTTCTCTATTTGTTCACCATTGCACAGGTGTGGGAAATACAGTAGAATCCCGATAATTCGTATTGTCAAGGGACTGAATGTTAAATATGAATTATCGAGATATTCGAATTAGCGGGATTACCAATAATCGGGAGCAAAAAAAGAAAAAATACATAATAACGAGATTAATGCCAATTTGCATTAATATGTAATAATACACGCTAGGCTATATATTATGTATACCTACATATGTATATATAAATCAATAATTATAACAATAAAAAACACATTAAAAATTTATGTTTTAAAAAAATTCTGTAATTTTCTTTTGGTGGAAGCCTTGCAGATGGGTATTGTCGATGGCTTTGTCAAGCATGTTCAAAGCAGAAAATACTTCATCGCCAACGTCTGATTTCGCTAAGGAATGGCGCACGTTGTTGATGTATTCTTTAGCCACTTTAGGTGTAATTGTCGGCACATAATCTTCGTCATCACCTTCACCATCAATGTCCTGAGATGGAGCCAAAATTTCGTCATCAATTAGAATCCCCGCTACCGCTAGGCCATCGTCAAAATGGACGAAATCTTCAAACGTTATAGAATTTTCTTAATTTTGAGGAAGACTATTCCAATTCACAGGGCATTCTAAGTCTTGTTCAGTAACTGCTGATGAAAGTTCCACCTTCGTGAATCCACAAGCACGAAAACAGTTTTTTATTGTGCTTTCGCTAACACTTTGCCACGCCTTGTGAGCAATGTTCATGGCTGAAAATAAGGTGATTTTATGATCCTTCCCATCCTCGATGCTGTCAAGGAGTTGCATCACTACTTCCTTGCGGTAAAAGGTTTTGAACGTTTTAATTATGCCCTGGTCTAGAGGCTGCAGCTTAGAAGTAGTGTTGGCAGGCAAAAACACAACATTAACATGACTGAGCGGTGGGGTATTGTTGTGGGCCGTACAATTATCCATGAAAAGTAGAATTTTTCGCTGCCTTTTCTCCATATCAGCATTCACTGATCGTATCCATTCCTTGAATAATTCGCCCGTCATCCACGCTTTTTTGTTTGCACGATAGGTCATCGGAAAAGTTTTTATGTTTTTAAAACATCTTGGTTTGGCTGATTTGCCTATCATGAGCGGTCTTAATTTCTCAGATCCATCCATGTTGGCGGCCAACAATATGGTTACACGTTCTTTACTATTTTTTCCGCCATGACACTTTTCTTCCTTAAAACACATTGATCGGTCGGGGAGACACTTATAAAATAACCCCGTCTCATCGGCATTAAAAATGTTGTTGGGCTCATAAGAATCGATTATTTCTCCCAATTCGTCTTTCCACTCAGAACGAACGTCGGCCGATACACTCGCACTTTCCCCACTAAGCTTCTTAAATTTTATGGTGTGCCTTTTTTTTAAACCTATCAAACCAACCATCACTCTCACGAAAGTCTTTAATTCCCATTTTTCCTGCAAAAACTTTTGCTTTTTCTCTTAAAATGTTTCCTCCAACTGGTNCTCACGAAAGTCTTTAATTCCCATTTTTCCTGCAAAAACTTTTGCTTTTTCTCTTAAAATGTTTCCTCCAACTGGTGCACTCGAATTCTGTGCTTGCGCAAACCACTCTTTTAAATTTTCTTCTAGTTGTGGATACTCACAAATCTTAAAGCGCTTTATTTTTCTGTCTGATGTCTGGGAGGCGATTTTGTCCTTCTTCAGAATTGAGTTTATTGTGGAAGGAGGAACGTTATAACGTTTGGACACGTCAATTTGTTTATCACCACCGGCCACGACGTTAATGATTTCTTTTTTTTCTCTGATGGAAAGACACTTATTAGCTCTTTTCGGAGGCATGGCTAAGACCGAACTGACTAACTTTTCACTCGCTCGGCTCCTTCCTACCCTTTCATAACCGTAGACCGGACACCAAGGCGCCTCTTAGTTCTGGGAATCACAGACACATCGCCTCACAGCCTACTCGGCGTAATTACCTGTTCTTCAAACCCTCCTACGTCCCTCAGTACACTTCCGGTCTTTTTTACGCTGCCCGAATTACATAAATCTAGAGCTGGTGTACAGTCTAGGGTTAAAAACATTACGAGTTAACGAGATTTTTAAGTTGGAAATAAGAATTATAAGACGTTTCAACTAAGCTCGAGCACCAAAATAAATACGTATTATCGAGGGGACCGGAATGAATTGTTTTTTTTTACGAATTAAAGGGATTTTCTCAAGGGACTGGCAAATTTGTACGAATTAGCGGGATATACGAATAATCGGGATGCGAAATATCGGGATTTCACTGTAACAGAGGTTTTATAAATACAAGTTTTGTAACTTATATGTTATTGGTCTAAAATGTTCTGTCCTCTTTTGAAAAGTGTGCAATCATGTGTTAAAGAGAAAGATATTATAATTTCATCTAACACTAGCTGTGAAGTATCCCAAAATTTATTTGTAAATATTTTGTGGAAAAATAATTGTGATACTTCACTGGAATAGTTTTAATTTTATGTGGATACGAATTAATATATACAACGCGTAAAATATTAACTCATTATTTCAAAGCTTTTGTTTACTTGGCAAAGTGTTTACCACAATACTTTAAAATCCCAAATATAACTATAGTTGTGAGTATATAAAAAAAAATATTTACATAGCTGTTAAACTCCTTGGACGGCAATGCGAAACTATTTCCTCAGTGTTAAGCTTGTAATGATGCAGCCTCGCATTAGGGCCGCCATGTTTGTAATATTCCGCGTCAAAGTATGACGAATGGAAATTACAACTCTGTTAGCTCACTTGGTACCAAAATTAAACTTTAAAGCCGCCAAACAAATAAAGTCAAGTTACGGTTTATTTGTTTTATACTTTTATTTATCAATCAATTGAAACAGTTCACTTACAATCTTGAGGTATGCAGAGTACGAACAGGTTTACAGGCAAACCAACAGAGAGCAGCGCCACAGTCGTTTAATTATTAATTTACGTCTTGAAAACTTGCCTTGCAAGAAGAGAATGAAAAGGCTGGAGGGAAGTCAGTTCCCTCCTGGCTCCCCTATCGACCTCCCACACCAGCGGAAAGAATTTATTAGATTATTAGAATTAAGTATGTGCCGAAAAAGAATGAAGTTGGAAGATTTAACAGTCGCTGGTGCTTGCCGGTGTATGCAATATTCGTCACGCATGATGCGTCTTCCTTGGCTGCTTGTTGTTACATTTATTGCGGGCGGTATTCGTCCAGGGTTTTTATCTCTCGTGGCTATCCCCCCTTCTTACCCCAGGGTGCCACCAACAGTTACCAAATATGGGGCCAAGCACGCTTTTCCCACGCTATCCGAACTGCGTCGTAGTAAAAGATAATCTAAACCTTCCAAAACAATAACTGTTGACGCAGTTCGGAAAGCTTCTATCACTAATGCTGACGCATAACAAAGCTAAAATTTCCCGATACGGCAAACGTATGGCCGATAAACATTATACCACGATAAATGACCTCTCACAGCTTTAATTTCAAATCCCGATAAAATATTACGAAGCCCTGCAAACGAAAGAAACTTAGCCAAGTATCCCTTTAATTAATATATTGCGTCGTTAAAAGTTATGTTGGATGAGACTATTTATAGTGCGTCATGGTTTACCTACGCTTGCAAAAAGCATAAAATTACAATGCTCTTAAATATTTGCAGCTAACAAATGCTGGTAAATATGAATTTTGTACATGCTTCTTAAAAATAAAACCGAACTAAGTGGAACCGCTATATTGCGAGTATGGCCTAGGGCGTCACGTCCACCATTGCAATAGTTTTTAAATGCACCGTCATTTGCCCTATCATTTGAAAGGTACTAAATTTTGTTTATAACGCAAGTTGGTGATTGAAGCCTTTCACTTTAGCAATAAAAACATCTGTGAACTCTTATATTTAAAATGTTTATAACACGTCGCATTGCATGTGACATTCACCCATTTGCCATGCCCGAGTCAGCCTTTGTTAGTCTGTGTCGCGTGGCATCACTTGCGTCAGATGGAGGAGTGTGGGAAGAGATGCATGCGGGTTTTATAGTGAGGGATAAGGAGGAGGGGTACGAAAGGGAGAGGTACAATCGGAAATAGTGCTAGTAAAGAACAAGAAAAATGGGGGGTACTTTGGATATTGTCTAAGAGGGGGCGGAGGGGAATGGTACGTACTGTGGAATGTAAGAGAGGCGGCGAGATGCTATCTGCCTACCGCTCCTTATATGTTGTGGGGGTAGGAAGACTGCCACTTGCCGCTTCTCCGCGTGCCAGGTGTGTAAGGGGAAAAGTATGAGTACGTCATAACAGTTGCTAGACAATGTTACATTGTTTATGATGGCTCTTGAATTTTTTGCATCTGATGTTTAGTGGATTTAAATCATGAGCATAGCTTTATGTGTTACGGTTTTTTTTAACTTTAGTTATGTTTAAATTATGGAGTGTGCTAATAAAAGAAAAACACTTGACATTGCAACAAAGTTCAAAATCATATGTAAAGTTTTCAAATGTACGTGGCATAAATAAACACCCTTTTAGTATAGTTCATTATATAAAAAATGCAACAATATTTTGGTGTTGAGTATTTCCCACATTGGTACAAAGAGCAACACATTTATTGCATTTAGTTCTTTCGATAAAGTTAATATTTAATTTTATTTCTGTACAAACAAAATTTTCAACTGCATCATCAAAACACTGTCTCATAAGAATAACTGCAAAACAATCATCTCTCGCCAAAGACGTTAAACTGGAGTTCCCCACACCACCAATAAAATAAACAGAACCATAACTAGTATATTGTGGGGTCATAACAAAAATAAAACAAATTTGGAATGGCAACCAGCTATAGTAGCCTACATACTGTTGTGTGAATTATACTGTCGAGTTGAGCAGAAATATCAATAGGGCATGTATGCAATTGTGAAGTACAATCTACGAGATGTTATTACAAGTGTCAAAAGGCAGTGAATTCTGCGCGATAAAAGTAGTTGAAAAATAAAGGTAATTAAATTTTTGTGCGTAAGTAAGTAAAGAAATTGTAAACTGTGCTGGTAATTCACACTTTTCTACAGTAAAACAAGTTAAAATCGTAAGTTTTTCATTGGTTTTAAATGTCTGTTTTCAATGATGACATTTTAAATTTCCTTCAAAATGTTATTCCTGATTATTTTTCTAACCTACCATAAGGCTACATTTGTTTACGTTTGAACAGATATGTGTGTTGTCCATGGTTTGGAACAGAATGGGAAAGTAACATCTGTTCATGGTGCCAGCCCTTCCCCTTACGAAAATCTACCGTGTCTACACATGGGATTGGAGGAATTGTATTATTGATCTGCTGTTTGCTTTGTGAGCATGAGAGAGAGAGAGAGAGAGAGGGAAGTTTGGTGTGGCGTGCTAAGGGAGGAGAGACAAAGGGACGGGAGGAGAGAGGAAGTTTTAAAGTACTAATCAGTTCAAGAAAAGAAAAGTCAAAACAGAATGTTTTCATTTCACGTACACAATTTGCACAATTTGGATAGTTTTGCCTTTACAGGTTCATAATTGTCTGCGCTATACATAGTTTATGATACAGCTCTACAATATTTTCATGCACATTGTGGATAATCTTTTGTATTTTCTTCCTTAAATTTTAAGTAAAAGACGTTTTACTTGAAAATTGGCTACGTAATGGTGTTCCTAGAATTTTGTGCATATCATACACATAGGCAAAATGTGTTGGAACATGTTTTTCTTTTGAAATAAAATATTGCACATATATATATAGATTATAGAAATTGAGTACTGTAGTCTATACGACACTTGCTTTGTTGTCACAACAAATGAGCTGTAGGCTTCGCGTTCGGTTATAGCAATACATATAAACCATCATAACCTCGACTAGCACACTGCACATTTTGTGTATAATTTACGCACACAAACGATCCTTGGGCACTGAGACTTGCAGGATACAGTGCTGGCCAAAAATAACTTTCCTTTATTGGATGCATACAAGTCAGTATGCTCGTTAAAGTACAGTAAATGCAGGTAAGGGCAGTGGCAGTTTAGAAAGGTTGAGTTTGAATGTACTCCACTAACCATGGACCGTCTTTAACAAAATTAATTTTATTCAGACTGTAACAGCAACTTCATTAGTGCAGTTTGTTACATTGCTAGGCTTTAGTATCATTTTAGGAATTCATCCCTTTTATTACATGTACCAAAAAGTTTTCTTGTGTGAAGTATATAGTGGCATTATAACCACCCCGTTCGTCCATCCCTAACCTTTGGCACTACACCCAGAGAAGGATGGAGTTGCCAGTGTTGAACTTGTCAGGCTGCTGCATTCACTACCAGAGATAAAGTTGTGTCGACTGCCGATAGTCTAGTGTCCCTTGCTGTGTTCTTTATATAAGTAAAATTCTATGAATTTTTGTGCATGGTGTGTCGAGACACATGTGCACTATTGTACGTTGTGACTGGCTCATTGTTTTGCTATGGTTGATGCCATCTTGAAGTACTGCATACATTTATGCGGTCTGTAACCATCTGATATGAACGTCCGAGTTACTTGCATTCTTTGCGAGTCTGATTAGTGTGATGCCATATTCTCATTCATTTCAGTCGATTCAATGTCAAAAAACAGTGATGTTTTGATCGTTAACACCTATTCTTGTTTTTTATTCCAGAAATGTTTGTGATTTTTTGGTTGTCATTTCTCATTATTTTGTGTATCTCTATTATGGCATGTTTTACTTGTTAACATTCTTTATTTCTTCTGTTCTTCATTATACATGTGGTTGTACTAAGACTATGTGCAGTACTTACCTGCTTGTAGAGTGTGAAATAAAGTGAAATAAAGTGTTGGTGTCACTGGGGTGTGCACACAGGTCCCGGGCTGAGATAGCGAGTGTCCGAAAGGCTATTCTGTACGAGTTCCCTTTTGGAGTTCACTACGCCTGGATGCTGCTGATCTTTGCCCTGACCGTCACGTACAGCTTGTCCTGTCCACTTATCACACCCTTCGGTAAGTTGCTGCCTGGTGCCATCCCGTTCCTCCCTGTGTGGCTCATACCTGTCTTTGTGATCTTGTTTTATAAAACAAATGCCTTTTGCTACATTGTAAATGTTAATATGTAATCACTTCTTCAAAGTGAAAAGGACAAATAATGAAAATAAACATTCCCTTTTGTCTTTAATAGTCAGTGTGGTTAGTAGTTTGCTACCACTAGATTGTGCTAAAAAGTTTTATAGTGAAAAAATATTTATGGATATATATGTAGTAGATGTTATTTTAATTTTAGAATTATAGATGGGTCAAATCCTTTTTTTGGCCGAATCCAAATCCATAGTTGAGTAATTTAAAATATTCTTGAATTTCAAACCTGAATTGGAATTCATATTACTAAAAAAGATTTATCTCTAGGAGTACAGCTACAGAGAGTTTTAATAGTTAATGCACAGATTAAACAAACGACAAGATCGTTCATGGTAAAATGATACTGGCATGCAAAAAAATTAAAAATCATAATAGTGGTGGATTACACACATTATTAGCGCTGATGTCATGGTGTGAATTGCTGACTGGAATGTGCTACTATGTTATGTTAGAATGATAAAAGATCTTCTAATAATGCCCTTAGTGTAGACATATATTAGGAAAAGGTATTTGTTTAGTTTTCAGTATGGTGAAGCTATGTCATGTGTGTAACGTACATTAATAATTAAGTACGAAGGTAAGGTTAATATGTGCAAAGTTTGTTTACGTGCTGTGCAGTCTGTTTTCAACTTACGTAATGCAATAAGCACACAGTTATTTTTCTGTTCACTTTTGAAATCAAGAATGCTTTAAGTAAAAGTACATCATTACAAAAGCTTTTTGGCAAGTGCATTGATGCAGGTAACGAAAAATGTAGTAGTAGAATTTTTAGGGCCTACAAATTATTGCAAACAGCAAAATAATGGAAAATACATTTTAATTATATTTATTCATGAAATTCTGTAGTAATCCTTATATTCATTAAAATTTAACAAAATTGCTAATTTTAATGTATTTAAAACTACAATGCAAGCATCTTTGATGCCTCACTCTGCAACTGGTGTCTTGTTAGTGATGTTGTTTAGCATCAAGCCCCTCCCCTGATTAGCTGAGTAGCACGAGTCATCGTGACGACGGGGTCCTTTAGAGGGCGCAGAGGAGCCCAAGCTCTAGGCAGTTCAGTTATAGCCTACTGAGTCTGGAGTGGAGCAATGCTTGAAGTGGGTTGCGTAGGTATCATGGCAGGTGCGTAACTGTATGCTGGGGATCCCTGCAGTTGGGGCTCCAGGTGCGTTGCTATCTTCCCTGGGGTCATTCGCATGCAGCTGGCTTCTTGAGGAGGTAGTGGGTAGAGGTGAGACCACATGTCGGATGTTCTACTGGTGGCGGGAAAAAAATGTCTCCTCTTTCGTTTGAAGAGCAGATGGTTTTGCCTGAAAAATGTTCGTAATAAGGAATTGTTATTTGCAAAGATGTTTTCTTTTGTGATTAAGGGTTGTTTTTTCACCTAAAGTTGGTGCTTCATTGTATCTAGTGCAACATGATTTTAAAATAAAATATTAATTTAACTCAGTGGACAGCATCTTTGTGAATAAAATTATATGCTCAGAAGCATTTACTTGACCTCCCCTGGTCACCAAAATTTGTTTGAGCATCGAGTGACTTGTATTACCAAGTGTAAAGTTCATTTTCAGTAACTTCCTGCAGAAAAATCAGAGGATTTTTATTAATTTATTTCAATAGACACAATTTTTTTTTGAATAAACTGATATTATGTAAGGGCCTATTCAACACCTTTTTTCGTCTAATAATAGGTAAATAGCCGAGCTAGAGTGCAGTGTGACTCGTTACAGGTGTAAGTGTAAGGGAAAATCAGAGGACATGGTTTACTACGATTAAATATTAAAGACAGTGAATAAAAACATTTTATATGCATTATTTATTTATTTTTTTATCTTGAAATAATAAGATTTTTGCGGTGAAATATAATTAACTTCTTCAAGAGAGACATTTGCCACACGCGCAAGGTGTCACCAACATGTGTAGATAGCAGCATTTAGGGGTACATTCTTCCACTTCTCTCGCCACTTCCCCTTCTCCATCATGCCCACCATGAACACACTGCTGATCTATAATCTCTCCATGTGCTCTCAGCTGATTTAGTGCACGCAGGACATTCATAATTTGGCTTGCATTCAGTGCCAGATTACAGTCAATAATAAATGGAATTTTCTGACGTTATATTTTTTATTTAAACAAGTTGAGGTGAAATTTTTTTTTAAAATACACTTGAGGCGACAAAAGTTATGGGATACCTCCTAATATCGTGTCGGACCTCCTTTTGCCCGGCGAAGTGCAGCAGTTCGACATGGCATGGACTCAACAAGTCGTTGGAAGTCCCCGGCAGAAATATTGAGCCATGCTGCGTCTACAGACGTACATAATTGCGAACATGTTGCCGGTGCAGGAGTTTGTGCACGAACTGACTTCTCGATTATGTCCCATAAATGTTCGATTAGATTCATGCCAGGCAATCTTGGTGGCCAAATCATTCGCTGGAATTGTCCAGAATGTTCTTCAAACCAATCGTGAACATTTGTGGCCCGGTGACATGGCGCATTGTCATCCATAAAAATTCCATCGTTGTTTGGGTACATGAAGCCCATGAATGGCTGCAAGTGGTCTCCAAGTAGCTGAACATAACCCTTTCCAGTCAATGATCGGTTCAGTTGAACCAGAGGACCCAGTCCATTCCATGTAAAAACAGCCCACACCATTATGGAGCCACCACCAGCTTGCACAGCTCCTTGTTGACAACTTGGGTCCATTGATTCGTGGGGTCTGCACCACACTCGAACCCTACCATCAGCTCTTACCAACTGAAATTGGGACTCATCTGACCAAGCCACGGTTTTCCAGTCGTCTAGGGTC
>NQII01000099.1:684290-732127 GCA_002778355.1 Clitarchus hookeri | reverse complement strand
GAGGTTATGCCTGAAATTAGGTATTCTCGGCACACTCTTGACACTGTGGATCTCGGAATGTTGAATTCCCTAACCATTTCCTCAATGGAATGTCCCATGCGTCTAGCTCAAACTACCATTCCGCGTTCAAAGTCTGTTAATTCCCGTCGTGCGGCCATAATCACGTCAGAAACCTTTTCACATGAATCACTTGACCACAAATGAAAGCCCAATCAATGCACTGCCCATTTATACATTTTGTACGCGATACTACTGCCATCTGTATATTTGCATATTGCTATCCCATGACTTTTGTCACCTCTGTGTATTATTTACAGTAATTCTAATTCAGTAATACTTTTTTTTAAATCCCATTTTTATTGTGTTTACTGGCTAAACTTTATTCACAGACAATGTAACAGCTCTCATTATAATCATCATGAAATCTAATAAGATTAGAAGTTTTATTTTATTGATGTACATGTCAGAACTCTCATCTACTGAAATCCTGGATGTATGAAAAATTTTTGACGAACCCTGAATAATGGTAGTAACGGAGTCCACTGTATACAATGAATTAACAATTGCAATAGTTTTCTTCAACAAAAAGTCTGTTTAAATGTTGTCGGTGGATGATGGCCCTAAATTATCAGTCTAGTTCAACCTATGCATATTTGTAAAATTTTCCTCTGAAATATGTACAAACTTTCATTCACGCATATAAATTGTGGAAATTTGTTCCAAAACTTGAATTATTTTCAAAATAAATCAGATTGGATATTCTTGTATTTAATTATTTATGCAGAAATAAAAAGAACACACATTTCCATTTACTTTGCATGTATACTGCCACCACTGCAAATCCATTCATGATCAGGAGGTTTGAGAACCTGCATGGCTTCAAGGGCCATGCAACTTTCCCATATCAATATGACTTTTAACAAGAAGGCATGGGTTCCATTGGAAATGGTTGTGAAATGGGTTTGTGCTTTAGACTGCCATGTGTTGCTGAAACTGCCAGCATCATGCTCTTCTTCGAAAACTGCCCTGCCCATCCACATATTCAAAACCTAACAAACTTAATGCTGAATAAGGCATGTGTCCTTCAGCTCCTGAACCAAGGTGTCATCAAAGCGTTGAAGGTAAACGTTTCAAGCAAATGCATACTCGTTATAGATCTAGATTTGTGACAGGCCTACAGGAATGCAAGTAATCAGAGCAGTTTGAAATAAAATCAGCCCCAAGATGTTCCACAACTGCTTCCGACGTGCTGCTCACATCATTGTCGATAAAGGCCCATCCCCCTCTGCCTACTGCCACAACAGTCATGGAATAGGTTGTCTACAACCCTGAGGACATCAAGTCTGAGCTCCGACTTGGACCATCGCAGTGAATCCCGCCCTGGTACCTCTGCAATCATTAACAACATTCTGCCATGCTCTGATGAGGACTATGTCTGTACTGCAAATAAGGTAGTAGTCTGGGATGAACTTGGCAACCACAACTTCAAAAATAGCAAGAATCATCAACTGAGAGGAAAGAAAGCGAGGAAGAGCCAGAAAGACCCAAGCCCTCCAGGGAGACCTGCCTCAGTGCGCTATAGATGTTGGAAGTTAAGATCTCAAGAACCAACCCAATCCGACACCGGAATTGTTGTGCAATTTGGAGTTTCAACATTATGTGTAATGATTAGTTCCAAGAATACACAGGCCTCAATTAAGGACTATTTCAAGAAATAAGTGGAGCTTTGACTGATTTAAATACTGTGTTATATAAATTATGCAACTGTAACTGTAAATCCTGTTAATATCTATGCCTGTGGTACTGCTGTTTCAAAAATTACAACAATTAATGCAGTACATGCATGTTTATTTACAAGTGTTGCCATCCTAGTATATCACATTTTATTTGAACTATCACAATTGCTAATGCAGTTTCAGCACGTTTACCATATTTACTTGTGTAAACGTCCCACTTGTGTAAACGCCCCACCCTATTTTTGAAAGCTTCTGATCGGAGAAAGGTAAAAAAATTATTAATAATGTTTATCCTATGTGCAACGCACACAGTACGTTAAATATAGAGCAGCTGTGCTGTCAGAGCGGGTCTGGCTGGCTGGAGAAAAAAAGAAGTGTTTTTGGGCCTTGCTGTATGCGTGGTATCAATCAATATGTTTTTTCATGGAGAGGGGTTGGTGTGGCGAAAAAGACTGACACAAAGGGCGGGATGGATGTAAGCAAGAGGAGAAGTGGGAGTGAGAGATGTAAGCAAGAGGAGGAAAAATGGGCGTGACAAGATAGTGAGTGCTTTGGTTGACTGTGTCTGCCTGCAGCTTGTGTCTCAGACCCACAAAACAAAAAAGAACTTAGTCATTGACCTTCTCTACAGCAGTTGCCCCATTGCTACTGCATTGCACATTGAAGTTTTCTCTCTTGTGTGAACGTGATATAGTGAAACACAAGCAAAAGTAATGAGCGGAAGAAATGCTGCTACACTGTCGAATTCAAACTGAAAGTTATGTATTACCCCTCGCAAAATGTAAAACACATTGCTGCAAGAAAATACGGTGTTGGTTGGTGTAAGAGGAGGGAGAAACTCTAAGGCACCGGAAGATAAATGTGCCTTTCATGGAAACAAATGCAGATAACCTGCTGTTGAGGAGGAATTATATAGCGTTGTATAGTGTTTTTATTATATTTTGTGTAACTCTGCCATGAGGATGTTATGGTACCTGTTTAGACATGCTGACAACATTGTACACATTATTTTTAACTCCGCAGAAGAAGAGGGTGAACATATTCTCAGGGACCAGTCAAGCATCGACCACAGCCATAACAGCCACCCCCTCCCCTTCATCATGACAACAGACAGCTCAACAGGCTACTAATCAACAAGACTGGACAGTTGTAAATAATCACAGCAGGCAACAACACAAACCGCTGCCGCTTCTGTCGCAGTTGCCAATATTGTACTTCAACCTACATACATCACTATATGGCCAGGCTTACGAGTGGGACTTTCCGCATTCCTGATTATGGCAGCCAAGAAACCTTCAGCACAAAAACGCCAGCAAAAAGAATAAATCTCTAAGTTTTCAAAATGTTGGCGCAAAATTATCAACAAAATACAAACCAAGACAAAATGGAATTGACTGCGCCAAGCATTGAACACGAAGCTCATAATGCGGCCCCTATTAAAGCTAGCACAGGCCCTTCCTCGCATCAAGGTCCTATCAAGAAGGCCCCAGCTGTAGTGGACATGCCTACACCCCCTATCACACACACAGAAGCAGAAGACAGGCATGTAGATGACACTTACAAACTATGGGGAATACTACAACAGTCAAACAATGCAATCTCATATGTAAACTTAAAACTTGCCATTTAACTGTGCAATGTTCTAGCCGCATGGGTAAATCGCACAGTCAAATGTAATGATTTTCTTTTTAGCGTTTAAATTATTAAATGAATAATATAACTGTTACCAAAATGTTTGCTAGGATAACATAATTTAACATTTTTGTATATCTCTTCCTTCTTTTAGCAAAATCATCAAATTTATACAATTTCTGTTATTTAATTTAGTTTTAAAACATTAAAATTTTTTAATTTTCAAAATTTAAGTTTTTAATATTATTATTTTATTTATTTTTAAATCCCTTTTAATTATTAAAATTTTAATTTTTAACATATGTAGTTAAATTATATTTATGAGCTGAGATATTTGTAATTTTTGAATAAAACCAACTTAATCTAGTTTTATGGCACCATCTGAAGAAGCAGGTTTAGCCAGCAAAATGTCACCACGCATGTGCGTGGAAAATGTGTTGGTCTGACTTTGTGTGTGTCTCTCTCTCTGTCTCTTTCTCTCTCTCTCTCTGTCTCTCTGTCTTCGTCTCTCTCTCTGTCTGTCTCTCTCTCTGTTTTCTCTCCTCCCCCCACGAGTACCGCCATGCGAGTACTTGTGTTTTCGGTCTCCTTTTTATGATGTAATTGATCTAGTTTTAATAACATCAGCGATTATTATAGCATTCAAATTGTCATTTTTTTTTTTACCGTTGTGACTACTATGATACATTTTAATTGTATAATATTCATTAACATTTATTTTTGGACTACTTTTTTCTAGTTCTAGCAACAGTTTTAAGATACACGAACGTTTGTGAATAATGCAACACCAAGCAGGATATGTGTCATTGAAATGAACTTTAACCCACAGATTAGGTACATGACAATATACAATTGATTAGGATTACAGAACTGTACATGATCTCTGTCCTTGAGAATTCAGTATGGTGCGAAGCCCCCACGTACTGCAATCAGAGCTGCTTAACATCATGGAATGGAATAAAGAGGACCTGGGTATGTTCCTGGGGAATCTCACTCTGAGCAGTTTGTATGCAAGTCGAAAAAGCATCAACAGTGGTTGCAAGGGGACCGTGACGAACAAGTTGCCGATCAACCATATCCCAGACATGTTCGATGGGCGACATGTAAGACAAACGTGCAGGCCAGGAAAGCAGTGGTATCCGTCGTTCATTGAAGAAGGCTTGCACATTGCTCACCACATGTGGCCAGGCATTGTCCTGCTGAAATATGGCATGTTTATATGCCTGAAGAGGGGTGGGGGGCAATACCTTGGGCTCTAAAACCTCCCTGATGTAGTGGTTACTGTTCAGTCAGATTGCCCTCAATACGTAGGAGTCGAGATCGCATGTTGCATCCAATGGTGCCCCACACCATCACACTTGGCGTTTGTCTGCTATGCTGCTCCACAATGTAGGCTGCCAGATTGCAGTCACCACAGTAGTGTCTAACATGTACGCCGCCATCACTGTAGGTCAGTTTGAAGCGGGACTCATCCGAAAACACTACATTTTGCCACTTAACACACCAGCAACAGCATTCACATGCCCATTGCAGTCTCAGGCATTCGTGGTTTCTGGACAATGGAAGCCAACACAATGGCATGCGTGCTACCATTCTAGCCTGTAGCAGACAGCGTCGAACCGTTGCAGTGCCCCAACACTGTGGACAAGGCTGTACAGTTTGTTACGGCTCTGCAGACAAGATGGTGGTCATCCCATGCTGTAGTCACATTGCGTGGTCCAGTACACACTCGTCGCTGCATACCACCCTCTTCTATCCACTGGTTCTACACATGCATCACTGTCATAGCAGCATGCACTGTTTGAGCCGAAATGTCACCGAATGACAAACCCGTTTCCTGGAGACCAATCATTTTGCCCTGTTCTAACTCGCTGACATGCTGATATGGCGCCCTTTGATGCCAAGGCATACTAGCACCTGCTTTCACTTCATTTGACGGCTCTCCACTGACTGAGCTTGGCGTATCACTGACGTTTTTGGCCACACACGAGAGGGCGCTGCTGGGCCTACGTATACGTCATCTCTCTGCAATCGTAATCACTTATTGCTGGTGCACTGTTCTACACATCCTCCGAGTTTGGATTCATTTGAGCCATTCTTTGTGGGTGTTACAATTTTCACAAAGCATAGTTTATTTATTTATCCATGTAACTGATTAATGGCTTTCCATACTAATTTTTAATTTAATATTAAAGAAATTAGATTAGAAAATTGGTTTCCTTTTGAAAATAGATCTAGCACTATTAAACATAAATGGCCATAGATATCTGAATTTAAATTTTTAATTTTATCATTATTATAATAAATATTATTAGTCCTTATTTTTTTAATAACAAACCTAACAAGTACCACAATTAGAAGTTATATCTAAATTAACAATAGCACAATAATTGTTATTAATTTTATTTGGTAATTCATTAATTATAAAAATTTCAAAAAAATACTATTTTAAATTTTTTTATAAATTGTTTTAATTTATTGTCCTAATTTATTATTTTATGGTTTGTTGAAAAACAATTATAAATAGTACTAGCACCTCGTGCCAAAGTTGCAATAATTCCTCAAATTGGAATAAATAATGGTAAAAAAAACCACTAATTTTAAGTCTAGGATAAATTTTTTCTTTTGATATTTTTTTATTGTTCTCAAAGTTAATAATAATCCATTACCTCTGTAATTTTTTTATTTATTCTTTCAGTTTGATTTTTTGTTAAAAAATTTATGTTTCTAATATTTTGAGTTTATTAACTGGTATATTCAAAGTTATATTTTTAATTTTCATTTATATATAAAAAAATTATAAAATATTTTTAAAAACTTCTAACTGTACAGTAATACTGATATGATATGAACTAGGGATGTAACGATTCCACTTTTCCTCGATTCTCGATGCCAATACCACACACTATTCTCGATTCCAAAAATCGTGATTCCTTTAGTTACAGACAATTACTTTACAGAACTAACTACTGTATAGGAGGGTGTAAAATGTAATTATTTGTACTATGCCTACATTAGTATTAGGCCTATTACTAACATAACTAATATAACACTTGAACAGTGGAAGCATATTCATATAAAATCCCAAAAAGTTCAAAAGAGGCATATGAAATAAGATTGAAAACATACATGTATATTTATATATATATATATATATATATATACATAGTACACATATATATTTCGTCCACATGTTTATTCAAAAATATTTCCAAACCTCACTTGCCATGATAAATGTTCACCAACACATGAAATTATGAAAACATTTGCAAGAATACCAAAGTGAAAATGCATTATGTTTTACTACAAAAGGAATATTTTCATCACGTGCAACTGATAAGACACAATAACTGTTGATTGATATTACTATGACAGGCTAGTGTTTACCATAAACAAAACATAGCTGGGCGGGAAAGGAGATTTTGGGCCAGGAAAATTTTGGGTGGGGCTGAAAATAAATTTTTCCACGAGAAAAGGATGAGATTGGGAATACATCAATAGTAAATAAAGAAAGTCTCCATTATTGCCTCTACATATAAAGGCATTTCGCGGACACTTTCTTTGGTATTTTGTTTGTAAGACAGTTAACTTACATTGCTCATTTTTTTTTAATGATTGCATGGAAATGTTTTTCTTGTTATAATCAAACTTGCTTATTTGCTCGAGTACTATCAGTGCTGCTGCAGAATCAAACCAACAGCGCTAGTAGTCTAGTAAACAACCATGGCAGACGTCAGATGGTCGTTCCAAAGCCGTAAGATGTTGATAAACTTTAGTTTCCTTTTACGATAACGCTATTTTTTAAATTTATTTCTCGGAAATATTACAACGGTATAAATATGATTTAGTCTCCTTCCTTAACAAGTTATAATTCAAACAGTGAAGTATGCACACGTAATTTTCGATGTTGTGAACAAAGAAATGTCATATCAAAGCCATAAGAAGGCACAAAAAGTGCAAAAATGAGCATTCCATGAGTGGAATAAAAAGTTAAGTTTCTGTCATGTGCAAATTAATAAAATACTACGTTCTTTATATAAGTTCGTTGTCCTGGTAATGTTGAAATTATCCGCAATGTGGTAGGTATTTTAAACATTCTTTTTTATTTGAGTAAGAAAAGTATAGGCACTTTTAGTTTACTAAAAGGTCATTTGACCTGAATTAGTTGACAAGATAATGAACGTACTTGGTATTTTAGTATTTAGTTTTTGGTATGTAACGAAACTTGATAAAATACAAAACTACTAAATCGCGACCGAACTGAAACTACTAAATACTAATATACTAAATGGTGAATTTTAACACGGCCAGTACAGTTTTATTTTCAGATTATATCCGCGTCTCATATTTTCACGTACAAAATAATTTTCCAAGAGAGATTCAATTACTGGCATAAATCAAGTAATTTTAAACAGTTTTTGAGAGGTTTTGTATTTGTAGTAATTGGTTTTTAATGCCTCAATTATTGGTCTTCCGATTCTCGATTATACGATTCTTTAAGAATCGTTGGTATCGAGGAATAGTGGAATCGAGTTTGACATCTCTAATATGAACACGCAGTTAATTATCTTTTGGTTTTTCTGGTATCAGAAGATTTGGCAGTGTTAATATGTGCACTTTAAATCTACTAAAAACACATGTACTAATAAATGATCCTGGCAAAATTCCCCTATAAATTATGATAAAATTCCTCTTTTTTATAATGTATTGGATATTACATTGATAAAAATATATGTATTGGTCCCATCACTTAAGATTTCCTGTAACAATAATTTTTAAGCTGGTTGTTTATGCAAATGTCTATTATATTAGCTGTATGTGAAATACATTAAATGTGTCATCATTTATCATCACTGTGGCGCAGTGCTCTTCAGTTCAGTTGATGGTGTCGGCGACTTGGTGAGTCTGGCTTTCACCCTCCTCTTACATGCCTGACGAGAGGGAAAGTAGTCAAGCGCTCATGGCCTAGAGGGAGGACACACTTTTTTTCTAGAGAACAAATTTTTCCTCTTGAAGACATGTAAGGGGAGGAAAAAAGTGCACTGTTGAGAGAGATAGAAAGAAGAGAGAGAGAAAGAGTATGCAAGTTCGCTACGCTGGTTGCTAGGTAACCGCTTCCTCTCTCATCAGGCATGAAAGGGAAGGAAGCAAGCCAGCAGACACCCGCCATGCCACAGACGTGGTGGGAAGACTACGCGCCACAGAGCAGTAATAAATGACGGTGTGCATGCATAAACAACCAGCTTAAAAAATTTTTGCTGGAAATCTTAGGTGACGGGACCAAAAGTTATTTAGATTGACACAACATACTATAAACTATAGAAGCGGTTAGATTTATCATTATTTATATAAAGAAGTTTTGCCAGAACCACTGAAAATTAACTGTGGATACGGTTTATCAGTACACGCCTTTTCAGTACATCGAGGGTCCAGTCTAATCTGTCAATTGTTTCCAAAGATAGTACATATAAACGTAATTTAATTTTATGTGGCATATCTTACAAAATGCCGGACAAAAGATGCTCCGAGTAGATGCATTTGATAGTTGTAATATATAGGTTGAGTATAAGAGAATACCCCAACTTTGAAGGTGTATAATATCAAAACCAAACAACCTACCTTGATTGGCCAATCAAATGAACCATGGAACTGTGAAGTTTGTTTACCATATATTCATAAATGTTCAATGTGACCACCATGAGTGGCACGAATGACACCTACGTGACAATCAAACTCGTTCCACACTTTTGTCAGCATGTCCGGTGTTAGTGTTTGGATGGCGTCCGTAATTCTTGTTTTGAGGTCTTCAGTGTTAGCCGGCAATGGTGGACAAAACACTTGCTACTTTATGTACCTCCATAGAAAAAAATTGCACAGGGTAAGATCCAGTCTCCTTGGGGACTAGTGATAAAAGCCTGGTCACCAGCTGCTCCTCGACCAATCCAGTGTTGCGGCAACGTCTCGTTCAAGTATCCACGAACAGCTAGGTGCCAATCGGGTGGCGCACCATCCTGCTGGAAAATTAAGTCCCCCGCCGCCTCTTCTAACTGTGGTAACAACCACTCTGTAAGCATGTCCAAATAAAGGATTCCAGTAACAGTGGGCTCGTGAAAAAAAAAAGTACGAAAAACAATGTGTTTGGATACAGCGCAAAACACGGTCACTTTGGGGGAAGCGCACTCATGTTCGTTGTTTCATGTGGAGGCTCCTGACCCCATATTCGCACGTTTTGCCGGTTTCACCTTACCATTTCTATGGAATGTCACTTCATCGCAAAAACCAGCTTAGACATGACTGCATCGTCTACCTCATTCTGGACAAGGAAACATCAGACCGTCGCCTTCACATTGACGTGTCAAATGCAAGCTCGCTACCCCCTCACCACCTCAAACCAAGAGTTACGAACGCCATCCAAAACGTAACACCGGACATGCTGACAAGAGCGTGGAACGAGTTTGATTATCGCGTAGATGTCGTTCGGGCCACTCGTGGATTGGTCAATCAAGGTTGTAGGTTGTTTGGTTTTGGTATTCTTTTATACTCGCTCTGTATACTGCCAGCATACAAAATTAAGTTGGAATTGATTACAATATTTTGATGATATTTTAATGAAGCGGATAGTGCGTTCGTTACTACGTTATTTAAAAACATGCAGCCTCGCCGTTGGGCGCCATATTGTAATGAAGCGGGCCTCTGCTCGTTACAATATATTTATAATAATGCCGCACAGTTGGACGGGCGCCNTAATGAAGCGGATAGTGCGTTCGTTACTACGTTATTTAAAAACATGCAGCCTCGCCGTTGGGCGCCATATTGTAATGAAGCGGGCCTCTGCTCGTTACAATATATTTATAATAATGCCGCACAGTTGGACGGGCGCCATCTTGTAACGTTCAGCCGCGTACACTACAGACTGTTTACTTGCTTTGGCTCGCTCGGGGTAGAAACACGAGACTCACTACCATTGGATGGTCGTTGATCATGAAAGACAGTTCAAGTTCGAAGTTAGTTTGTTCTATACTTTATTTATCATTTTTTGAATGATACAGTTCACATACGAATGTCCAGTATGCAGAGTACGAAGCGTTCAGATAAATATCCAAGTACAGAACAGTGTCACAGTGGTTTACCGTTTATGTTAATGTCTCAAAGCTTGCATCGCAAGACTAATTTAAGAAGGCAGGAGGGATGCTCGTTCCCTCCTGGCACCCTAACGACCCCCCACACCGGCGGAAATAAGTAGATAGAATTTAGTTTAAGTTGAAAAGAAATGATTTGAAAAGAATTAACGGTCGCGGGTGCTTGCCGGTGTGGGTTAAATTATTCACGCCTGATGCGTCGTCACACGCCCTATGCGTCCTCTTCAACAGTTGATTACTTTGTGTTTTCCAGGCGATAGGCACCACCAGTATATATTGGCCTATCGCCCCCTTTCTCCTGTGATAAGCGCCTATCATCTCGCAGCAGCGTGAGAACTGCGCTGTCCCATGCTCAGCCTGACATCGATACTGCTGCGCCCGTTACCGATATCGTAACTGCGTCGCAGGAAACTAAAACTGTGCTGTCAACAAAAACGAACTTCGCGGTCCACAAAAACTTGTTGACGCACTCACCTCCGGATAACGAACTTCTCGTATATCAAAACGGCGCCGGAGGAACTAATCTAACTAATGATGACGCGTTCCAAAAAACCACGATGTTTGAAATGATGAAACACAACCGGACTCCTGATAAACGAACACGAACAAACACGGGAAACGAGCCAACACGGCTTTACTGAAAACCCGTTAAAATTATTATGAAACTTTCCCGAGCTTCGTACACACGAAAGAATTCTACACCCAAGTCCCAAAAATTTAAGTATATTGCGTCATTACAATATATTGTTCTAAGCTAAAATAGCTGTATGTTCGCCATTTTGAAAATGTGTGATTTACTTGAAACATACCATTTTACATCATCTGCTGCAGTGCTACTTGTTTGCCACTTTGTTAGAAATAGGCCAATTGTTTAACGAGACATGACATAAAATTTTTATTTATTCATGTGCTGGTATATTTTAAAATGGCTGACAAAAGTGGCTATGTGTTGGCATATGAAATTCTTATAATATATACTTTCAGCATACAAAACTTAGTTGAAATGGGTTATAGTATATATACTAAATAAATCTAAAATATTGATATGACCACCATTTTGAAAATAAGTACTAATAAAGTTTAATCCCTTATGTTTACCTGATCTATCATATTATTACTTATAAACTAAATTGTTTGAGAATTGGTTAAATAGTTTTCTAGATATAATGTAAAATATATTTTAATTTTTTTTGGTGATCTTTCAAACTAGTGGACCAACAATAATATTTATCTCAAAGTGTAATGCTTACACAATGCTCTGCAGGCATGTAAAATTTGGTTTAAATCAGTTGAATTGTTCACAAGATATAATATATCGCCTTAAATATTTAAATTGTCGCCATTTTGAAAGTAAGTGCCTGGGATTTTTAAAAACTATAAAAGTCAGTCATCCTTATTAACTACTTTATGTGTCCTAAGTTTGGTGAGATTTGTTTTACGGGTTCAAAAATTTAAGGAGGGTGACACACGTGCTCACTCACACACACACACACACACACACACACACACACACACACACACACACACGTGCGCGCACGAAAGTGATCTCCTAAGTCTTTCTTTTCTTCGGAAAATAAGCTAAAATATATTTTTGTCACTTTATCTCAGTGACTATGATTATGCAATGAAATATGGTACATAACATTTAGATAAAAAATATACGTACGTAGTAGGACTGTAAACTCTATAATATAATGCGTAACATTCCGTAAAGCCATACCCTCTATTTCCTGTAGCAGGATTCACATGGACTAGTCAGTGTATCCTTTTGTGAACTGTGCACACATATTTGTGAAAGTCTTAATTTTTAGTATTTTATTATTTGCATGGAATATGCAAGTCCAGCAAATCAAGGGCAGGCACAATTACATCCCTGTGTGGAAACCACAGTGGCTTAGGGCAAGAGAATAATCTATAATGTCCACAGAGGCTGAGCTAAGGACATTCCAGACAAAAAGCACCTACAGTGGGTCTGCTCACCACAAAGTAACTTTTCAAAGCAGGATTTTAAGGTGTTTGATACATTATGTATCATATTACTTACATTCGTGTGAATATCAATTTGTGTGCAAACACTTAAAGTGAAAATTTTTACCCAGGAAAACTTTAAAGTCGTGTGGTTTTTGCGTAGTTAGATGTCAGTCACAAATTATATTTTTTGTGATGTAAACTAACCAACCAAATTGAAACAGTGTAAGTTAAGTATTAAGTAATTGGCTACTTTAGGTCATATCTGTTATTCCTTTGTGGAAATTTATTTAAAAATTATTACACATGGAGTTTCATGTAAGATTGAGCTTAATTTGAATATAGAAAAATTCTTAATATTTTTTAATTGCCAAAATGTCATTGAAAGGCAACTGTTGTTATCAACATATTGACTAACAGTTGTAATGTTGCCGCGCATCAGGGCACCATATATGTAATGTCGCCTATGTTGTTTACGCCCGCCATAATTGTAACGAGGCAGCCTCACAGTTAGGCGCCATATTTGTAACGTTCCATGCGGCGCATTCGGCCGCCATATTTGTAATGATTAAGCGTCTGTGATGACGGCTGGAAGTTACCACTCAGCCAGCTCAGTTGGTAGTACAGTAGCATGAAACGTTAAAGGCGCCAATAAATATAAATAAAGTCTAATGTTTGTTTATTACTCTGTACTTTTATTTACTGTAAAGATTGAAACAGTTTACATACAATCGTCAGGTATGCAGAGTACGAACCAGTTTACAGGCAAACTAACAGAGAGCAGCACCACAGTCGTTTAATTATTCATTATTTACTTTATAAAAACTTGCCTCTCAAGAAGAAAATATGAATATGAAAAAGGATTTAGCGGTCGCTGTGCTTGCCCGTGTGGGTGAAGTTCGTCACGCCCGATGCGTCTTCTCTGACTGTTGGTTACTTTTTCTTTTTCCTCACTACTTTTCTAACCCTTTGAATCTTTACTTCTTCCTTACAAAACGTTTCCTGAACACCTTAAAGTATTTTGTTCTATGATACCCCTGTTTCTCAATATTACCTTTTACTGTGCTTTTCGCAAATCTTGCCTGTCGCACATGAACAGCTGATCCTAATCTCAACTTTGATTCATTATAACCATTTGGTAGAACCCTCCAAACCTGAAGTCTCCCTTCCTGCACTACATTTCTCTTCAACTTAATAACTTCACAACAGTTAGGTACACTCTTCTCAAAATTATCAATCTGCCTCGGCAATTGCTTTTCTCTTAAAGGAACTGAGTTTCCAATAATAAATTCTGTATTTCTCCCCTCAGTTTTAACCTCTTTACTTATAACTTCTACCTTTCTACCCTCAACATTAAACTCTTTACATTCATTGTCACAACCAGTAATACCTTCATTTTTTTACATCTTTGCTGTTTTTATTATGTTTACTTGGGGCAATTAATGTTGGAACCTTTGCTAACCTATTTATTTCCATTTCAACCCCCCCAGTTGTCTATCTCTGTTATTAATTCTGCAAATTTGTTCTCACTCTGCTGTTGTCCCTTCTGTATTGCCAACAGGATGTTAAACATTTCTGTCTGACTACTCATTTCCTGTGAAGATTCTGGGACATTTCCCTTAGCTACTTTATCTCTTATTCCATCGCTATCTGCTATTTCTTTGTGTAGGCCTACCTCACTGTCTGAGTAATGCAACATTTCTATTCCTGATTGGTTGTTTACTGATCCTCTATATAATTTCGTATCAGACTGGATACGATTTCTAATAAAATTCTGTGACATTACCTTTAACCTTATTTATAAAAATTATACAATCCCTAACCTTGACAACTAAACATATGACGTTACTTGTTTTGATGGTTTCACTGATGATTGATGATTTCTTACCGTGTTACTGCTGTTGATGAATGAGGTCGTCTTGTACCTGGAACTTTGGCATCGGTCACTGGAACTACCAGTATCGTTTTGCATAGCTCGTAGACAAGTTTCGAACTGCCGGTAACTTGGTTATGTGATGCTTCAATGTTTGTAGATCCCCCGAGTCTTTTCAGATGCTGTTATTCGTGCCCCTCGGCTGGGTCCCCATTTTGTAATGTGGCACGTCAAGGTATTGGCGGCTGGAAATTACCACTTGGCTAGCTCAAGAGGGAGTAACACAAGGCTCTTTAAAAAGGACGCCAATTAAATATTAAATAAAGTCAAGTTCCGGTTTATTTGTTCTATACTTTTATTTACCAATCAAGTGAAACCGTTCACATACGATCTTCAGGTATGCCGAGTACGAACAGGTTCACAGAGAAACAGACAAGTGCAGAACAGCGCCACAGTCATTTACAAATTATTCATGTCTCAAAAACTTGAATTGCAAGAAGAAGTTACGAAGGTAGGAGGGACGTTCGTTCCCTCCTGGCACCCTAGGGACCTCCCACACCTACGGAAGTATTTTAATACAGTTAAGTTTTTTGCTGAAAAAGAACGTGGTTGAAAGATTTTAGCGATCGCGGGTGCTTGCCAGTGTGGGTTACGTTTGTCACGCCCGATGTGTCTTCTCTGGTTGCTTGTTCTAGACCATTTTCTCTCGGGCAAGCACTCGTCCAGGGTTTTTACCACTCGTGGCTACCCCTCCCTTTTCAGATAAGGGCCTGGCATGGGCCGCCACGCACGCTTTTCCTATGCTATCAAAACTGCGTAGCCCGCTTAACTGCGCCATCAGGAGAAGATAATCGCACTTCTTGAACAAAACTTGTCGGCGCAGTCTGAAAAAGCTTCTATTAGTAATGCTGACGCATAACACAAACTAAGATTTTGAAAATGGCAACCAGTTGCCTGATAAACGTTAAACGGCATACGTATGTCCAATAACGATAAACGAAACACCACAGCTTTAATTTTGAATCCCGATAAAAAAAAATACGAAGCTTGGCAAAGCAAAAGAAAATGAACCACATATCCCGAAAATTTATAATACTGCGTCATTACACAGTGCTTTCACAGTTGTGTGAAAAATGAGCTATTGGTTATTAAAATTACCTTGCTTAATGTCAGGATTTATTGTTTTTTTTTTTCTTAAATGAATCTCATGCTAATGTGTTACAATAATACAAAGTTGGAAGGATGTTAATAAAATTGTTGGCCAAAGAGGTGGAATTTGTCTTATAGGCAAGGCTTGAAAAGTTTATCCTTGGGTATCAGCTCATCAGTCAAGTGGTGGAAGCATTTTGGAGGAGTTCTCCTAGGGTTATGAATATGGAAAGATGCTTACCAAAGAAGCTGTGTGCTATTTGAAGACTTGGCACTAACTGGTCAGTTTTCACTAGCTCTTGACTTTCTGGGTTACACAGCTTTTGGTGAAGTGCTACGAAACTTTGTAATAACAGGTAACACCGCTTATTGTATTACCCAATGCAGCAGACGAATCTGTCATTTACTGCTTTTAAATAGGATACTTTTGGGTACTTACCAAACAAGACTTAGTTTTGTAGTTAAATATTTAATTCTCAGAAGAGTACTAAATTAATTTTCCTGGTCTAGCAACACAGTGATTGTGAACAGTGGCAAGCAGGTGATATGCAGCCCACAATAATGAGAGGACATGCTGTAACATGTCACATTGTGGACATGGGAAGTAGGGTGCTATTGTTGAAGTTGTGTGTGTTTGTTTGCTCGCAGGTCTGCTGTACATGTGCATGAAGCATGCAGTGGACCGCTACAACCTGTACTTTGCGTACAGACCATCCAAGATCAACCCACGTACTCATGCCTCTGCCATCAACACAGTCATATTCTCCATCGTGCTGCTGCAACTCAGCTTCCTGGCTCTGTCCGTGCTGCGGCGAGGCCTCAATGACATATCCATCTACTCCCTTATTGGTGTTTGCATCACTGTCGCCTTCCTGCTGGCGCAGATCTTCCTCGACTGGTGCAAGGGCTTTAGCCCCATCTCCTACCAGGTACATGTGTGGTTTGTGCGTGGTGGCACTGTGACTGTTGGTCTTGCCCTAACTTCTTCTACAACTCATTAATGTAGTTGGCACCCTGTTCATGAAGGTGCCACGGTGGCTGAGCAATTAGACTGCCCGCCTCCCACAAAGGCAAACCGGGTTCAGTCCCTGGCCGGGTCACTCCCAGATTTTTGCAAGTAGGAATCGTGCTGCTGGACAATGCAGCTGGTCAGTGAGTCTTCTCAGGGATCTCCCATTTCCCCCACCATTGCATTTCAGTACTCTTCCATTCTCACCTCATTTCACCCTCATCGGCTCTCAAGACCTCTTTAAGAGCTGCCCAAATCTCTCGACTCGTCAGCGGATGGCTTACTAGCCGAACCTAAACTTTCATCCAACAGTAAAGTACATATCCATAATTTACGTGATATTCAAACTGTAGTGTGTATATGCCAACTAAAGATTGACAGATTCCTGAGTCCCAATATTTAAAGGTTATTATGCCAGCAACTTTATGGCTTTAACTCTGTGTTTCTCTGCTATTAATAAAATCTATACCTGTTTTGAAAGTATATACCACTTTCTCTGACCAGGTTTTAAGTAATATAATAATCTTTAACCATACAAATTTTAATATATATATATATATCTGTTGACAAATTTGTTGAGCACAGATTTGTCAACAAATCTGTTGACAAATTTAATATAAAAGAAGTTCTTATTACTGTTTACCATATGATTTTGTTAGTTTTGTGGGCATATGATGAGTTCTTGTTGACAACAAGCGCAGATACTGTAACAGAAATCAGTCTAACTCATCTTTACTCTACACTTCAAACATAAACCTCTTGTTCAGGAGACATCACAGCAGTCTCACCCATGGGGCTACTTTGAAGAGGAAAAGTAGTAGTAACAAGCAGAGAGCTGTGTCAGTTTAGCTGTAGTTTGTGTTAAATAACAACTTTTGTTCTGCATCATAGTTGTTACGCTGGGTCAATGTATGTGACTGCAAATATTGAACGTGCAATATTTATACATTTTAACCGCAAACAGTTTTACTACTAATTATTGAACATCTGTTTATTTATCACAAGTTTGTAACTTTACCTCAAGTGTCTGTGAAACACAATTGTGTAACGTTTCTATGATTTTAATGTTTGCCACAATCCCAAAAATTACTTAGTGTGTAGCCAGAAAATTTTTAGTAAATAATTATATAAACTAAGTAAAAATTAAGTGCCTATGCAAATAAATATGAGCGGAATAAAAGTTACGGTAGGCTTATTTGTGTGCATATTTACCACTATCTTTTCAGTTTGTCACTGTTACGTACAAAAAATAAGCGACACAAATTGCATGCTTGAATTTACTGTCTTTTTAATTTGACTAGTTGCTTCTTCATTTTAATATTTATTCCAATGGAAGCAATCCTTTGAATTAAATATGGGTTATTTTATTATCAATATATCAATAACAAGAGGTTTGGTAACAGTTGTAACAGGGTTAAACACAATTGCGGCAAAATATTAATGTGTATTTTGTGTAATGTGCTAAATTGTGTATAACACAAATATGTTAACAATATGTAAAATAATAACCAAAAGAACTATTGTCAATACAGACGTAACTGATCTAAATATGATTATGGGCCTAAATTGTGGACATTCATATGTAATGGTTTTTGAAATATGACAGAACTGTTTGAACAGCTGAAAACACTGAACAAAGCATTTGGCAGTTAAAATTTATAATTTACATTTCCAAGTTTATGTTTACCTGTAGCGGAAGGATACGTAATCTGTAACCAAAGTAGAAATTTAGCAGGGCTTCAGAATAGTGTGAGGTTGTAATGATGCAATATTCTTAATTTTTCGCGACAGGGGTGTAAAATTCTTTCATGTGTATTTAGCTTTGGAGAGCTTAGTAATATTTTTATCGGGTTCAAGTTTAAAGCCGTAGTGGCTAGTTTCCCGTGATAGTTTGTTGATCGGACGGACGTCTGCTGTTTACGTTTTATCAGTAGTCCGGTTACAGTTTCGTTTCGAACTTTGGTTTTTTGTTATGCGTCAGCATTAATTAAACGTCGACAAGTTTTAGTTCCTCCGGCGCAGTTTTTGTTGTATGAGAGGTTCATATATGTTGACAGCACAGTATTAGTTCCTGCGACGCAGTTTCGATATCGATAACATGTTGAGCGCGGGACACAGCGCAGTTTGTGATGACGCTGCTGGCAGATGCCGGATGCCAGGCGCTTATCGCAGGAGAGGGGGGTGCGAGACAGAACAAAAGACGCGTCTGTCTGGCGCCCTTCACTTATTCAAGTCAGTCGTCAGGAAGAGTCACTCCACGTCGCCCGTGAGGGCAGGTCAGCGCAGTCGTCAGAAGCATCATGCAATGCTAGCCTAGGCCGCGTTTGGGCAGGACGATAACCCCCACATCGGCAACTAGACTTTATTATTTCATTTCTCAGCCTGTGTGGGAGGTAGTAGCAGGTATTATTTCTTCGGGACAGTTTTCAGACACATAAATCATAAGTAAACTACTGTGGCGCTGTTTTCTGCACTGGTATAATTAATTGTGAAAGTTTGTACTCTGCAAACTGGAACTTCGTTTGTGAACTGTGAAACTTCAATAGTTAAATAAATATAAATATATATATATATATATATCAAAATACTCTGGACTTCTTTCTTAAGTAACTAGCGTCCAATTGTACCGCGTCTCGTGTTTCTACCTTCTGATCTAGTCAAGGGCAAGCCGTGGCAAAAGTAACATCGGCCAGGTAACAAGTGACGAACGTTAAAAAATGGCGCCTAACTGTGAGGCTGCAATATTCTAAATAATGGTTTAACGAGACGAGGCCGGAACGTTACAAGATGGCGACCCAGCCGCGAGGCACGAATTAGACCACGTGAAAACGAACATCTAGCAGCACAACAACATGGTACCGGCGGCAGTTCCAGTCCAGATTTCCAGCTACACGACACCGAAGTTCCATGTACGAGGCATCATTCATCAAAAACAGTAATGGTAAGGAATCTTCAAATTATCAATGAAGCCATCATTTCAAGTGGGCCAAGAGTATTGCAGGTTATGTTATTATAAAGTTCATTCGCCAAGACTTATTTGTTTGTTTTTTTTCCGTGTGCACGTGTGCAAATTTCGCAACGAGTCATTTTGTTAAGGGGTTAAAGGTTATATTTATTGTAATGACCACGTCGTAATAAAAATAAAAATGGCGCAATTAGAAAATACATGGTCAGCAAAAATGATTAATCTCCTGGTGGCTGTACAGAAAGGACAACAGGAGTATGACCAGAAATTACAGAATATTAAACAAGAGATTAAACAGGATATTAAACAGGGGCAACAGGAGTCTGACCAGAAACAACAGGAGTTCAAACAGGAGCTGAAACAGGAATTAGGACAAGAAATTAGGCGACAAGAAGAAAAGAATGAGAAACAATTTGATGAATTAATAAAAAAATATAGACAAGTGGGGGGTTGAATCCCTAAAGATATTAGGAAAGGGTTCAACGGGAATTGCCCCGAGTAAAAAAAAATATTAAAAATAGCAAGGACGTAGGAAATGGTTGACGCTACACCACTGTGGGAGACAGGGTGGCGTGTAGGGTCGTTGTTAATGCCTCCAGGTACAGACTATATGATGCCTGAAGGTTAATGGGTTTGCAATAATGTAGTCTTTTACTGTTTCATTTTGAAGGAAGAATATATTGTCTGGAGTTTACACGAGAACTACATCCATCAACACTTGAGAGGTGTGGTACTCTAATTAGGCTATTTGACTATTCTGATTAACTGCGGACGACTTCATGGTTAAGTGGGGGGTTTCTCTGCGCTGCGATTGGATACTTAACAATTGCTGGTATGATGTCAGCTGTGGTGGGTGAGCTCCAGCGGTGTGAGGCGGCCTTGGAAACAGGCCCGCCTAGGTGTCGTCTCCCCTGGACGGCTCTACTGATGTACTGACGTACTGTTGTAGCCGGGAATCCGATTCCCGGCCTCTCGACCGACTCACTGACTCTCTGCGCGGTACGCTAGAACTGACTGATTCCTCGGACTAACCTCTCGGCTCCGCAATAATCAACTGACTGACCTCTCTGCGTGGTACTAATGAACTGACAATCCCACTTCTCTCGTAAAGGGGTTTTTATGCTTGCCAGTGTCCCCTCTTAAGTGTCGGCACGTGTCTCTATAATTGGTGGGGAGGGGGTGAGGTGGTGGAACGCAGAACAATGCCTTTCAAAACACGTGCCCTGGTTCCTGAAGGTTTGGGGCAGGAGGTAGCACTTTGCTCCTAGCTTGCTCTCGTCAGCTATTTCTTGGTCCGTTTCCACATTGTCCTGTGGTTAGCTAAGGGGGGAGGGGGGTATTCTCGGCACCAATATCCAGCTCGTCAGCTTTTTCTTCCACGGTGCATGTTTTCTGATTTTAGGCGAACTGTGCATGATTATTTTCTATCTCGTGAAACCTCTGCGATCAACAGATCTTACGGCTTGCTAGAGGCGTAGGGGGGCGAAGGGGGGTGGTAGGGAAGGCCTAAGCCGCAGGACACGTGTAACTGCGATCCGCCACCTGCCTCGTGACACGTGTCGACTAAGTCTCTACCCTGGTTATGCGGGGGGGAGGGTGGTTGTGGGCCAGCGTCGCTCTAATATTCCTAAACCGTCACACGTCATGGTAGTATTGATTGTGATAAAGAATGTAAAGAGTTAATTGTTGAAGATAGTAAGGCAGAGGTAATAAATGAGGAGGAGAGAATGGCAGATAATTAAGTGGAAAGTGAACCTAATTGTTGTGAGGTTACAAAATCGAAGATAAAGGTAATAAAGGAAAAGAGAAATAAGGTTAGGGGGGTTAGATTAAAGGGTTATTGTAAAGTTAAGCTGCGAGATGGATCAGATAGTGAAGTGGAGCAGGCACGAATTGCTAAGAGTAAGGGGTATTGTAAACTCAAACATTATGAAGTGTTTAGGCAGCGTTTTGAAAGAAGAAAACAAAGATTGAAACGAAGGGTTAGTAAAGTAATCAGGAAAAAGATGAGTAAGAGGGTAAGGACAGTAAAGAAGAGGAAGAAAAAGAGTGGTAGATTTAGGTCAGTAGGGAAGAGGAAGAAAGTGCTAAAGTATAGTATGAGAAAGGTAGTAAGGAAAAAGGGAAGAAAAGTGAAACACAAGGAGAGAACGAAAAGGAAAAGGAAGAAGAAAAAATTATATAGCAGAAAGAGACTGCAAGGTAGATATTTAATTTTTTTTTTACTTGTATTAATTTTTTTATACTATAATAATAAGGTAAGAGATACATGGGGTAAACACTTCTCAGGCAAAAGTAAATAATTGATAATTTAATTGAAATATATATATATATATATATAATCAGGTTGATGACCTAGAAAATTTTATTTACTAAGAATAAATAAGTGTGAGAGAGTGTGTTTCTGTTTAAGAATAGTGAATCATTATATAGCTAGTAAATACAGTACAGTCATTGATATTTACTGAAACTGGTAAGGAGCAGAAATTTTAAGTTAATTAAACTGTGTAGGGTCACAGAAATTTGAAATCAAGTTAATTCAACTGTTGTTTACATTTTCCAAAATGGGAAGTAGGTAATCTGAAAAAGAATTAATGGGTTTTATAAATGCTGACACTGTGGTAAGAAAATAATCATTTGAAGTTGTTTGTGAAATGCATACAAGGTTTGGTAATGTTGAATTTTAGAAATGACTGATGTGTATGTGCCATAATTTCAGGAAGGCTGTCGTAAATTACATTTCATGTTTGTATTTGTGTGTGTAATATATTTTTGGGTTTATTAATTGTCCATTTGGAAGCTGACACTTTCTTCCTGTGATGTGAGATTGGTATGCACTGTGCTTGTCTCTTTAGAAAAAAAAATTACTAGAGCTGACATTTAATCTCAAATGTACTAAGTTAAACTATGAATAAAGGCTCTATATATATACATCAGCTCTGCAGTAACGGCACACTGTGATTTTTTTTTGTTTTTTAGTGTTGCAGAAATTTTTTTCTATTTTCACAAAGCCTATTTGTGCTACTGATTGAGGTTATTACTATGTAGTGGATTGTCATTATCATAATATTTTGTAAGTGTAAGTAGCAATACAGGTTATGTGGTTCAAAGCAAGTGCAAGTCATAATAGTGTGCTCTTTTGCATTGCATTTTTGTAATTCAGTTTAATATGTTTTGTCTTGAAAAAGTAATTGCTCAGTTTTTAAAAATTATTATGAAATTACTTATTGAGTAAAAACAAGAAATACTTATGAATAGTTTATTTGATGAGCATTTTTTATGAAATAAAGATTTTGTTAATGTTTAAAGTTTGACATTGCAATTGGTGAAAATTTTAGTTAAACAATATATTTTGTACTGTGCATATATATGCTAAGTTTAAATTATGAAAGAACATTTGTGAATTTTTTAAATATAAATAGTTTGTTATCTCAAAATAGGTACTGCAGTTAAAATTATAATATTTGGTTACCATGTTTTCTAATTTAATTACTTTCACTTTCCATTGTAGATCAGGCAATTGGTAAGTCCTTAATAAAAACTTGTAGAAATTTGCTAATTAGTCTAATGAAAATGTGCTAATATTAGAATTACCATAAAGTGTATAAGTGAAGATGTTGTGAATTTAAATATGCCTTTACAATTATGTAATGGAAGCTCAAGCTGTCATGGGCTATTGTGCAATTGTAACTAATGTAATTAATTATGCAGAGTACCGAACCGATAGTGCTTTATGAAGGTTTATAAGTTTTTATTTTTTGAAAATTGTGAAACATAAGGAAGGAAATACTTGTATTTTGCAAGTAGTTAACAATAGGAATTATTAGGAGGATCAATTAAGGATGCAGTAAATGGTACTTAAATTTCCAAAGGTTGAGGTGGTTGAGGTTTTGTAGAGTATTGAGCCTTAAGAATATTTGCATAAGTAGTAGGAGATGTTGCTCAGTGTATGGTGTCCTGGGATCAGTGGCACAAAGTGCAGTGTATTTGGATTGGAACAGGTCTGGGGCCCTTTGTTTTTTGTCAGCACTGACCTAGTGAGAGGCAGTCGCAGTGGCTTTTGAGTTTTTTTGTCAGCACTGACCTGTGGGAGGCAGTCGCAGTGGCGTGTAATGTTTTTTGTCAGCACTGGCCTAGGGAGAGGCAGTCGCAGTGACTTTTTTATAGTTTTGGGCAGACCTGGGTCCCCTTTTGGAAAGGTGGCATGCTGATCCCAGCGAGAGACCAAACGGCAGCAACCCAAAATGAAGAATCTATGGCATAGGTAGGAAATACACCCTCAACCACTAAGTATAACAAATTATAACAACAAGGTAACTGATTGAAACCAGTAAGGTGAGATTTTCTTTTAGCATCCTCATAAATATCTTTTTTTTTTGTCATGGGTGAAGTAAGTAAATAATTTTTTTTTCAGGAGCTTAATTAAGTGAATATGTTCGTTATTACTTGATTACTATGTTATATGTAAATTTTTGTCAAGGAGCAGAGGCACAGTGGTTTACAGAACAGCATCATTAAAGATAGGTTTCGCTTTAGGAAAGATTTCTTCCAAATCTATCCCAAACCGAGGGGGGTAATGTAATGACGCAATATTCTTAATTTTTCGGGACACGGGTGTAAAATTCTTTTGTGTGTATTTAGCTTTGGAAAGCTTAGTAATATTTTTATCTGGTTCAAGTTTAAAGCCGTGGTGGCTCGTTTCCCGTGATAGTTTGTTGATCGGACGGACGTCTGCTGTTTACGTATTATCAGTAGTCCGGTTACAGTTTCATTTCGAACTTTGGTTCTTTTGTTATGTGTCAGCATTAAATAGATTAGTTCGTTTCTGTGGATCAGGCGACGTCGACAAGTTTTAGTTCCTTCGGCGCAGTTTTTGTTGTACGAGAGGTTCATATATGTTGACAGCACAGTATTAGTTCCTGTGACGCAGTTTCAATATCGATAACATGTTGAGCGCGGGACACAGTGCAGTTTGTGATGACGCTGCTGGCAGATGCCGGATGCCAGGCGCTTATCGCAGGAGAGGGGGGTGCGAGACAGAACAAAAGACGCGTCTGTCTGGCGCCCTTCACTTATTCAAGTCAGTCGTCAGGAAGAGTCACTCCACGTCGCCCGTGAGGGCAGGTCAGCGCAGTCGTCGGAAACATCATGCAATGCTAGCCTAGGCCGCGTTCAGGCAGGACGATAACCCCCACATCGGCAACTAGACTTTATTATTTCATTTCTCAGCCGGTGTGGGAGGTAGTAGCAGGTATTACTTCTTCGGGACAGTTTTCAGACACATAAATCATAAGTAAACTACTGTGGCGCTGTTTTCTGCACTGGTATAATTAATTGTGAAAGTTTGTACTCTGCAAACTGGAACTTCGTTTGTGAACTGTGAAACTTCAATAGTTAAATAAATATAAATATATATATATATATATATCAAAATACTCTGGACTTCTTTCTTAAGTAACTAGCGTCCAATTGTACCGCGTCTCGTGTTTCTACCTTCTGATCTAGTCGAGGGCAAGCCGTGGCAAAAGTAACATCGGCCAGGTAACAAGTGACGAACGTTAAAAAATGGCGCCTAACTGTGAGGCTGCAATATTCTAAATAATGGTTTAACGAGACGAGGCCGGAACATTACAAGAAACCATGAATGGAGTATAGTTACCAATTTTGAATGTTGACTCACTGGACAGAGAGGAGTGCTGTTAGTCATACTGCTCAGTTCAGAGGATGCCACATAGAAAATAGGCTAAAGGTAATGTCCCTTGTTCGTAAGAAATGTTATTAGTAGGACCATGAACTTTTCGCGATCGCGAATTAACAACAACAAATGCAAAATTGTCACAAAATTTAGTTTTTACGCAAAATATAGCAAATCGGACTCTAATGCGCTAAATATAGCCACGTTTACCAGTAAAATTTTGTTTGCAGTATTGCAAAGCAAATACGCACTCACATTTTGACACTAGGTGGCGAAATACCGTATTTCTGCAGGTATAGGCAGTACATTTTTACAAAAAAAAACTGCTACAGAAAGTTGGTTGCAACTTATTTACGAGATATTAACATTTAAAAATAAATTAACCCCCAAATTATGTTCAGAAATTGGTCTACTAACAGTACATTTTAATATTTTATCTTAGTTTGGAAGAAGGTAAAAAAAATGTGAACGTATGCATAGCTTTTCAATCGTGCAATAATTTGTTCACTCATGTTCGTAAACAAAATATCCTTTATCGTGCACGCATAGAAAGTAAACATGGTGGTGTTTTTGCTTTCTCAAGTCACAATACCACCTGTGGAATACTATACGCGGGACGTATATTTGTAAACAGTAATAATAAAATGTTCAATTGTTCTGTTGTGTAAGGTAGAAAACATTACTATTTCTTATTTAAAAAAAAAGGATAGTTCCTGGTGCTTCTTAACTCTTTGCCTAGTATAGATTATACACCTAAGTTGACAATACTAGTTTCCACTGTTTTTATTTGGTATTTACTTTACTATTTGTTTTTGCATGGGTTCCTGTTATGTGTGTTAACGTATTTTAATACTCAGACATTGTTTAATATACCATGGACGGGAACTGGATTTTAAAATTGATGGTTTCTTCATATTTGATGAACGAAACAAAACTATGATGTGTAAATACTGCGACAGTCGTGTTGAAGGGCAACACAAAGAGACATGCAAAAAACATGTACAAGGTGATTCGCACAAATGAACAAAATAATTCTACCTAAAAAACAATATCACCCCAAACAACTAATCATTGTTTGCGCAATTGATAGAAGTCCGACACAGAAACAAAATAAACAACAGTTTATAATAGACTTCACGAAAATGTTGCTCGCAGCTAACATACCTATTGAAAAGGCAGATGATGAGTACTTGAAAAATTGTCTTCGAAAATATGTACCAGGTAAGCATGTAAATGCAAGGTTTTCATCTATCTGTGTTTTTTGTTTATATATTTGCACAGTGATGCACAGAGAATGTCTTCCCACTTTTTGAAAAAATATAGATCTTCATAGGTTACTATAAAATCAACATATTCTAAATGTCATAAACCGACAATTTTTATTAGTTCTTTGATATCACGTTTCCAATGTAGGCCTACGTGTCAAATTTTTAGGTTCCTTTTTTATTGCTATAAAATATTGATTACAAATATAAACCAGAAAATACAGCAATTTGTCTGAATTTTTCTTACAAGCTTGTGTTAATTAGATGGAATTAATAAGTTTTAAAAATAAACAAAGAAGTAGGCCTACCCAATTTCTCACTTTTATTTCAGATTTGGGAGATATTCCAACGGCCCAGGTCCTGAGGGAAAATTATGTCCCAAAAATCAGAGAGGATCATTTCACTCAATTAAAGGAGGCTTTAAAAAACAGGAAAGTTTGTATCATGTGTGATGAAAACACAAACAGAATGGGGTGCTGCGTATTTGTTGTTTTGATACGTGTTCTTTCAGACTTGGTGAACAACGTGTGTTTGTTGGTGGCATAAAAGAACTGGAGAATGCTAGTGGCACTGAGTGCTCGCAAGCAATTTTGTTTGTGGTAGCACAGCATGAAATTAACTATGAAAATGTTGCAGCAGTGGTTAGTGACTCTGCACGCTACATGACTAAATAAATGTATGGACTCTTTGAGAGTGATATTTTCCCAAAACATGATTCATGTTCAGCGCTGGGTACATAAACTTAACATTGTAGCTAGTTTGTGGAGTGTTTCACTTCCACAATTTTTTGCAACTACAATGACCAATTGTTTGGTGTCAGAAATATAACAAACAACATCGTTGATGAAAAATTGTTTGTGTCTGTAGGAAGTTTTCCTTTGCTGAACACACTCACGCAGACAGAATTCCTGCAAGGCTATCTTGCTTTTCAGCAGCAAGCTTCAGGAATTTTGAAAGAAGGGCAAACTACTGATATCCTAAATGTTTTGCATGGTCTACGTGAGCAACATTCATTCAACTTTTGTGTCACAAACTGTGTCCATGCTGGGGATTCCCACATCAAATACAGACAGCGAGCAGGCTTTCTCTGCAAATGGACACATTTTAACCGATTTGCGGGCAGGTCTAAAACCGAACAACATTGAGCTAATGCTTGCCAAATACTTTGGTACTAGCATGCAAATTGACACTGTTCTAAACAAGATGTATTTTTTCTTGTGATAGGATTTGGTATTCTCATTTTCAAAATGTAGTGTTGAATTATTGTTTGTGTTCCTAAGTTAGAAGTATTAATTTTTTGTCTCTGCATATATTGGCATTTATCAATTTGACACTTGTTTCGGTAGTGAACTCTGTTTGTACAAATATATATATGTTTTTCTGTACTGTACATTTTACATTTTATAGTGCTGTGTTAAATGTAATCATCAAATAATATTTTTAATATGAATTTATATATAATTTTTTAGTAGCCAGTAACATGAAATGTGAAAATCCTGTTTTTTTTTACGAATTATTTCCAGTTTATTTACTTGCAAGACACAATTCCATAGTTTTATAGTTATTTGCGCTGGATTTTCAAACATTCATGACGAACAGTAAAGTTTTTATTTACCACTTTAATGTTTTTATTTTCCGCCTTAATGTTTTCAAGTGAATTTTTGTACCGCTTGTAACAATTTGTTATGACGAAATTTGGAAATTTTATTTAATACTTTTAGGGAGCTCTAGTTACTAGTGATCCTTTGGTTCATAAACAGCTGTCACCAAGATCATCAAGGATCAAACACATCATTTGTTAGTCCCAATATGCTTTATGCAGGTCCCAAGTACAAATACAAAAAAAAATTTGTTCATTTCAATGCCTGAAATGATATATTTATGTACAGCTGAAAGAGTTAAATGCAAACAATCTGTACTAACAACAGATGAAGCTGGATGTGTAGCGTTCATACTGTTTGTGCTCCACTGTTTTCCTCTCTTTCTCTCTGTGTCTCACTTTTCCCTGCACTCTGGCAATATTCGCTCTTCCGCAAGATCTCCCTCCCCTGTACTTAGCTCCCTCATCTTATCAGCGTTTACAATCATCTGCATACCTTCTCTATCTTGTGCAACCCTGACCCTGTTCCTGATCTCTTCTTCTTGTAACTGCTGTCGTACTGAACCAAAGTTTTTTTCTTACTGCATTCCTGCTACATTTTAGTTGTTCAGTACCACTTCTCATTTCCATATCACCTGTGCACCTTGTTTCCAGTCTGCCACTGTGACTGAGGTGCTGCCTATGTAGACATTCTGGGGTGTCCTTGAAAGGCTGTGTTGGTACTCCCTACATTGGTAGAATCACAGAAAAGGGACGGAATATAGAAATGCAACTCTCACGATAAAAAAACTAAACAAAGTACACATGCAACATTTTAACTATTATTTTTTTTGTGTAGTTGAATATGTGATATTGATACAATTCTCAAACTGATATTTTCTCTTATTCATATTTATGTTGTGCTATGTGAAAATGTGTAACTATTTTCTAGTTATTTTCAAGAATAGGTTTTTTCTCCCTGTTTCTCACTCTCCCTATATTTTTCATTAAATGATTTTGTATCCAAAGCAAAAAGCTTGCTGTTGCCTTTTCTTTTTAGCTGCAAATTGTAAGTCTTGTCACAGATGATCAGAATTCTATTAGAAATACTTGCACAATCTTCACAAGCCAATACACAACCCGTTTTCATTTTACCAATTGTACGGAATACCAGCTCTCGTTAAAAAAAACAGTACATAGTTACAGTGAGTATGCACTCTGCAATGATAACAATAAATTGTTGCTATCGCCAAGGACAAAAACACAGTAGTTGATGCGATATGTGTGAATGGGTTTGAGAGGAAAGTAACAGATGTCCCTATATCAGTGGCACCACCAAGTGTAGGATGGAGGAGGTAAGCTGACATGGTGTTCAGGAGTAAGTATATCACCAGTTTATATGACGTCTAGGTAAATCTTATCATTGCCCATTGGGATTTCACCAATCTTTTTTAGGCTCTGCCCTAGCATAAAAATAGTGGTTAGGAATTTTATTGCCTAATTGTTGCAATCAGTATTACCCAAACCAATATTTTTAGTCCTAAAAAAAGTATTGTTTTTATATATAAGTTCAGTAAACATAATTTATAGCTTCTGCTGCTACTAAATAAACATGATTTAGTATTGCATTTATATAATTGATTGATAAGAAGTAAATTTGAATATTGTTCACTAATCAGGAATTTCATTATTGGTATTGGTAATAGAATAATTGATAGTATGTATTTAAAAAAAGTATTAATACATATTGATACCAAACACTTTTTAAATAAAAATATTTTGAGCTTAGAAACACGATCCAGACTTTAAAGACTTAATGTTCTAACTGTAGAGAAGAAAATTATTAGATGCAATATTTTTTCTTATTTATTTTATTCATTTTGTAATTTTATAAATTGAATGTATAATACAGGTAGCGTTTAATACAACTAGGCTATTCACAGTAAACTGAGGACTTTTGAAAACCCTCTCATTTGAAATAATTGTCAATAAATATATTTTATTTTAGCCTTAGACATTAACTTCTATGTGCAATGGAATATATACACTGTGTTTATTACTTACATGGTAATATTTACTTCACAAATCATTAATTACTTCAACTACACATTTGCCACGCACACACATCTTCGCCACCATTGCTGTAGATAGAAGATATACATCCTGGATTGCGTAAGCTTTGGCTGTTCTTGATAATAGAGCTTGGCATGTGGGAATCGTGCCGGACGATGCCGTCGGTCGGCGGGTTTTCTCGAGGATCTCCCGTTTCCCTGCCCTTTCATTCTGATGCTGCTCCATACTTACCTCAATCACCCTCATCGACTCTCAAGACCTCTATTTTAAGAGCCGTCTAAATCTCGTCACTCACTCAACAGAGCTTATTTCCTCCCCTTGCATGGCTGGCGAGTTAGTAAATAGTTACCCAGCAACCATCATGGCGTCCTTGCGCCATCCTCCTTCCGGGCGGGACTGGTTTTGAAGTGTTTCACTCCTCCCTTAGCTGAAGCTTCCCCTTCTCCGTCTCGCCTGTCATGAACACACTGGCTGGTTGATAACCTCTCCGCGTGCTCCCAGCTGATTGAGTGTATGTGGAACATTAAAACTTAGGCCGGCATTTGTTGTCATATTACAGTGGTATCTCGTCCTGAAAACGAATGTACCGATAAACCGTATCCACAGTTAATTTTCAGTGGTCCTGGCAAAACTCCTATATAAATATTGATAAAGCTACCCACTTGTATCGTTTATCGGATATTGCATCGATCATTTTTAAGCTGGTTTATGCAAACGTCTCATAACTGTGAAATACATCATGCGTGCTGCCATTTATTACCGCTCTGCGGTGTGTAGTCTTCCCAACATGTTTGCAGTGCGGTGCCAGTGCGAGTCTGGCTTGCTATCTTCCTGCAGGGAAATCAGACTTTTTATATTAATTTATTTCAATAGACATGCATCTTTTGAATAAACAGATATCTTGCAAGAGTCTATTTAACACCTTTTGTCATCTAATAATGGGTAAGCAGCAATCCTGAGAGCAGCGTTAACTCGCGACAGGTGTAAGTGTTCAGGAAAACCAGAGGACGTGGTTTTGTAATTAATTATTAAACACTGTGAAGAAATAAATTTTAATCGCCTTCTTTATTTACTTTTCTCTCAAAATTACAAGGTTTTTTTGCAGTGAAATATAATTAATTATTTTAAAGGTCAGAGATTTGCCACGCATGCTCTCAGCTGATTGAGTGCGCTTGGGACATTCAGAATATGGTTTGCAGTCGTCATATTATTTTCATTTCCAGAGGGTGTGAAAATTTTAGGTCGGTGTGCATTCTGTGTCTGATTACAATCAATTATATATGGTATATTGTGTTATTATTCTTTATTTAAACAAGTTGGGGGTTAAATGTTTTTTAATGTATTATTTACAGTGTTAATAATACAGAAATACTTTTTTTTTATTCCCATTTTTATTGTGTTTATTAGCTAAACTTTTTTACAGATAATGTACAGCTCTCGTTATACTCAACATGAAGTCTAATAAGGTCAGAAGTTGTAGTTTGTTGATGTACATATCAAAACACTAATCTACTGAAATTCCACATGTATGGAAATTTTTTGACAGTCCACTGAAAAACAGTAGATAGGGAGTCCACTGTATTTACTTCTGCAAACCAGGTACCCCATTTCATTGAATAATCTTTGTACATTTTATACTAAACATTTCTCGCTTGCCTGCCCTATGTTTTTAGTTTAGTTCAGCTGAAAGTAAACTTAGGACACAAGTTCTGTGACCTGCCTTACAGGCAAGTCCAAAATCGAGTACACATTAGTTATTGTTGTTCAGTAGAGCTGTATGTATGACACTGCACCTTTTCCTAATTAATCTTTAGCCATGAGAAGGGTGTGAACTCCAGTGGTAGATTCCCGTTACCCTGAAACATCAAGATATTTCGTAGTTCACAAAATATCTACTGCTACATGGGGAAAATTATTAGAACCAAGTTATTGTAAATAAAGAAATAAACTGTAAAATATTTATACTTTTTGCTTTTTCATTTATAATTTTCAGTCTTCAAGCAAAACACCTCTCTGTAAAACTTTTTCCAAGTCACACGTTGGCAATGTTTTTGTTGCTATCTATTATCATAGCAATGATACCTCTTAATGACAAGTGTTTGTGTAAGAAAAGTTGTTTAACTGAAATAATTCTTTCAAAAGAAAATTGTTAAATAATTAAAATATGGATGACAGGAGGCCATGTAGCCAGCTGTGAGGGACTCACCTGTTGCTTGGGCCACCTAAGAGTGGATATGGTGAGGTGAGATGGGGGTTCAGGAGTGGAAGAATGAAGATGGAGAAGAAATGGAAGTTCCAGAGAAACCTCCACACCATAGTAGTATCACACACACTCCACGTGAACGTATACTCACCCACCAGAGCCTGAGAATATCAATCAGGGGTGTGAGGCAAGCATCTATAACTACTGATGCAACCTCGGGTCCATCACACAATTTGCTGCTGCTTTCACTTACTCTTTTCATTGATAATTGCAGGGTGTAAACGAAGCTGCAGTTTCTCTCTCTTGAGTTTCTTCTTTGTGTTCACAGCATATCATTCCATCACAGGTTACATATAAAATTTTTATGGATATTAGCATGTTATTTATGCATCTCTCATATGTAACTCTGAAAACCTAAGAAATGTACTCTGTTAATGCTAATACAATTATTTGAGTGACATAAAAAACCAAAAGGAAGTGAGTTACAGCCATTGACTTGCTTTGTGTCACTCATTTAGAATTGCTATTTTTCTTAACTGTAGTGTAGTGGTTTATCAAATATGAATATGTTTTCTGAATAACTACACTATAGGTGTTGCTAGTTGTCATTAATTAAATTACAGGATGTCCATAAATTAATGATTTTGTTGAAAGAGCGGTTGTATAGGTAAATCTTGTAATGGTATAGGTTCGTTTGACATTACTTTCAACATGTGCACCATTCACATCTCCCCAAATTTTCAATCTGTCTGTAGTTGCGCAAAAGAGATTTCGGAGCATTGCTGGTGTTATGGCAGCAGCAGCAGCTTGCATAATGCGGCCCCATAGTTCAACAAGGGTGGTAATGCGTTGGCTGAACACACGTTCTTTGATAAATCCCCAAATGTAAAATTCCATAATTGTGAGGCCGCCCACTGCAGGGGTCCTCCACGCCCAATCTATCTGTTCGGAAACTCTGCATTCCGAAACTTGCGGACATCAAATGTACAATGGCATGGTGCTCCACCTTACTGAAAGTTAACTGTATTCTTATAGCCATCTTGGACAAGCTGTGGCAAAATAAAGAGTGTAAGCATATCGACTGGCCCTACCTACACTATCGAAACTGACAATCAGTCACGTTACAGGAGAGCGCCTGAAAGATTCTTTTGCATATACACTGAAGAGCAAAAAATACTGGTACACCTGCCTAATATCGTGTAGGGACCCCCGAGCATGCAGAAGTGCCGCAAGACGACGTGGCATGGACTTGACTAATGTCTGAAGGTATGCAGGAGGCAATTCACACCATGAATCCTGCAGGGCAGTCCACAAATCCAATCTGCGCCAATTTGAGAAAGGGTTGCACGTCTGTCACATTTAATGATTCTCGTCAGTCGTCGTTTGTCCCGTTCTTTCACGATCTTTTTCCGGCCGCAGCGATGTCGAAGATGTGATGTTTTACCGGATTCCCGATATTCACGGTACACTCGTGAAATGGTCGTATGCGAACATCCAAATGTTATCGCTACCTCGGAGATGCTATGTCCCATCTCTCGTGCGCCGACTATAACACCACGTTCAAACTCACTTAAATCTTGATAACCTGCCATTGTAGCAGGAGTAACCGATCTAGCTGCTGACCACATTGCGTTACTCGGATTGGTTCCATACCTCTGTTATTTGCATACGCACGCCTATACCAGTTTATTTTGGCTCTTCAGTGTATGTCTGTATATACAAGGTATTTTTTTGCAATGGTTTCGCAGTTTATAACTATTATTTGCACAATTTTATACACAGTGATGTAAGAAAGTAATATTACGTACTTTTTGAGAATTTCCAGTTTCGGTAGTATACATCGTATAGACAAGTGCATAATACATCGTAACTGGCACTTACTATACATTACGCCGGATTTGTCCCAAATGTAGTTATCCTAACTGACACATTCAATACTGTACATCATATACAATTGAAAACAAAACAACGGATATGCCATGCACAGTGTTTGGGGTTCAAAATGGTAGTTGTAAAAGTTAGCATGAAGGAAATACAAAAAGGTGAACATAATAGTACATTATGTTCAAACAGTGGTACTCTCCATTGATGTTGTATTTAAAATAAAGACAATTTTGTTCATTTTTGTCACACTAGTTTCCTTAATTTTATTCACTTTCACAGTAGCATTAGCTGCATCTTTCTTCCAGCATCTGTCCTCTAACAGAGGCTTGAAATTAAAAAAAAAAAAGATCCTCCTGTGTCATTTCAGTAACCTTGTAGGGCTTACCAGTAGTTTTAGCCCTGCATGCCAATGTGTACCACTGGTCGGGAGTGTAAATAAACCAATTATTACATTCCACAAAAAATGCTTGCCTGTCATATTATTTACTTTCATCATATCGCCAAAATTTTTGTTAGAGATGTTCATTCATAAATAAAATACATGTAGGTGTGATTCCGCCCGTGAACGAATACCATAGCGATTCGGCTCAATATGTATTAAATCGTACATGCAATGATAGTCTTTTGACCGTGCTACGAATCAATTTATGAATCGTTCACATGACGTATACTTTCTTTTCAAACTAAAGTCAACAACGTGATCACCACGCTAATAGTTTTATTATGTGCATGTTTGTGAAGTAAATGAGAGATAATAATGTATAATAAATGGAAAAATTATAAAACTTCATGTTTATAAGAGTTTTCATGGTAAAAGACGCACGCACTGTGGTTTCAGATACACTTAAACAAAGAATTTTGTCAATGTTTCAGGAATACTGGCATTTCACTTTTTTTTGCATTCACAAAATTTAATAGGCCCTACCTATTGTCTACATTTTGTGCATAACTGTTGAACAGGGGAGGATCAGAGAACAGGGGTTTTGACTGTGCTAGAATTGAGGGCTGCTCTGTTTGTGTGTCAAGAGGGTACAACAGACCTTTGCTGAGGACAAACATTGTCTTGAAAACCATCTGCCATGTTCTCAAATTCTTCGCAAGCTGAATCCATTCATTGATTCAGCAGGAATCCTCAGGGTGGGCGGCAGGCTCAGCCATTCTGATCATCCCTATCACGTTCAGCACTCTATACTATTGCCAAAGAAGCATCCATTCACTAAGTTGCTTATTGAGTATTACCATATTGTGTACTTGCATCCTGGTCCTCGTGCACTTCAAGCTATTCATTGTCAAAAATTCTGGATCCTCTCTGCTCAATAATACAGCAGGTGTTGCACCAGTGTCTAGCATGTTTCTGCACTATTCTCATACCTGGCTGTCCTGCAATCGGAGAGCTGCTTGCACCCTGTGTTCAACAATGAAGGCCCTTTGATCTCACTGGTGATCCCTTCCCAGTCACCATGCACCGAGCCCAGGGCTGCAAGTCCACAAAGGCCTACCTTTGTGTGTTTGTATGCATGGCAACTAAGGCACGTCATCTTGAATTTTGTTTCTGATATGTCTACAGAAGTATTTCTAGCGACACTTTATCGCTTCGTTTTGCGATGGGGCTGCCCAGTTTACCTCTACAGTGATTGTAGGCGCAATTTTGTTGGTGCTAAACAACAATTGGCAGCATTGTCTCGTTTCACCCAATCTTCTGAATTTGCAGCTGGAATGATCTGTGTACCAACCCATGAAGGCATTACCTGGCATTTTAACCACCTGCAGCCTCACATTTTGGTGGGTTAAGGGAAGCAGCCATAAAGTCAGTTAAGGGACACCTTCACCAAGTCATTGGTATACAAATACTGTCGTATGAGGAGCTGTCCACTGTTCTGACCAGAACTGAAGTTATGCTGAACTTGCGACCAGTGTGAAACGAGCCCAGATCCAACTGAACTGCTCACTTCTTAATTTTCCAGCCCCTAACTACACTTCCAGAACCTGATCTGACCTTGCTGAACTAATCGACTAAACTGTTGGCAGCTGGTGCAAAGCATACTGCAAAATTTTTGGAGATGCTGGCAGAAAGCGTATCTGTACACCCTGCAACAGAGGAGCAAGTGGACAAAGAATGTTTGTCTTCCTAAGACTGGGGAGTAAGTGTCGATGAAAGAGGATAACACTCCTCCTCTCACATAGTGGTTGGTCCACATCACTATTCTTCATCCAGGAACAGATGGCATTCCTCACATGGCTACAGTATGGACCACCACTGGAATGCTGCAACTTCTGTTGGTCAAGCTTTGTCCTTTGCCTATTGCTGAGGAAAACTCTCCAGCTGCCGAGTCTTCTGACCTGCAGCTCTAGGTCTGTCAATTGTGGAAAAAGTGCCTAACCTTACTTAGTTAGCCTGTCCTAACGATGTGGGCAGAATGTTCTGTTTAAATGGTTATGTTAGTGAACAAATCTTGAGCTACAGGGACTTCTACCGTTCCTGTACTGAAATCAGACAGTCGCAGCAAGATGGCCACCATGACTGGGTCATGTTGTCATGCATGCTCATGTGTTATACATAAATAGCGGACGTGTAAACTACAACGTTGATGTACTTTTGTCTTTCCTTGGTCCTCCAGTTTGTGAATCAAATCGTACGTAACAACTTCTTTGTAAAAAAACATTTTTACTATGTAAGGAGTATTTTTATTTTATCAATAATAAAACATTTACTAGTATACTTAGGTTGTGGATTTGAATTTGAGTAATATTGAACTGAATGGGATTTAATTAAAATATTATCTATAAATGAACAAAAGTTGTAATAGGTGATGTAAAAATATTGTAAAACTCAAACACCAGTGAATGTTCTTGGGCAGTTCAAATACCTCAATAAAGTACAAGATTTATCGCACAAAAATTACAGTGGCATGACAATGTGTGGTACATAATGAGTGTGCTCTCATAGAGTTGTCTTTTCATCCTTATCGTTAAATATTTGGAATGTTTTCCACTTAAATATGTACTAATTAAAAGAATGAGTAACACATTCCATTTAGTTGGAGTGAAATTGTTACAAAACAATAGATTTATGTTCTAATAATAATGTATGCATTTTTGTACTATAAAATTTATTTGACGAAATGAGCTCATTTTATTTACAGTAAAAGTTGGGCCTTACTGAAGAAATAATGGTTTTTTCAGTCTCTTCAAAAATGTCTTAAAGTTTTACTGTATGTAGCAAAGACCCAAGCATAAAATATCAATTAACCTATATTTTGTTTTTTGATAGAATTAGGTTAAACAGTACATATTTTGTAAGTAATAGTAATACTATCTATTGCAGAACCAATGCATGTATAAAAACAATCCACTATTTTTGTTTTACGATCACTTGACTGTCAACATCAACAAAATATGTCAACAAACATATGCAGGCTTGGAGTTTTCTGAGTTCACAAATAAGTATATTTTAGGAATGTCAAAAATGAAACCTCCATACCCTAGATTATTACACGTTTCAAAGAATCAATAATCAAAGTTTTAATTTTTATAAATCCTTGCCCACCTTCATGCAAATTTTTGAGATTATGTTGTACAGCAACAGGTTTTTGGTTTCCCACATAGGTTGAACCCGTATCAAACTCTTATGTATTGATTGACCGTATTTAATGTATACTTTTCCCAGTCCTGGCAAAATTCATATTTAATTAAAACTGAAAATGTTTGTTTCTGTCAGCCTTCAAATCTTATTGTTTCGTGTCCATCGTAAAATTATTTATTCCAGTCACTAAAAATTGCGTTCAACGATAGTTTCGCCATGAAAGAATTAAGATAATATTCATATCTTCAAAACAAATGACACCAAACAATTGATTATTTTGTATAGGGCTGGGCCGGTACTGATACTAAGATATCTGCCTATATTTAAGATATCTGCATCTGAAGTAATTGGGCACAATAAATTCAGAACCTCTACCCTGATACTATTCGTACCATAATAGACAATTCGGGAAAAAAATGGCTTGGATATTTTTGTTGTATGAACCTGACATGACGTATCAATTTTTCGTTAAATGTACCAGTTTTTTGCGATAAGTGTACCATAGGTTTTGAGTAGCCATTTAACATCCCTGGATGCGTCGTACAATAAACAGTAATTTTGTGACGCAAACATTGGCCTATTATAATACAGGCAGTCCTAGACTTTCATACATTCTAGATTCGTACAACTCGCTCTTTCATATATGACATATTATCACCTCTAAATCAACTTTCATATGACAGGTTTGGTCTTTCATACATCTAGCAACCTACCAATATATTTATATAGCACTGTTAGTTGCCTTTAACACTGCCTGCCATGTTTTCCAGTCTTTGCGGATCATTATGTTATGAATGTTTAGATGTGGCTGTCATATTGACACAAAACAAATGAGTGCTTCTGTTAAAATAATATACGAATCCCTGAAAAACTTTTACATAGTGTTAACAACCTACAAAATAAAATGTTACACTTGCACAACAATTTTAGAGAAAGTAGGTAGCGCATTGAAATACCTTATTTATTAACATAGTACTTTCAATCAAATACATATAAAGGTGTCGAAAATCAACATTTTAGGCAAGAAAGTATTGCACATGTATATTTATTCGTGATTTTCAATTAAATATATTATCCTTCTACCAAATTTTTTTTTTCTTGTATCTTTGGAACGGTACCTTTCTTATTACATGCATATATATATATATATATATATATATATATGATTCAACTTTCATACATTCAAATTTCACACACATTTTCAGGAACACATTATGTATGAAAGTAGAGGACTGCCTGTACTATGCAAGGTGAACGATAGGGCCGTTAAAAAAATACACTTAATGTAACATGTAACATTCAAACAGGAAGGACAGCATTATTAAAAGTAAATGTACATTGAATAAACTTCTTTTTGGAGTAGGTCAAAGTCAACTGTTGTGTTGGCAGCGCTGCAGCAGAATGTGAACTAACAGCGCTAGTAGTCTTGGAAGACAAATAATAGATAGCATCAGATTAAGCATGCACTGAGTTGTTGTTGTGTTGTTTACTTTGTTAAATTACTGTAAGAATGTGGTTTTTACGTAAAAAAAAAAAAAACTGAGCTGAAAACCTTCTACATCTCAGTTTTAATGCCATTTCTTTAGCTTTTTTGACAAAAGGCACCAAAAGAAGTGATATGTGCCGTTATTTTATTGTGAATCCGCATGATGATTCGAAGGCTGCATGCACGTTCTGCAATGCTAAAATCTCAGGTGGTGGAACAGATAAAAGGAATTTCACCACATCAAATTTTAAGAAACACCTAAATGCCATCCACTGCCAAGAGGTTAAAATTATAAAGCTCAAACTTGTTTCTGATCCAAAATAATCATATTGTCAAGTGAGTTTGAATGATCCAGATAACACACCTACTGCCGCACATTTACAGTTACCTTAATCTGTCATGACAAGCAATGCTGTGTATGTACTGTTAACTTCAACACCTGCCTAAAAAACCACCATATGCAAACCTACTTTCCATACAATTGACAGCATGTTTCAAAAACATATACCTCTGGCATCTACAAGTTGGAGAGGACTTCAAATCACTGAGCTCATTGGGAAAATGATTTGTTCCAATATGCTGCCCTTAAGGATAGTGACTTTTACATGTTTAGGGTAGAAAGGAATCATTTAAATTCTTTTACAAGCTAAATAAAGCCAGATATTGTTTCTTGTGTATAGATCAGAAAATAAATACCACTTGAATAAATTAGGCCTATTTTTAATTCTTTGTAGGCTATTTGCAGATACATTTCAAGATTTAAATTTCTAGGTATACTAATTGTAATTTTTGATTTTAAATACTTGGTGGTAATTGACTGGTTTTAAAATGTGACTTTTGCACATTTAGGATAGAAAGTTATTATTTAAATTTCTTTTTTATAAGCTAAATAAGTGCAGACATGGTTCCTTGTGTATAGATCTGAAATGAAAGACTACTTGAATAAACTATTGGTACTGGTATCTGGAGTATCTGTGTAACCAGTATCAATACTGAGAGTATTTGCAAAATTTGGTATCGGCCAGGCCTAAAATTAACTTCCCTTTTAATTCGCATTCAATAAGCGCATGTATACTGTCCCCCTCATTTTGCGTGTGACCTTGTTCCAAAAATGATTGTGTAATGTCAACGGTAAAATGTTTTGCAATGAACTTTTACAAAGAGTAATTGATTCGGTTTCTGTTTTGCCCCAAACAATTATCCGACCAAAACAAAAACATTTTGGTACACTGCTCAATTCCAGCTTTCAGAAACAGCATTAAGCAGCTACTGACTTTGTTTGCACCTCTTTTACCTATGCACTCAGTCCACATGGAGCAAGAACCTTCTTTTGTAGTAAAACAATCTTACATCCCCATGAGGAGCATTAAGAGTCTTCTGAAAATCGAAAGTAGCACACACCACATCAGGCCCTTCTTTTTGGGCACATTGTTTCTAACTTTTTAATTCTCTAGCCTGAACCTTATTCCTAATATGATCATCGTGACATTGAATTTCATCTTCTATTGAAAATTGTAGGTTAGAAAATGAATGACATTTGTCACAAAGGTCTTTTTTAGGAATAAAAAAACGCAATGTTCATGTTTTCATTCACAATGCCACAGTACTGACGTAACGTTTGTGCCGTGCTTGTGTAGTTCTGCTACACTCCTCATACAATGTAAGTATTTTGCTCGTAGTCAGATTATTATCTAAGTGTAGTTTGTTGGTATTTTTTCTTGTATAGTTTGACTCGATGGGCTGAAATGAAGCTACATGATAACAAATTACACCTTCCTGATTAAATTTATTATGTGTAGTGCAAACAAACTGGTCTCTAATGCACAAAGTATTCAAAATCATTGTAAGGCAAACTTGTACCTCTTTGTAAGGGGTTGCATGTTCTTGAAGAGGTAATGGCAGAAAATTACTTAGCAGTAAACTGTCCTCAGGAAGCGCTCTCTGTGGTAATGCATCTTTTAGGAGCTTGCACAGAGAAATTATTGGCATAGTCCCATTGCTTACTATGATCACCAAACCTCCAGAATTCTACATGTATGTTCTGATGGTTTTCTGTGTTAAATTTCTCTAAGCATCTCAATTTACACGTACTATGACATACTAAGTGCAACAGTTTGTGGTTTCTCTCCTTTCCATTTCTACTAATGTACTTCTGACCGATGTTCAATAGCTTTTTTCTTTTACTATTAATACAGTCATCAACACATAGCTTCCTCTTCTTGCCCGGATTACTTTTGTGTGTCCTTTTTCTCTTACTCCTCCCACCGCTAGTGGGTGATGAATCAGACTCCACAATCGTTTTACGGGAATCGACACTGGGACTAGGTGTGGGTTGTTGTAACACCACCCTTGTATTAGCCATGCCTGCATCAACAAACAGTGTTTTTTTCACTCCCAACTTATTGTGTAGTAACATTTCGCCATTTGGATGTACTGGCAGTGCTGTGGTCGACGTCGTCAGAGGGCTTTGGCAGTGGTACCAAAATCTACGAGTAGAGATGGTAAAGATGTATTTTCAGAAAGGTCTGGAAGAACAGAGTTATCTCCACTGTTACTATCTGCTTGTCGGTTCAGAGTAGAATCATCCATAAGGCTGAAATCTTCAGATTGCCACCGTTGATCTGATGATAGCTGTTTCTCAATATATCCCTCCACAGTAGCCCTTTCGGCTTCATGAAAAGTGCAGTTGGCCGGGATGATGAGTTACAACGTTCGTACACCCAAAGTACATCACACTATCATTACCGTTGCTACACATCTGCACCTAGTACCCAAATAAAGTAGCGGAAAACTGACGGTTTCAAGTGAGAGTATACGTTTGTTTCCAGAGTACGTTAACGAAACTACAGCTTCCGATTGAACAGTGGGTTAATGCTGCGATGCATAGTATCAAAAGTACCACATTCGTCTACATTTGATGGTGATAATATGGAAAGGATCAAAACCATCAGTTTCATTTGTTTTCATAGTACTGTTGTTAGTTGCCAATGAAATGAGGTTATATTTTCTTGTTTTTATACACTTACGGTTTCCACTAAAGTATAAATGTGATACCCTTACAATAATACGCAATCATTGTTTAAACTCACGGGATTGTGGCATCCTAACTGCCCCATTTTCCTCCATATCACTGAGTTTTCCAAACGAAATTACTGCTTTCTGTTGATCTTGAGTGACCATTAAACATACTCCTACTCATTTCTATTTGAATAGCTAAGCATCTCTATCACTATATACAATATTATTTTCAACACCCGCACTCCAGCGCTGCGCGATATATAATGTTGATGATAGCAGTTTCGTCATGTTCCCACCATGAGTGCTCCAACGTATGTGCATGAAAGTTAAGTTTTGTTGCTCTTCACGGGAACTGCTGCATACTATTGATACTTTGCATCACTCGATTGTACTAATTAATGCATTTTACCTCATTTCTTTCGCATATGCCTAAAATACACATGAATACAAGGCATTTGCACTGTAAACCGGGATTTCGTAGTCTTGCAGTTTCTATTCCATTGCTAATCTTCACACCAATTTTGGACTTTTGTTTAGTGCTGTGGTCGAAAGTTTATGGACATCTTTATCTAGGCGCTGTTGCCACAGTCCAGGTGCGCTTAAACTTTTTCACCAACTTTTAAATTGTTTTGTAAGCTTTATGGAATCTGTGTTAGCATCTCATCCAAATGGTACCATACTACAAACCTTCTAGCCCCCACACCACAATGGTTACCTTGTCTTGTATGCTGAACATCATGCAGGTTTAGTCACTTGTAACAACAGAACAAATGTTTAGCAGTTATCTATGCCATTACACAACAATTACACATATAATGCACTGCCATACATATGACACTCCTAACAGCCTTATTTCAACAAAATTGATACTTAATTTATGGACATACTGTATGTACATTGTGTGGCATTCATATGTTGGCAACTCTGAAAATGCTCATACTATTAAGCAAAAGTGGCATTTTCAACTCGTGCTAATCAAATTTCCAATTTTTTATGCTGCAGTGAAAGTCTTAATATAATGAGACACAGAGCTATTTTTTATGATTGGCCATCAACTGGACTGGGTAGATGCCATGCAGTTTTCAGCTGGGATGATTTTTTAAGGAAGATCTCACGTTCCTAATTAATGGTAGAGTGTGTAATTATGTAGCGAAGCAGGCTGAATGTGTATATGTGTGTGTCTTTGTGTATGTGCAGAAGAAATTGAGTGCGGTGGGGACATCATCTGCAGACTTCAGCCCTGTACACCAGTTTGTGCCACCGGTGCTGCAGCTCTCCCCAGAGCACCTGCCCCACTCTGAGTCTGTGCTGAGTGTAACGAGCCCTGCGGAGGGCCTTTCCGCACTCCAGCGCACTTACGGCACCCGTGCGGTTGTTGATGGTCCCGTCAACTCCCGCGACCACATTGTGCTGTACCAGGACTACGATGGCTCTAACTCTGAGGTGTGACGTCATACCCCGCCTCTTCTCGCAGCATTCACATGCCTTTGGACATAGCTACACAAAAAATAACCAACCCATGTGTAACCCAGTCTGTGCTATTACATGTCAAACTTTCGCCTACATTCTAATTTTTGTAAGATATGTATTGTTTATAAATTCTTACTGGGTTTTTTTTTTCTTTTGCTAACTTTGATTTTAATAGCCCTACAATTGGTTCTGTCATATGCATTTCCTTGCAAATTTGTTTGTCAATTAAAATTTGAATATAAGTTTTCCTTATATCTTGAAAACTTACGAGTGATTCAGTTTTCCTTTGTGTTGTACAAAATTATCTTTTAGCACCTACCTAAAACATGCAAACAAAAAAAATATATATTTTGTGGGTTGATTCTTTTAGCGTGACTCTACATGTACTTTTAATACTTCGAGATGTTAACTATACAGAAAATATTCCGCCTTATATTGATAATGTGTTCTTTCATGGTGATGCATTATAATAATGTCAGTATTAGTTTAATTTTCTCTTAGCTTAGCATGTGATTTGTTGCAGTCTTTGTAAAGAGTGTTGGAGATGATAGTTTCATACATTTATGTTTTGTGTGTTTCTATTCGGTTAAATGTGTGTCTCAGTCTTGTATGAGCATATCACTGGTCAGTACAGTGTTATGCACTAAAGCTTTAGATAGCATTTGTTCTTGGTATGACTGATTTTCAAAGTGGAAAGTATTGCAGGTGGTGTTAATTGGAATTTGTCATGTTAGCATTGTGAGGCATTTACGTATTGTCTTACCGAATAATTACAGCCAGCCCAGTTATGTAAATTGTACACTTGCAAACCTGAATGGATCATACTTTGTTTTTACCTTGTAATAATAAAGTTTATGTTGAACTAATTAATGAATAATTTGTTTAGATTAACGTGGAGAATTTTTTCTACTAGAGATAGTACATTGTTTAGGAAGAATAGACTGGTATTAATGGTAGAAATGTTCAACAGATTTTGTGTGTGTTGTTCATTTGTTTAGCAGCAGTTCAAAGTAAGTAGTGTAACAAGTACAATGAATTGTGTAGTGGTTAAGTTTCTGGAAGATACAGTGATATCATTTTTATTGTCATTGCTGATAACTTTGGTTTTCTTTGCCCTTGTGTTTAGGTAAATACAACTTTCTGCTGTTACAAATCAGCCCATACTGATAGTCTATTAGTGCAGTGTTTTGCTTGTGATACAAGTCCATGGCTTTGTGATCTCACTGGTGGAAGTCTTGTAATTTTTTAAACATCTGGTTTGGAAAACCTTTTGTACAACAAGTGTAAGCAGTTTCAGTAAATTCTTTGGTTGCACAACAAAGCAGTAAGATGTTATGGTGTTTTTTTCATAACTAGTTGTAGAAAACCACTGGTTTAATATCCATCTGAATCAAGAAGCAGAAAAGGAAATTGTTAGTACATATAGATTATGCCTCAATTCATATTTGCTGACCGGGTTTGAGGTATTAGTTATTGTAAATTGCCAGGCAAGTGGCATGGAGTCATTTTCAATATCCTGCTTTTCATTTATGACTTGTGGACTTTTGCATGAATATTTTATAAGCTCTTTTAGTTATTACATGCCCAGTTTTTTATTTATTTAAATTTTTTTTAATGGAATTTATTATGTTAATACAGGCTGGTGTCACCGGCTGTGCAATTAAGAAAACTGTTTAAAAACAATTTCTTTGAAGGAAAATTTTTCCAATTAATTAACAGACAAATTATGATTATCATGGACACCACTAATTAAAATATAAGTTCTGTAGAACCTTACTAAAATCACCCCTCACTGTTTCCAGAAATAAAGTCATTACGACAGATAAGTCACTTTAGATATTTTGGGAAAATTTTAACTGATTCTGACCCACCCCCAACCCCTGTATGTCAAAATTTTCAATATTTTGCATGAAGTCCATGCTCAATCATCTATAGCTTAAAAATTCAATTTTTTTAAATTTAATACAAGTTTATTTTAATAAGCCTCTCCATGTCACTACAATGTTAAAAACATTGAATGGTGCAATTTTTACCAAGCATTCTAAGTCCATGTTAAATTGCTCATAGCACAAAAATTACACACATTTTTAATTAAACGTGAACTTATTTTAATTTGCAGACATCTGAAAAAAAATTATACCCAAGAGGCATATACTTAGCCTCTCCTTGTTTCGCAAAATGTTAAAAACTTTGAGCAATACGAGGCTTTATCAAGCATTTTAAGTCCATGTTCAATTGTCTTTGGTGTAAAATCAACATAATTTTTGCAAGAAACATTTATTTAATTCAATAGTCAGACATCTACAGAATAAAATGATATTCCATCCGTGTACTGTACGTTGACTCCCAAACATTTAAATATTGTACAGCAACCAAGCGCGAAGTCTATTTACAGTGGCTTCTTGCAAAAAAATCAGAGGATGTGTTACTGAAGTATGTATTTATGTATTTTAAAAGACACGTGTCTTCTAAATAAACTGATCTCCTGGAATGGCATATACAAAACCTCTTTGTCGTCAAATATTGTGTAAGTATGGAGCATTCATAACTCAGGGCAAGTGCCAAGTTTGAATTAGTAATTACTGCAGTTCATAAAAACCAGTTTTAATGACCATATATACTCAGCTGTGTCTCAAAAATACAAGCTATCAAAATTAAATATTATTCACTTCAAAGAGTGACTTAGGGGTTAGGCAAATTTTTATTGCAGTGAAGTAACGTGGCTCCACGGGTGCTGGAAGAGTTTGAGTGAGATGGTGGCTGTCTGCGTGCAAGATCAATAACCTGCCAGGCACCTAAAGATCACACCTATGCCATCCCCTGCTGACTTTGTGCATGATCAATATCTCTCTCCAAGCACGAGACTGCTTTCATGTTCAGTATTAATTGTGTGTAACGTACATAAATGCATACACCACCACAGTAGACATTTTGATAAGTCTTCAGATTTTGTTACCATCTTAATACCATACACAAATACATATTATTGTAATGCTCTACAAAAATCAAATACACGTGTTTGTGTTGCTTCAAAACACGTCCACATGCAGAACATTTTTTTCTTCTTATTTTACTAGTACTGTGTATATATAGTATATGTTAATAAAAGATTAAATCAATCTCTTGTTTATGCTGTTCACCCTATCAATGATTGCATTGCTTTTTTATTTATTACGTAAACACAACTTGTGTAGTTGATCTAAACATTAAATGACATCGCTTGGCAACGTTTATATTGATGCAACACAGAAGGCTATGCAAATAAAAGAAAGGACAAAATACAATGGAATTTGGAAAGTGCTCACTTCACCAACACAGTCAAGGGTCGCAATCAAATACTTGCAGATTTCATTGGCCAGTTGTTTCAGTAATGCTAGCTACTGCGATGATTCTGCTGATGAGCACTGATGCTCATTGGCACTAGTTTCCGTGTGCTGCTGGGTGGCACCCTGCACGAGGCTAGATTGATTATTGAAAGCACTGATTTTACTGCAGCTAGAGAGTTAATGCATTGCCAGTAAAACAAGATGTTGGCAGGTGATTCAAGTCTTAGGTTCTCCAAAATATTTATGAATGTGCATACGGTTGCAATCATTAAATATAAAATAATCCTGACTGAAATTCCGCGCAAAAGCAATACAAAAATAAACTCAAAACAGAATTTCTTTATAATATTTATTTCTTCATTCAAACTAATATCAGCATGAGTTTTGATTTTTAGTAGTTTTTTTTAATTAAAAGAAATACAATTTAGGAATGGGTTCCTTGATGCTACGATACCTCAATACCATTGATACTTTATAGTATCTAGTATAGCATAAGAAAATCCACAAGTATTGAATTATAACATTGTGCTATTGGTATTTACCACGCAAGTTTTTTTTTTTATTCACAAAATTCCCATAATATTTGCATACTGTGTTTTGTCACATACAGTAAAGCTTCGCTATAACAAACTCCAAGGGACCCAAATTACCACTTGTTTGTTATAATGAAGTTCTTTATACTGAAATCAAAGATTTCAGGCATCGCAATTTGTTTCATCAATAAACCACTTGGAATTGTAGAAGTGTACGATTTTAAATATGCCAGTAATTGTAGTGTATATGA